>JAGSMR010000037.1:997500-1100000 GCA_029286605.1 Sericinus montela
TTATGAAAACATCAATCCTATTCATTTAACTTGCTATTGGTTTCACAAAGGCAATGTTTTGAACAAAAATTCTGTTTTATTTAAACAGTTAACAAGCTTGTTACTATTTGATTTGTTTCGTCACGCATACATAACGACCTACAAAAGTGTAGTGCAGGTTTGGCCCAGAAAGGAATATTTGCCATAACCTCAACGATTGGCGATCGCAGTAACAGATCGCCTAGAGCGTCGGCGATCTGTTACTGCGATCGTCAATCGTATCTTATTCGTAACTTTGTATTGAAGTTGTATATGAAGAAATTTATTTATTATATATATATATATATATATATATATATATATATATATATATATATATATATATATATATATATATATATATATATATATATGTATATATATATATATATATATATATATATATATATATATATATATATATATATATATATATATATATATATATATATATATATATATATATATATATATATATATATATATATATATATATATATATATATATATATATATATATATATATATATATATATATATATATATATATATATATATATATATATATATATATATATATATATATATATATAACCACCCATAACTCGAGTACAAACATCCATATTAAATAAAATAAATAAATATCTTCACATAATTCCCAATACAGGGGTAGACAGGGGTCTAGTCTAGACTATTAAGTCCCTTCAACCCACCTTCCACCGAAGATATTTTTGGGACAATGTGACAGGTGGTGAGCCCGTCGCCGGCTTTATGTCCAAGCCAACGATATAATTTGTACAGTAGTATGAGCTGCCATCTGGGACTCGAACTCGGGTCTCTTGACTCGAAATTCCCACTACTCAACCACTTATCTATCGTGACTTAAACAACATGAAACATCCATATTCAT
Source organism: Sericinus montela (assembly GCA_029286605.1). Classification (NCBI taxonomy): domain Eukaryota; kingdom Metazoa; phylum Arthropoda; class Insecta; order Lepidoptera; family Papilionidae; genus Sericinus; species Sericinus montela. The sequence continues at coordinate 998,429 of JAGSMR010000037.1, forward strand.
CACACAAATACTTGCTCCTAGCATAGCGTTCAAACCCGAAACCCTTAACTTCGATATCAGGGTCACTACCAACAAGGCTATCGAATCATGAATACAAAATATTGTCCAAAACGTTGGAGCTATTTCCGAAATAGCTTTGTATAAATTGAAGATCTGCCCATTTAATGTTATAAGATATTTCACGCACATAATTTACAATGGTATGATTTGCGCAAAGTATCAAAATAAAGATGGCCGAAGTTTCCATTGAATTCAGACCCCAACTGTCTTTTTGGATTAAAATAATATTTCACGAAAGAGACCGGAAATTAAAATCATTATATCGCTCTTGTCGCCTATTACTAGAGCTTTGAGGATGAAAACAAATTCTGCTGATCAAAACACCTATTGTTATGCATTCAGCATTCCATGTTTTCAGTATAGACAGTATACGGTTAATTGTTGGCATTTCTGGTGAAATATCGTCGCCATAAATAAATGAAATAAATAATAAATATAAATATCTTCATTCAATTCCCAATACAGGGGTAGACAAAGGTCTAGTCTAGACAATTAAGTCCCTTCGACCCACCTTCCACCGAAGATATTTTCGGGACAACGTGACAGGTGGTGAGATCATAGCCGTCTTTATGTCCAAGCCAATGATGTAATTCGTACATAAGTTTTTGAAAAACCCATTGATGCGAGCCTGCCATATGGGGATCGAACTCGGGTCTCTTGACTCGAAATTCCACTACCCAACCACTCATCTATCGTGACTTAAACAACATGAAACATCCATATTCATCACACAAATACTTGCTCCTAGCATAGCGTTCAAACCCGAAACCCTTAACTTCGATATCAGGGTCACTACCAACAAGGCTATCGAATCATGAATACAAAATATTGTCCAAAACGTTGGAGCTATTTCCGAAATAGCTTTGTACAAATTGAAGATCTGCCCATTTAATGTTATAAGATATTTCACGCACATAATTTACAATGGTATGATTTGCGCAAAGTATCAAAATAAAGATGGCCGATGTTTCCATTGAATTCAGACCCCAACTGTCTTTTTGGATTAAAATAATATTTCACGAAAGAGACCGGAAATTAAAATCATTATATCGCTCTTGTCGCCTATTACTAGAGCTTTGAGAATGAAAACAAATTCTGCTGATCAAAACACCTATTGTTATGCATTCAGCATTCCATGTTTTCAGTATAGACAGTATACGGTTAATTGTTGGCAATTCTGGTGAAATATCGTCGCCATAAATAAATGAAATAAATAATAAATATAAATATCTCATTCAATTCCCAATACAGGGGTAGACAAAGGTCTAGTCTAGACAATTAAGTCCCTTCGACCCACCTTCCACCGAAGATATTTTCGGGACAACGTGACAGGTGGTGAGATTATAGCCGTCTTTATGTCCAAGCCAATGATGTAATTCGTACATAAGTTTTTGAAAAACCCATTGATGCGAGCCTGCCATATGGGGATCGAACTCGGGTTTTTGGGCTCGAAATTCCGACCACCCAACCACTCAGCTATCGTGACTTATATATTACTATATTTTCTTGGGTGTGGGTGTACGTGATATCTTCGTTGTTTCTGACTCATTATAAAATTGCTTCAGCTACTTATTTTTGGATCAGAGTAATATGTCATGTCACTATGTATGAATGTATGTATGAATGTATGTATGTATGTATGTATGTAGGTATGTATGTATGTATTTGAATAATACAATCATCATCATCATCATAGCAGTCTATCAAAAGTCCTCTGCTAAACATGTCTACCTAAAATTGACACGTAGGATGGTCCGAAGACATCTGCATCCATCGACTCTCCACAATATAGTGCTGATCATCACTCCATGTTGCAGAGGACAACCTCTGCAATATGGAGTGCACTGCGTTTGCTTGTAAGCAGCTGCCACTCAACCAACCTATAACTGAAGCCTATTTGAAACAAAATAACTGGTGCTGAGCCTATAGCCATAGTAGGTACCAAACCAACGGTACAATATACGTACAGGGATACTTAGTTACATATGTAAACGTATACTTAAGTACTGTTCAAAGTATAATACATTGCATGCGTGCGTATGTGCTGGTATTCAACATTTTTAACACAAACGTTAGTTCACGACAGTCACTTATATCCAGTTCCAATTGAATATTTTTAAAAGTTTATCAAGTTTTATTGCTAGCAGTATCAAGAACAAGAAATCTTCAATAATCTGTACATACTCGCAAAAGCCTGTTCAAGTATAATTTACATTAAATAGGAGGCCATAGAGCAATCTCAACGTGATTCAAGCCCGAAATCTTTTAGCATCGAAGGCTGAGTTATTACCAACGAAGCTATCACCTCGCATAATCTTCAAAAGCCAGTCTACACCTACTTCTAGTCATTTATATGTTCACACAATTTCCCATAAAGCAGGACGAGGTTTACACAAGAAAGTACTTTTCGTCCCACTTTCCTCCAAAGCTTTTTTGGGACAACGTGATAGGTGGTAAGCCTTTCGTAGTCATAATGATCAAGGTAAAATACAATAAACTTACACGTATATTTTAATTATAAGGATCAACACGCAGGAGTGACAATGGACCGGCCACAAAGCTCACAGAACTGATAACAGTTGAGAAAGAAACGTGCTTAAAGGTAGCCGGGAAAGGGCAGAGTAGTGAGGGGGAAACGCCACAAGATAGAGTGACGACCTGTACAACATGCAGGTGGCTCCGAAACTTTCTTTGTGGAAATCTTAAGAGGAGGCCTGTGTTCAGCCTTCCCCAAATATATACTGTAAAGAAAAAGAAGAAGAGGCATACACAACATCCATGACTCGAGTAGAAACATTCATATACAACTCATTTAATTGTTCTCTATCGCGCTATATATTTCCTTCACCAATAATAATTAACACAGGCAACAATTTCATAACGATATTAAAACAATATCGTGCTGCAATTCAACTAACTGCAAGTGTGGTTATGCTGCAGAATTACAAAAGCCTAAATTTATGCCACTTACTGTTCATTACAGTAACATCAATTTGTACATTTATTCGCTGCCCGTGTAATATGCAAATTTAATTTCAAATATCAACACAAATTAACTGGATGACACGGTGCAGCGGGATGTTTGCCCAATACGCAAAACGTCGATGTGTTATTGTGAACGCAGAGAATGAACTAAATGTGACATTTAACAATTTTTTTTTATATTCATGTTTTGTCCCAATCAAATCAAATCATTTATTTATCGAAATAAGAATATGCATTCGTTTATTGATAAATAAATTTTTGAATTTATTACCACTTCGAAATGAGGTTCCTCTAACGGAGAAGAAACTCTTTTTTTGGTCAATCTTTTAAAATGATACAAAAGAAAGATATGAGTTTTCCTAGAAATAGCTTGAGAGCTATCACCTCACTCCCAGGAGTTACTAAAATCCTCGTAATACATCTCGTTAATATATCCTATAAAGTTTTCCTTGTGACAAATTTCTTAAACCTGTTAATAAACAAGATAATATTTGGGTAGGCAGAAGTCTAGACAATGAAGTTTCCTACAAATTATCGCGGTCTTAATATCCAAACCAACGAGACAATATACTTTCATACATATTTATTAATATAAATAAATATTCATACATACATAAACATCCATGAGTCGAGTACAAACATTTATTATGTTCATCACACAAATGGTAGCTCCAAGCGGGATTCAAACTCACAACCCTTAGTTACTTTAAAGATCACGCAAACAAGCTGTTAGAAAAAGGTGGCTCGATTCGTCGAACTTTTCGAGATATCTAGACCCTGCAGAAATGAAGAAAATTATGAATTTGAAAGAAACAAAAGTGGTAAGTTACATACCGCGTTGCACTTGGCGATATCGTCTTTGGCTTCCCGGTAAGGGATAAAGCGTGAAGCTAGTATAATAATAACGATTTTCATATATAAAATATCGCTCATTGTACTGAAAATCCCAGCAAAACCTGCCTATAGATAAGTTTTAGAAAGTAATTAAAGAAATACTTCACTGGAAGAGTTATTAGAATATTTATGAATATACTTTTAACAACCCCTAGGGATGAGATAATCACTCCTAAGCCATTACTAGTAAATTATCTTCGCGCACAATCCCTGATAGGGTAGCCAGAGAGAAAATACCTTTAAGTATCATTCTTGGATACCTCTTTCGCTTCTTTTAAATTCATCAGTTTCTTAAATTTCTCAAAAAAGTTCAGAACAAAGAACAGTTTATTTTGTAGTGTTAGTATTTCTATGTTATATTTAAGTCTATATTATTGTAAATAACGCACGATTATATGTGAATAATATAGACTTAAATATAACATAGACATACTACCACTACAATTTGCATAAAAATATCTTACATTATTTTTAGCAAATAAGCACTTGTGATTGGATGCCTCTATACATAACACTTACTATTAAAAACATATTGACCAAAAAAACAGTCACTATAGCAGAGTGGTTAGGTGGTCGGAATTTTGAGTCAAGAGTCCGATCCCCAGGTGGCATGCACGTACCAATGGGGTTTCAAAAACTTATTTACTAATAATGTCGTTGGCTTGGACATAAAGATGGCGTCGGGCCCACCACCTGTCACGATGTCCCGAAAATATCTTCGGTGGAAGGTGACTCTGAGGGACTTAATTGTCTAGACTAGACCTCTGTGTACCCCAGTATTGGGAATTGCGTGAAGATATTATTTATTTATTTATTTTACAAAAAAAAAATTGCGGTGTAACTGTATCATTAAAATACATAAGCTTTAAAAATTACGATGGTTTAAAAAAATCAGAAGTATTCGTTAAAATTACGACTACGTATTACGACGCTTTGTACAAATTAAAATGACTAATTTTTTTTAATTAAAATGATATGAACGCTAAATCTAGGTCGCATACCTCGCTTCCTTTCTCTATTCTGATATTTTTGCACAATGCAGTCATATGAAGTAGGATGACAATTAATATCTTTTTAGGACTTGTATAAACATTTTGATTTTAAAGTTAGATTATTTTCAGTGTAAAAAAGTCACGATAGCTGATCAGAATTCGAGTCGAGAGACCAGAGTTCGATCTCCAGGTAGGCTCGTTGTAATGAGTTCTGACATATAGGCCATGATAGTGTCATTGCTTTTCACATTATCCCAAAAAATATCTTCGGTGGAGGATCGAAAGGACTTAATTATCTAAAACTCTATCTTCTACAGTACTGGAAGTAGCGTGCGGATATTTCTTTATTGTCTGTTTAACTAACACAGATGTGAAATCTATGCATTCTTTATTATTTAATATATTCTGCCACCACTTCTTCCGCGAATTATACAGAAATTCCTAAAAAAAACTGGCTTATATATATTCTATAAACACTAAAACAATATTAAATAAAAATCCATTATTGAAAATCATTCTTGAGATTCTTTCCACAGAAACCATGCTTTTTTTTTTCGGAACTAATATTTTTTTGTTTGTTATATGTTCTGGTTTGGTTGGGTTCTCATAATTCTAAAAATAAAAATTCATAAAATACAATAAAATATTAAAAAATATATACGAAATAAAACCGATACATAAATATAATAAAAAAAATAAAGATCCAACCAGACGGAAGCCCTCAGCAGGGGAGACTAGACGGCCGAGGGTTAGGGCGACAAGGAGAGAAACCGGCGGACGACGCGGGCTGTATCGAAGAGCACCGCCTTCTGCATTTGAGCTCGGAGCGGTCCGTCACGGAGTCCCAGTCCCCTTGATTAGACCATTCGCAAAAACGATAATCGGAATAATTTCAGTGGGCACACCACTACATATATTATTTATTATTATGATGATTGTATTCCAACGTAAGGAAAGGTATAGGTCAGAATAAGTGCTTACTAATGTATGTACGTGTGGCAGAACAATAGCTATGTTGTTTACCTTATTTTTATTAAGATGCATGACAACACAGCTTACAAGTTACGCCTAACATGCAACTGCCTGTGTTTTACATACCAACAAGTCCAACTTCCTTAATGGAAGTGAAGTTTCTTAAGCGATATGAATCTTCTCTTGTCACTTTGTATTTAATTTTAAGACAACAGCTTGTTAATTGTAAAATTATTATTTCTCAGGCGAGCAGATTTTCTTACGATGTTAGCCGAATGATTGGATGATCGGAAATCGAGTCAAGAGACCCGAAGTTAGATCCCAACGCACGTTCAGAAGGGTTTTTCAAAAACTTATGTGCGATTTATTTCGTTTGCTTGACATGAAGACGGCAACACCGCCAGTCACTTAACTAGTCTAGAACTCTGTCTACCCCTGCATTGGGAATAGCGTGAAGGCATTATGTATTTATTTATATTTGTTAATTGGTACAATAATTATATTTTATATTTTATATTTATCTTCACGCACAATACCTGACGGGGTAGCCAGAGAGAACAGATCGCCAAGTGTCACGATCCCTACATACTTCTTTCGCTTCTTTCAGATTCATCATCTTCTTCATACATGCACGTCTAGGTATCCGAGTACTCTTGACCCTCCTCTCTTCGAGCAATTTGCTCACATGGTCTTCGTAAGTTAGTCTCGGTCTACCTCGACACCTTTTAATATTAACTTTCGCGCTAAATATTTCCTTCACCATTCGGTCTTCACTCATTCGCTCAACGTGCCCAAACCATCGAAGCACGCCCTTATCCATTTTTGAGACAAGGTCATCTTTCAAACCTGCCATATTGCGAATCTCTTCGTTTCGTTTTCGGTCGGCCATGGTAAGGCCGCACATTTTACGAAGAGATCGCATCTCCACTGCATTCAACCTGCTTTTATGCTTCTTCTGGCATACCCAGGTTTCGCTGCCATATAACAAAGTCGGTACCAACACTGCGTTATGTATTGCAAGGCGTGCACTTTTCACAACGCCTTGCCTTTTGATTAACGCAGTCAGGGCACCATTGACTTTGTTCCCGGCAGCGACACGCCTGTCCACATCTAAATCACATCTTCCATCCCGGCTAAACGCACTTCCCAAGTATACAATAATTAAGACGATATATTACAATAGCCGATTCGATAGCCGAGTTGTTGGGTGGTCGGAATTTCGAGTCGAGAGACCCGAGTTCGATCCCCAGGTGGCAGTACCAATGAGTTTTTTCAAAAACTTATGTACGAATTTCATCGTGGGCTTGGACATAAAGGCGGCGGCGGGCTCACCATCTGTCACGTTGTCCCGAAAATATCTTCGGTGGAAGGTGGGTCAAAGGGACTTAATTGTCTAGACTTGACCTCTGTCTACCCCTGTATTGGGAATTGCGTGAAGATATTTTTTTTTATATATTACAACATTATTATTCTTATTGCAGTGTCATTTCGAAATATTTAGTTCCATTTCAGTATGTCATATTCAAATCACTTCATTAAATAATTCCAAATTATAATTTATCCCACATTTGTCACAAAGTATGGTGACAACACAACCTCGCTCTGGGGGTGCGTGCTACGACAGGCTCTGAAATACATCGCGGGGAAACTCGCTTTGTCCCACCACCGCGCACTTCTATGCTCACTGCTCATATTATATATAAAGCTATATTAGACAGACGGAGATTTTATAAATTTAGTACAATTTGTACATATTTAATAGTTGAATTTCATTTTTAACGATTTCTCAGAGATCATACATATCACAAATTATTTTGTTTAAATAACACATCTCCCTCTGTATTGTAGACAGAGATCTAGACAATGAACTCGTTTCAACCAACCTTCTACCGAAGATATTTTGGAACAACGTGACAGCTGGTAAGCCCATCGCCGTCTCAGTGATAGATAACAGTATCTGTAGGTACAATGTGTCTCGAATTACGATGGCTAATCTGCTTATCAAGCGTGGCGATTATGATAAAAATGCTATAATGATATAATGCCTCTCTATAGCTATAATGATAAAGAATATTTTCTAAGCTGGCACTGCTTATTGTGAGTGCATCTTAAGTGTTCCATTATACAACGTTTGCTTGAGATTACAAAGACCTAACCCCCTAGTCTTAAGTATTGTAGTTAATTGCAGTTCATTATGCAAATAAGACTTCCGCTTCTAAAATTTTGCATCTGCTATTTTCCTCATAAACGTTATATATTATACACGGTTAACTGAAATACGCCCGATAGCCGAGTTTGTTGGAAGCCTGCCTTCGCAGCATAGGGATGCGGGTTCGAATTGATGGAGGGGTAAGATTATATTCGTCTCGCAAACAGTGAGACGATTATAAATATTTTTCCTGGATTCACGGATATTTATATGTATATATGAATATAAATCTACGTTAACATATATTTGAAAGTGTATTTTACCGACGCCTTAGTGTCTTACAGGTTTCTGTTAAAGAACTAAATAGTCTAAACGTATGCCTAGCTCAGTATTGGGAACATGCGTATATTTATTTATTTATTCTGTTTATGAACCACAAAAATTGTGAACAAAAACCAAAGAGAAAGATGTTTTCCTGACGCGCTCATTAAGTATAATTTTAATTCAGCGGTGTTTTTGCTAGTAGAACATCTAATAGACACTACCATTATGTGCCTTTTATATTTTTACACTGAATTGTAACACAAAGCGACGCGTTTTAACCGATCCTACGAGGTTCAACTAACCGTGAACGTGGAGTTCCGCTCGAATTATTTCTCTCATTCAAGACTGCTTATATTAGAGGATAAAGGATGTGCCCATAAAGCCACGATAGCCGAGTGGTTGGGTGATCGGAATTCGAATTCGATCCCCAGGTGTTAGGCTCTCACCAATAGGTTTTTTCAAAAACTCACGTACGATTGATGTCGTTGGCTTGAACATACACACGACGACATACCCACCACCTGTTACATTGTCCCAAAATGACTACGTTGAAAGGACTTAATTGTCTATACTTATCTCTACTCCAGTATTGGGATTGGCGTGAAAAGATTTGTTTATATAAGACGTGCCATAAGCATTATACCACACCACAAAGCTATGTGGTAACGGGTCAGAATATACCACACTCTTTCTTACCGTAGGTGTCGTTAGTTCGTTTTACTTAGGTACAAGCCTTGAAAATTGCTATCGACAGGTGGCGAGAGCGGAGAGGTTACGAGCAGCAGCGACTAAGGTTCGAGGTGTCTACTACCTAGATCGCCAATCGTGAAAAAATCCTTTCGCCAAGCGTGAAAATTATTTATGTATCCTATTTTTGTGAAATATGTTTTATAAATGGCGTACTTAATGGCATGTGTGATTCTCTACCAGTCAATCCTAGGCGAACAAAAATTACGTTACCAAAAAAAACGTTTTGGCCAACCCACTCGTAGGAGAGGGGCCCATGACCTGCAGCGGACTCTTAGAGGCCGATTGGACGCGTATGCGTATGTGTTATATAAAAACTAAAGAACTTCGATGTTTCTGATTCCATAACACAAGTGTTTAAGCTGCTTGCTTAGGGATCAGAGCAATGTTCGTGATGTAGTCCATATCTATATATGAATTATATTACGCTGTAACAATACTCAGGGTTGTCAACAGGTAAATAGAAAATACAAGCCCTACATAAAGAACGAATTTATGTTTATTGCTGGTATAATGGCAACACTATCGTAATAATACGAACGTTTGCGGCGAAACTTTTGAATTTCGCTTATAACATTGTAGTGTTAGTATACAGCTCTGACATTTATAACCCACAGCAATAAATGCTGTGGGTTATAAATGTCAAAGCTGTATAGTATTTTGTTCTACTTAGAATACGACTAGAGTAATATATATAAACAATATTTATATCAGACAGTTGCTGAAACGGGGTAGGCAGAGACCTAGGCAATGTTCGTTCGACCCACTTTTCACCAGAGCTTATTTGGGACAACGAGGCTGGTGGTGAGTCTATCGTCGATGCAATATAAAGGGGTAGGGGACTAGTCTAGACAATGAAGTCCCTTCGACCCACCTTCCGCCGAAGATATTTTCGGGATAACGTGACAGGTGGCGAGCCCGTCGCCGACTTTATGTCCAAGCCAACGATGTAATTCGTACATAATTTGTTTTAAACACATTGGTACGAGCCTGTCACCTAGGGATCGAACTCGGGTCTCTTGACTCGAGATTCCGACCACCCATCCACTCAACTATCGTGACTTTTATATTGTAATGTAAAGATAAAGAATATTTTACAAATGCAATAGTAATTGCACAAAAATCATTATCAATTTATTTTCTATGCAAGAAACAAGACAGTGATCCCTACACTAGGTAAGCCTGTAACGTGGAGACCGATAAAAAGTTGTTAGTCATGAAATTATTTGGGGGTCATTGTAGAAGCGTGCTCGTCGCGACCCCTGCCAGCCCTTTTCAGGGCTGCAATTCTACACAGCTGCGCGCCCATGCCAACGAGGGTTAGGGCGTCCCCCCAAGGCGACGCACACCAGTTCGTCCCCGTTGGTGTGAAATGCAGCGCGCAAAGCGGCGATGGGGACCGCTACCCGTCACGCACAGCCCGACACGGCGGAAGGTAGAGGACGGAGTGCAGAGTTGGCACGTGGAATGTTAGAGGAGGCATGAGAGATAAGACGAATGAGTTGATTGAAATAATGAAAGAAAGAGAATTAGATGTCGTGTGTTTGTCGGAGACCAAGCGGAAGGGCAGTGGTACTGAAGAGCTCCTGGCGGGGCGTTAGCTCTATGGTCCGGAGTCCCGGAGAGCGAGAGCGCCTGCCAGGGAGTGGGGTGCTGCTGTCGTCTCGGTTGGTCGATGTTATGACTGAATATAAGGCTGTGAACTCGAGACTTCTCTGGGTTCGCTTTAAATTAGGACTGACGAAGTTATTCCTTTTGGCTGTTTATGCGCCGGTGGCTTCGTCGTCAGAGCTGAGCTGGAGGAGTTTTGGGAGAATGTAAGAGAAGTTCTAGACTTGGTTAGAGGAAACGAAAGAATTGTTGTATGTGGTGATTTGAATGGATGGGTTGGTACCGCTCGGCCAGGGTACGAGTCGGTGCTTGGAATGTTGGCGATAAAGGGTTAACGATGCTGGCAAGCTTATACTGGCTGTATGCAAGGAAAAGGGTCTTCTTGTGACAAACACTATGTTTAGTCACAAGAAAATCCATATGTATACTAGAACAAGAGAGAATGAGTGAAGTATGATCGATTTATTCCTGGTGGATGACCGACTGCGAAAACAGGTGATGGATACGCGGGTGTTCCGAGGTGCTGACCTGGGAACGGATCACTATCTAGTGATTACTAGATTTAGGGTCTGTTCGCGGGTTGGCGCCACCGGACAACGATACCAGAACCACAGTCGGTCGGTAGCATCCGAAGCTGGAAGCTTCAGGAAGCGGACACTAGGAATAAATATCAAGCAAGGGTAGCCGAAAAGCTGGACAGCATTGGTGTTAGGAAAGAATGTGTGGAAGAAATATGGCAGAGCCTTAGAGATGGAATGGTTAGTGCAGCGGAAGACGTGTGTGGAAATGTGAAAAGAGGTAGTAGTAAAAGGGTGATGCATGGTGGAATGACGAAGTGAAAGAAGCTGTAAATAAGAAGAAGAAAGCATGGTTAGACTACTTGGCCTCTAGTAATGATAAGGATATGAGAGAGAAGAGGAAAGAAAGATATAAGCTCCAGAAAGTTCACACGAAAGCATTGATTGAGGAAGTGCGTGAAAGGAGTAGAATGGAAGCGGACGAAAGGTTGTCGCACAACTTCAAGGAGAACTCCAAACTCTTCTGGAAAGAGGTTGGAAGGACCCGGAGTGGTGCGACAGCCTTAAGAATGAATAAAGTGCTTTCGGGAACCAATGACGTCCTCTCAGAAAAATCGGACGTCATGCAGCGATGGAGCGAATTTTATAGAGATGTATGCGTGTGATGATCTTAGTGAGGATCCGGGGTGACGCCGTGACTGGTACGCCAGACTCGGACCTCGATGACACTGAGGTCATCAGTATGAAAGAGATTGAATGTGCGATTAGAAGTTTGAAATGTGGTAAGGCTGCGGGACTAGACAGAGTTACTGCTGAAATGGTCAAGTATGGTGGGCCACGCGTCTGGGACAGCTTTCATCTGCTGTGCAATTTGTGCTGGCGAACGGGGCTGTTCCGGATGATTGGCGATCCGCGGTCATTGTGCCTTTATATAAAGGTAAAGGTTCACATTATGACTGCGGGTGCTATCGGGCGATCAGCTTGACCAGTTTAGCAAGTAAAGTTTACTCGAAGGTTTTTACACGTAGGATGCAAGAGAAATCGGAAAGATTTCTATGGGAGGCACAATGCGGATTTAGACCTGGAAGAGGATGCACGGATCAAATGTTTTCTCTCCGCATGATCACGGAGAAGCTTCTGGGTGCTAACCAGAAGATTTTCTGTGCTTTTGTTGATCTTGAGAAAGCATTTGATAAGGTTGTAAGGAAAAAAATGTGGGAACTGTTGCCGGGGTATGGTGTGGATGGTCGATTGCTAAGGGCTGTGCAGTCACTTTACTGTGAATGTAAAGCCTGTGTGCGGGTAGGGCATGACCTGTCACCCATGTTTAGCGTCCAAACGGGCGTAAAACAGGGTTGTGTCATGTCTTCCTAGCTATTCATACTGTATCTCGACAGCTGTTTACAGAAGCTGAAAGATAGATGTTTAGGTGTGAAATAGGGTGACATAAAAGTAATTTGACTGCTTTATGCTGATGATGCAGTGCTTATATATATATATATATACATATATATATATATATATATATATATATATATATATATATATATATATGTATATATATATATGTATATATATATATATATATATATATATATATATATATATATATATATATATATATATATATATATATATATATACGGATTGGTGAACGTAGAACCAACCACCTGCCTCCATAGACGCTCCAGCCCATCATAGGACTACTGTATTTTGGTCTGGTATATTTCGAGATAATTATAACGCCATCTATCTGTAGACAGTGATACTTTTAAGGCTTTCACGGTAGTCGGCTCTTACAATACCCACGGAAAGAAATGGGATTGTAAATTGTTGCACCGATAACACACTACAGTCTAAATAAAGAAAGAAGGTACCGATTGAAATTACATAAATTATTTATTTAATATAACTTTCAAACGCCTAAAATTGAATTTAAAATTATTAGAAGTGTTCGCGAAACTTCGATGAAAATGCTAATAAGCACAAAATCTTGGCTACCTGCCCTCAATTTTAAATTTATAAGTAAAGCTGCAGAGAAGGTGAATATTTCCATAAATCGTAAAATATTTTTAGTATATATTTACTCCTCTTTTTACCCGTTTACGCGGTTCTAAGACTAAGTATATTTTATTTTCCATATCATCATCATCATATCGACCCATAAAAGTCCATTGTATGACATGGGCTTCTCCCTTACGCGAGGATATAAGCGCTAGAATTTTAATATTATCGCCAAGCTTGGCAAGCGGATTGACGATCGCAGTGCAAGACATCTTGCACCTTATACACCCAGGGTCCCAGACTCCCAGGTAACTTATATTTTAGATGTTGCTGTCGTTCACCGGTCTGTTGTACTGGTATATTAGTCTTGTATATTTACAGATGGTTTTCTCGCCATCTGTCGGTACAATTTAAAATAGTGGCATATTGACTTCTTTCGTCTCGATGATGCGATGCCCGAAGTGTCGACTGAGGAAAAAGCCTTGAAAATTTCATTAGCTATATAACATCTCCGTTAATACGGGACCATATTTCAGTAGACCAGTGAAGCGCCTAAAATACAAGGTGATGAGACGGTGGCGATACGGGGATAGACGTTAACATTTCAAAGGCTTTTACTTATACAGCTCTATATCATGCGCTGTTAGAAAGGATTGTATTCATAATCTTGCCGCATTTTTATGTATGTATCTCATTTGTGCTGCAGTTAATATAAATAAATAAATATCTTTACGCCATGCCCAATTCAGTGGTAAATAGAATATCAAGTCCTTTTTTATGGAATGGAGAGGCAAACGAACAGGTGGCTTACGTGATGGTAAGTGATTACCGCTGCCCATGAACACCTTTAATACCAGAGGAATAGCAGATGCGTTGCCGGCCTCTGAGAAAGGCTCTTTTCTTGAAGGTCTCTAAGTCGTATTTCTATCTTTCCTTTCTTATATATGTCTTTTCTACCATCTGCCACTGAAAACAGTTTTTGGGAAAACGTGACAGATAATGAGCCCTCTTTATATCCAAGCCAACGATATAATTCGAACGTAAGTTTTAGAAAAAAAAAACACATTGAAAGCGAATTTGTGTCCTTTTTCTCGAATTCTGGTCACCCACCCACTCTATCTTAACTCTGCAGTTAAGAAGTAAATAAAGCCTTTAAAATATCAATAACCAACAACAGGAAGCAAGGTAACCCTCAGGAAAAATACTAGAATAGAATTAAACAGACTGCTACGGTAGCGTCTAAGGTGCAAGATGTCTGTACTGTCGCCTATCCGCTTGTCAAGTGTGGCGATTATTATAAAACTTTACGAGACCTATGTCCAGCAAATACATCGACGGATAAGTAAGAAAATGGCTTGCTGATTCGGTGCCCCTACGAGTCTATGTATAGTCGATAAATCTAAAAAATACAATAATGATGAAAATAATTATGACTTTTTGCATAAATAAATAAAATTATTACTTTTTAATGAACAAATAAATTTCGCAAATGATATTCATTGTATGTTTTATTAAGTCCTAAAATAATACAGTATGAAATGTTTTAAGTAACATCGTGTTGTTAAATATTGTTTCGTAATTTTTAATCAAAATTCATTTAAACAAGAGAGCAACCTTTTATTTTTACGAACGAATAATTTATAACCAGTACACAGAATTCCGTGTAACAAACACAAATATTATTAAAAATATTTTCTCATTTACAAATATAGAAATTAAACTAAATGTTAATAATGCAAAATAAAAACTTCCATGTAAAAATTTATTTAACATTTCTTGTTTATCAAATTAAAGCAACATGTGTTGTATATTAAAACAAACAAAGTTTAATTGTATTGTTGTTTCTGTTTCGAATAATGCTTCTTATTTCAATAAATATTTACAAGATACGCAAATATCGGCAAAATTTATAACAATAATGCTTCAATTTATTACTTTAATAATTTACCCACCCAATGGTCCAGTTTGTTAGACCCAGCCTTTAAAGCTCATTCTGTGATGAATATAAATGTTTGTACTAGAGTCTGTAAGTAGTACATTATACCGTAGGTTTAGACACTGAAGTAGCGATATGCTCACATAATATCATAGGGTCATATATAGTGACCCAAAGTATGTAGCTAAGGCATTGTGTTATGGAATCAGAAACAACTATGGTGTCACAAATACTATGGATGTTCTCCCGAGATAATGTAGAAAAAGTCATTTTCTAAATTAACCAGTCCGGGATTCGAATCCTGGACCTCTGACGAGACACCATGAAAACCAAAAGATGACTGCTTCACTACCAATATGATAATCCGGGTCGTCCTTCCTTACTCACTTTCTCCATTTATCAAAAATGTATATCCATCGCAACAGCTCCGTAACACGAAACAAAAGATATAGGACAACAAACTATTCCACGCGGCCTTAACGAATTTCCCTCCGAAAGGACTGACCTCTATAAACAAAGACAAATGTCTCCCCGATGTAATACCGGATCAGAATTCCGAAGTCCGCACTCCGCTGTAACGATTTCCGTAGCTGCGATGTTTTTGTCCGCAGTACATTCGTAATAAGGTTTACGGCAACGTAGGGCCTTGCATAATTGAACCCGGAGAAATGTGTCCATGTGACATCACGTGGGGCTCTTCGGGGGCGGCTGGGGGGGTACGTGGAGATGCTCTGACCCTGACTGTCAATATATTATAAGCTTACGCTGTTATTACCACCGCTGCCCAAAACATAACAAGTATTGCGCACTTTTTTTTCATCTTGACACTATTACCCATATTAGAATACATATACATATATAGATAGGGACATTACATACATTGCTCCGATCCCAATACAAGATGCTATAGCACTTGTGATATGGGAATCGGTAATAACGAAGGCACCACAAACAACCAACCCGAGAAAATGTAGAAAAAGTGGTTTTTCTACATTAACCCGAACGGAAATCGAACCTGGGAGCTCGAGATATCGACACCGTGAAAACTCGTCCACGAAGTTCGACGAATAGGGTGATGTCTGAACAATGAAGTCTTTCGAACAGCTTTTGATCAAGGCTAAATGTAATACGAAAATATATGTGGTAATGTAATTACACTGGACAATCCCGCATGTAAAAATAAAAGGCATATACTACCTGATTAGAAGAGAAGTGCACCACCCTCCCTGCCACAGGTATGTGCACTGATTCTACTGATACACCACCGCCTCTACACTCGAAAGGGTGGTGTAAAGTTTATATAATTGTGAAACGATATCTCTATAATAATTAATTTCCGCAAAGTAACGCCTGAGTCCATTAACCATGTACTACAAAAGGCATGCATCCCTTTTATGAAAAAAGGTATAGGAAACAAATTAATTACAAATGGTCCGTTCAATAGTCTACATTAATTATTAAACAGCAAGACTTTGCTATCGTTACTCTTTGAGATTGTTCAGACATTGCTACTTATTTTTAAGACGCTTTTATTAGCTTTGTATGCTAATATTTGGTATATATAATCTTTGAACGTGATTTCTACTCGCTACAAAACGTCGGATTGAATTAGAAACTTGATGGCATACATATCAAGGATCGATGCCAATACAACAATTAGATAAATTTGTTCGTAATAATAAAATAGTTTTTAAACATAGCTCTCTTTTGCAACTAGGCGAACTAAAAGGTAGAAAATCATTCTATGACCTGGTGCTAAAAGCTCTGTATGAAACGATAATTTTAATGCCAGCTTATTGATAAAGTATGATATTTCTTTGTGGTAAAGGGGAGTTAGTACATCAACAATCTTTCAAAAGTTACCGTTTAAAAACGGCCATAATTCAACATAACACGTAAATAACAACTATTGAAGCAGCATTGTTCTATTGCTCATTACTGTAAATTAATGGTTGTTGATATTGGCCACATTAGCACCAGCGTAAAGAATAATAAAAAAATATTATTAAAAAAAATACCTTCTAGGTCGGCTAGTTACGAAAGCGCTTTGTATTACTTTTAACTATAAATAAATATACATATCTTCATGCCATTCCTAATACACGGGTACACAAAGGTATAGACAATGAAGTCGTTTCGACCCACCTTCCGCCGCCACATTTTAGGAACAACGTGACAGATGCCAAGCCAACGATATACATCGTACACAAGTTTTTTTTTTTTTTTTTGATAAAACTCATTGGTCCTCACCACCTGAGGATCGAACTCAGGGCACTCGAATCTAACTCCGATCACTCTTCGACTCGGCTATAGTAACTGTATCGTTTTTAACTCTTATTTTTAACATTTGAAATTGCTATTATTTATAATATTTCATAAGTTTGTGTGCTTCAGTGTAACAACAGCACTTACCATCTGTCAGATTATATTAAGAGTTCATATCTCACGTAGCACTTTATTTCAAAACATTGTTATCCGATATAACTGTGGTGTTACTTTATACGAGGGAAAATTTTAAATTTCGAAGCCGAAGTGGCTTTTATATTTCAAAATATTCACGATTAATATTTATGAAATGTTATGAATTTTCATTGCAAAATTTTCAACTTCGTCGTTTATTTCGGTAAAAATTGTCGTGATAATTTAAATAAGTACACATTTATTATAAATATTCGATCTTCACGCATTTCCCAAATACTGCGGGCTCAGAGATCTAAATAATTTTAGTCGACCTTTCGGAGCTTATTGTGGGACAAATTGACAGGTGGTTAGTCTGTCGCCGTCTTCAACAAAGCCAACGATATTAATTGTATATATGAAAAAAAAACATTGGTACGTGCCTTACATCAAGGGATCGAACTTGGGGTCTCTTTGAATCGAATTTCGATCACCCTACCACACGGCTGCCGTGACTCATTTTTCTCAGTACTCTATTACTGATATTCCAAGCTTTTCCCATATCTATACCTCAATTGACTAGAACACTACAACGGCGATTGCCTCACAAAATGTCAATACAAAATAAAAATATTTAAAAAAACTACTATCGAATACAGACCGCTATACTGGCCACTAATTATAACTATCACATAAAGAATAAAACATCAAAGTCTTTAACGGCCTCTAAACGCATGGAGAAAAACATTCCGTGAGACGCGTCCGCAGTGAACGCATCGCACGAATTCATCCGCGTCGATTATCGTTGTAGTAAGTTGCTTTTTTACGCATTGGGCCGTGCGACCCGTTGGGAGAGCTAAATCAAAAACGTGAGGCGACAAACAGCCATTCTAGGAGGTTGAGGGGGAGGTGTGGGGTGAGGGGTAGAGCGAGGGAACAGAAAAAGTATCTGCACGAGGATTTATCGCCTCCACAATGATCGCTAGGAGTGCCAAAAACCAGAGAGGCTTACAGCGACCGCGTTACGCTACGAAAAAAGGCTTATCCAATATGTAACTCGTCATTCATAGCTGAAAATTTTATCTGGAATTTAAAATGTATCTAAGCTATGTGTAGACACGATAGCTGTGTGGTTGGGCGATCGGAATCCGAATCAAGAGACCCGAGTTCATTCATAGCTGAAAATTTTATCTGGAATTTAAAATGTATCTAAGCTATGTGTAGATACGATAGCTGTGTGGTCGGGCGATCGGAATCCGAATCAAGAGACCCGAGTTCATTCATAGCTGAAAATTTTATCTGGAATTTAAAGATGTACTTAAGTTATATATGTACACGATAGTTGAGTGGTTGGGTGATCGGAATCCGAGTCAGAGTTCAATCCTCAGGTGGTAGACTCGTACCAATAGAATTTTTAAAATTTATGTACTATTTATATCGTTACTTTGGGTACATTGACGGTGACATGATGACCACATGTCGCGTTCTACCAAAAATTTCTTCGTAAGAAGTTAGGTCGAAAGGACTTAACAAGTTTTTATTATCTAGAACTCTGTCCACCCCAGTGTTAGGAATATGCGTAAAGATTATTTTATTATACTAAGCAGAATAGTTTTTCTGCAAACACCAACGGATGGAAAATTGAACTCGGTTGTTACAAATTGAGAGACGGGTCGGTTCGACCCAGCGTGATGTTCTGCGGAGCAAGTGGCCCATAGTTCAATTATGCATGACCTCTACACTGCTGTAGCGCTGTAGCCTTCATTATATATATCTATATAACAGCTCGACGTGAGATATAGAAACTACCAACCGAATTTTTAGTCAACCTTAAAACAAAATCTTTTGGAAAGTTGTTATTGAATATTTACTTCGCACCATTCCGTAGCAAATATAAAAAAGGTACATGTTACTTGGTCCGAAGAGCACCACCTTCCCTCCCACAGATGCGTGCAATATTTCTATTGTATGCACCACCACCACTACACTCAAACCAGATAACAAGGCATTCTCCTTGCTCATTCGCCTTGTTTTGAGGCGAAACACGTATCGCGTTTTCGTTAGTGGTATATTTTACCCGGTTTGAGTTAAGTAATTATTCAATAACAACTTTACAATTAATTTCCACAAAGTAACGCCTGAGTCAAATAAATATCTTTTGAGTTTCATTAGTTGGATATCTTATGGGAATGTTTTTATAATAGGACTGAATTCCTGTTAAACACTCCAACTAAGTTGCAATGCTTGTTTCTAGATTGGTTTAAGACAATAGTAATGCCGGAACTAAACCTGCGACGTTATGTGATGCAGTACGCACCATCAACCATTAGACTATTGCCGCTTATCGCACGCTATCATTGAATTTGGAAGACCATGAGAGCAAATTTCTCGAAGAGGAGAGGGTCAAGAGTACTTGGATACCTAGAAGTCAGTGTAAGAGAATGATTAATCTGAAAGAAGCCAAAGACACCTATTTAAGGATATATAGATATTACCCAAGATCCAGGACAATAGACCGACGATAGGACGATCTAGTTGGTAGTGACTGCGTTTGATGCTAAAGGTTGAATTGCATATTTGTTTGTATATGTAATTCTGATCACAATACGGAATATTGGAGCTAATCTGATAATGGAGTTAGGACAGGGTAGTGAAGAGTGAAACTATTTAATAGCTATTTTTAAGCCCTTTAGTTTGCGGTCATACTATTCGTTTTGATTCCATCAATAGATTCAAATCAGTTTAGCGGATTTAATTGTGAAGTCAGGATATGGATAGGTTAACTCTTGAGTGGTTACTAGGAAATCGCTCAAATTTGGATTTGTTTTACAGAATTAAGTATCTTTACGCTATTCCTCATACTGGGGTACACAGAGGTCCCGAGAATTAAGTCCTATCTTTTTTTTGACAACGTTACAGGTGGTGAGCCGATAGCCGTGTTTATGTCCAAACTATATAATATATAAATCGTACATAAGTTTTGGAACCAGACTCGAACTCGGGAATTTTGATTGAACAGTCACTCGACAATTTGAGTTTTTTTACAGATTTTAGTATTCAGATCGAAATATTTAATTGAAGCGGTTTTTTAATCTTTTTTTTAAACTTCTATCTTTTTCCCGCGGTTTCCTCTGCATTTATTTAGGTATATTTAGTATTATAATAAAACATTAAGACAGCTTTTAAGTTTAGGACTTAAATAGCCTGTAGTCGTCTCTAGGCTCCCTTTACCTCAAAATTCACTAAAATCGTCTAATTGGTTTAAGCATAAAGCGTAAGATACAAACAAACACACTTTCGCATTTGTAATATTAGTAATGATATATTAATTATCATTAAAGCCAAGGACATCCGCTAGTCTGTGCTGAAATAAAATTTCACCGAAATTGATACAGCGCTTATAAACAAAAGATTAAACACAAAGCTCGTGAGAGTTCAATGGCGCCTTAAAGTTTATATAGTCTCAAGGCAAATCGGGCAGCCCGAGCCGGTATTGTTAACGAGCAGACAGACAATCCCTCAACGTCAGCGGAAAATGGGCGAGATGCTGGAAGTTTAGCTCAAATTAATTTGTTTACTTAACCCAACCGAATTTACACTATATACCACGATGTAACAAATACATTAGCGCAATACAGACTGTATCTAAAATTATTTAAACTAATAATGAGAAGTCACGATAGTCGTGTGATTGGGCGATCGAAATTCGAGTAGAGACTCGAGTTCGATTCCCAGATAGGCTTGTACCAATGTTTTTTTTTTTAAATTTATATACGATTATGTAAATCGTATAAAAATTAAAAAAAAAAAAAACGTTGGATTGGAAATAAAAACGGCGACGGGTTAACTACATGTCACGTTGTCCCAAAAAAATGTGTTCGTTTGAATGTAGGGCTTAATTGTGTAGACCTCTACCCCACTATAGGGAATGGCGTGAAAATATTTAATTTTTGTTTTATCTAAAGTTATATCGTGACGCCGTAAAATATGATAGGTTCATTATCATCACCATTATAGCTCAGCATCTACCCCAGTATTTGGAATGGCGTGAAGATATTTATTTTCAATAATTTGTCATACCATTATAATAACATTTTACAGAATTACTCATAGTACTGTCCCCTCTCTGTACCGTCGCGAGTGTACACTCGCGTCTTACTATCAAACATTTTTTCCAATAAAAAATCATATCATAACTTCAAGATATTACACCTCACACCTCACACACATGTCACGATAGCCGAGTAGTAGGTTGGTCGGAATTATGAGTCAAGAGACCCGTGTTCGATCCCCAGGTGTCAGGCTCGTTTGGTAGTGTGGGTTTTTCAAAAACTTATGTACTAATTATATCGTTGGCAGGGACATAAAGACGACGACGGGCTCAACACCTGTCACGTTGTCCCGAAAATACCTTCGGTGGAAGGTGAGTCAAAGGGACTTAATTAACTCTAGAACAGACCTGTGTCTACCCCTGTATTGGGAATTGCGTGAAGATATTTATTTTTATATAGATCCTATAAAAAATCGTATCATTACTTCAGGAGCTTACCTAACACATACAAACTTAAAAATTTACAAAATTCACCTCCATATAATATTAATGTAGATCATGTAATCTAATAATCTATTGTCCGTAGCATCTTTGAGGTCCACAAAGGAGGTATGCTACCTACTGAATTAACTCGGCTGGTTACCCTCACAAAGCGTCCGTGTAATGAGGTGCCCTTTGCCCAGCTGTGGGGCTCACTAATTGGACTTTAATGGGTCCCATTTCATTCCAATTCGTTTTGGTACAATTTACCTTTGTAGCGCATTTGGCTTAGACGTTGCTAAGGCGTTTTGACTTCAAAGTGACGAAATTACTCGGTTAATCTGTTTATTTTTGTAATTAATTTCCCAATACAGCGGTAGACAGAGGTCTAGTTAAGGAAGTTCTTTCGATTCACTTTTACTCGAAGGTAATTAGGGACGTGACAGGTGGTGAGCCAATCACGTATCTTAACGTACAAGGTAGTACAATAAACTTACATGCATTTATATCCATGAATTGAGTACCAATATTTTTTTCTATCATACAAACATTTGCCACTTCAAAATGGCTCTTGGATCGTTTAAATTGTAAAATTATACTAGGAATATTTTTGGAATAGGTCGCATTTTTTAATTAAATATGTAAGTGCCACGCATGTGGTTGGGTGATCAGAATTCCAGTCAAGAGACCCGAGTTCGATATCCTGGTGGTACCATTGGTGTTTCTTTTGTGAAAAAAATTATGTACAGTTTACTTAGTTGCCTTGGACAGAAAGATGGCGACATGCTCACCTATCACGGTATCCCAAAAATGTCTTAGGTGAAAGGTGGGATGAAAGTACCATATTTTACGAAGTTATTTTTTTTAACATATTACTGAACACATGATAACATTTAAATCAGTTATCTATTAAATAATAAATAGCTTAACAAGCCTAACTAGCTAAAAACTTACATACACAATTTGTACAAAGTGAGAATATTCCTCCCCCTATTTTCCTATGGGTTCTACAGGCTACCGAAAGGTAGCGAGATAGAGAAATGTAGCTTTTTATTAGTTATTAAGATCAAATATTTTTTTCTAATTTGCTCCAAGAGGAAAGGGTCAAGAGTACTCGGATACCGAGACGTGCACGTATATATAGATAGATAGGGACAACATCACATACATTACTCCGATCCAAATGTATGATGCTAAAGCACTTGTGATATGGGAATCGAAAAAACGAAGGCACCAAAAACACCCAGACCCGAGAAAAAGTAGAAAAACTGGTTTTTCTACATTAACCCCACCGGGAATCGAACCTGGGACCTCGAAATGGCGATACCTCGAAAACCGGTGTTTATGTCACTCGTCTATGGAGGTGTAAGAGAAATGTAAGGTTCATGACACTTGGCTATCTGTTTCCTATAGCTACCCCAGGTCAGGGATTTTGCGTGAAAATGACTAAGTAATTATTTTTATTATTTTTTGTTATAATTATGTTTACTATTAGTTTTGTTAGGGTTAAAAGATTGCTTTCCCCCCTATTTAGTTAAATTATTGTTCGCTCTTTTGTGTGTAGTTTCTTTGTACTTTTATAATAACAACATTTTCATTCTTCCTAAATTAATTGACTTAATCCACAGAACATTTTAAGCAATACAGTTAATCAAATATGAAGGCTTAAAACCCAACTGCGAGGTCAGAAAGTGCGATTGCAGATTGGATGTGACATTTGTAAGGCGTTTAATTTGTTTGAGGTCACTTTGTTTTCAGTTGCCACGACTTGGCATAATGCCAGTCAATTCGTATGTCTGTTATCGACACCAAAGAATGCTCTCAACTTTAATTAAAGCGTTATCTTTCATCTAGATCAATGTCTGAGAAATCCAATTTACTATAAGATTTTGATGATGTAACTACAATTATATATGTGTATCTTCAAGCCATTTCCAATACTGGGGTATACAGAGGTCTGGACGATTAAGTCCTTTCGACCCACCTTCCATCGAAGACATTTTTGGGACAATGTGGCAGGTGGCGAGCACGGTATTTGTATCAAAAGTCTATATATACGATGTAAAAATTTAACATATTTTTTTTAAAAACCTATTCGTATGAGCCTGCCTCATGGAGATCAGACTCGGGTCACCCAATCACTTGATTGTATAATACATTGCTTAGAATAAGTATAGCAGGACATGATTAAGTACACAATCATGTGTAATGAGATATTTATTTATTTATTTATTTTACTATTCATGTACACATACAATTTAATAAACAGAGAAACATAAAAAAAAACAAATATGAGTACAAAGGCACAGCTTATTTCAAATTGAAATTTCTTCCAGCAGGCCTGTTACTGGAAAACTTATAATAGGAGCGAACTAGTGTGCACAAAAACAGTATATTAATTTACATTATTCAAACAAAAAAAAATGTAATTACATATTAATATACATACACATATGAGATATGTCTTATTTGTAAATTAGTTTTAATTGACCGGCAGATATCAATTTGAGACGGTGATAAGCGCTAGGTTAATGTTTGTCCCAAAACGTCTTCGGTGAAAGGTGAATCGAAAGGACGTTATTTTCTAAACCTCTGTCTACCTTAGTATTGAGAATATGGGTGAATGTATTTATTCAATTATTTATTTTATTTTATTGGAGGCGTATGGTCGTAATATAGGGATGCTTCAAAGAGCTTGAATGTAAGAAAATATATTGTTTTTTCAAACGGTCTGCCTTCTTAAAACGTTGAGTGGTATAACATTTCATGTGGTATTCAGATTTTGTTTAAAAAGACTAAACTTATATATTTAATAATTTTATAAAAATGCATAATTAATTTTCTAATAACTTTAATCCTCCCCGGCAGGCAGGATCTTACCATTAGATTTTTCGAAACTTATGTATAATTCATATCAAGAACAGGACATAAAGATGGTGCGAGGCTCACTACACTTCATGTAATTCCAAAACAAGTACTGATGAAATTTGAAGCAAGAGGATAAAATTGAAGATAAAAATAAGTTATTATTTATTATATTATTGTATAATTATTTAATTTAAATGCTTTTCTTACATAGCTGACGAAAAAATTAATCTAGGCACATGAAACACGCGAGAGGAGCGCAAAAAAAAACTCGACTGTACACTTTCTTTGTGGCACGAAAACAAAAATGTAATTATGTCATTTAAAAACATGTTTTTAACGTAAAGCTAAAGAGAGACGGGAATATTTTTAGAGTTTCACTTTTAACGTAAACGAAGCCGGGAATTTGTTATAAAATATAATAACTTCATGATGACATCCTTGGACGAGTGGCGTACACGCCGGTTCTTGAACGAGTTAATGTAGAAAACTTTTCTCCATTTTCTCGGGTCAGGATGTTTGTGGTACCTTTGTTATTTCTGATTCCATTACACCACTTTGGGATTAGAGCAATGTATATAATGTTGTCCGTATTTTTGTATATAGTGCTTTTTATGGTTAAATAATAAATATGTTTGTGATTTCGTGTTTGTGACTAACCAAAACCGCTCAAGTATTAGACTAGCGTAACGGAGATTCAGGACTACTACATATCCGGTGTAATGTCTAGACATACCTATATAATAAGTGGTAATAATAAGGTGCGAACTGCGAAACATGACGTCGCAGGTTCGGGCCCCGCCATTCGACTATTTACGTAAACCAACTCCAGACACAAGCATTGCAGCTTAATTGGAGTGGTTAACAGGAATACTAGTAGTGTTATTCGGCATTGCTAGTATTCTTTGAAAAATAAATAAATAAAGTAAATAAATAAATATCTTCAATGGGACAAATATCTTTCATGGGTCGTAAGGGTTTAATTGTTGAACCCCTGTATTGGGAAAGGCGTGAAAATATTTATTTATTTTCTTTTAAAATTTATTTTTAAAAAAATACGAAATCAATTACCGTAGTTGAATTTGATTCAACCGATTTTGTTTCAATTTAATGTTAAAAAAATTTGTTCCAATACCGTGGTAGACAGACGCCCTGCGATTTAGTTCTTTCTATCGATATTATTTGGGTGGACATGGCAGGTTGTGTGCCTGTCACCATATTAAGATCCGCCAACAATTAAAATCGTACTTAAGTTTCGAAAAAACTCTTCGGTACGAGCTTTCTTTCTGGAGATCGAACTCAAGTCTCTTGATTTGAATTCCGATCATCTAACTATTCGACTACCTTAGCCGAACTCGACAGCAATTTAATAAATTTATAAATGGAATAATTTTTAATACCCGAATAAGTCATGATAGCCGAGTGGTTTGATGATCGGAATTCGAGTCAAGAGACCCGAGTTCGATCACCAAGAGTCGGCTTGTTGACTTGGACATAAAGACGGTGACAGGCTCACCGCCTGTCATGTTGTCCCAAAAAATGTATTCCGTGAAAGGTGGGCCCAACAATCTCTACTCTGTATTAATATTTCAACACAAATTATTATGCATTTGGCATTGCTAGTAGGCAATGTAGACAAATATAAATATAAATCCTTATTTTTCCTCATACCACAATTCTGTTATGTTTTTCTTCTTAGTGTTCCTGCCTTGTAACTCCGCTATATATAAACCGAATTCTGTAATTATTTCTTATTTTAAACTTCCAGTTTGTTCACACATACAAACATTTCAGTAACTAAAGCTAGAATTAAAGCTAGATATTTCATTTAAAATTCAATTTATTTCATTGAGTAACAAGTTGATCAAGAAAGGAATTCTTTGCTTTTTTGTGTTCATTCCGGAGGCGGAAAGTGAAAAAAAATGTGTAATGTATTTTAATATTTTATTTTATTTCTCTTCCTCCATATAAACTTTAACTGTGCGTAATCGAACACTCCTCCATACTTTATAAAAAAGGTGAACCAAGTTTTACTCATCCCGTTTGCTCTACTCGTATGTGCCAATCTATGTTTGTAACAACAAAACCAATTAATTTCATGTATTCATGAACATACAGAACTTATGTCTACGAAACAAAACATGTTCGATTTGCATCCAAATATCGCACTCGGAAAATAAACAGTTTTATTTTTTTTTAACAATCAAAACGTAACACAGTGTTTGCAAGGGTATAAAATTTACTGACAAAATAAACTAACTATAAAATGTACTAACTCTTTGCTGTTTATTAGTAAGATGAAATCGTATTTCAAAAATTCAAAGTTTAAATAATGTCTATGACATTTGGTACACAACTATAAATAAAAAAAAGTAACAACATTTCAATACTATATTATAAAAAGCTTAAGAACAGAATTTAGACTGCATTAAATAAGGAAAAAAAATATTCAAAATACATTTAGAATACCGGTTTAACTAGAGTGCGTAAGTTTTAAATTTAAATAACGTTCGAAAATTCTTAATTTAAATGGTTTGTAATTGACCTTGGGGTATATGCCATAGCATATCGTAACCAAATAGTGCTACAACGCCTACACGAACTATCATAATAATATTAGACTTTCAAACCGACTGAAGAGAAAACTGTCAAAATTTTTCTTATATTAAATAAAATTATTAACGGAACTAAATTTTTTTATTTTAGTAATTAAGATATATATTTTATAAAGTCGTTAAGATATATTCTAGAAGGAGTGTTTAATTATTAATAATAATTTCGTAATAAACTCCACTATATCACATATTGAAATGGTAATTTGTTAGATGTGTTTAAGATTTGTAACAGGTATATCATGTAAACAGTAAATAAAAAATTGTTGTATAGTGGATATTTAGTAAAATGCTCATAGGCTCTGCCTTGTAGCAGACATTAAACTAAGAAAAGGCTTAAAATTATAAAAGAAATTTAAATTTTCGGACACTTACAGACAGTATCGTTCTAACTGTAATCACCAGAAGCTATCTTCGAACAAAACCAATCACCAAACTCGGAACATAGCTCGTCAATTACAGAGTACTATCTTCTTGTAATTACTCAAAACATTAATTCAAACACATAACTAACCTAGGCATAACTAGGTAACCACACACTCACATGGCAATTACCACGGCACACACACAAACACACGGCGGTCCGGTACACGATTGTAAATCGGTGTAGGGGGGGTAGGGGAAGGAGCGTAGCGCAGCGTATATCATACAAGCCGAGACGGAGTTCGAGCCAGTACTGCCGGAGATGGCGCCCTGGATGAGGCGCCGCCCCTCCCCACCCCCGCTACGGGCTTTCAAGAGCCAGCTAACGTGCGGTCAAATTTACAGGAGGACGGATAGTTTTACTGCCGAACGGTGTCCTTGTCGCCACTCACCGCTGTTGCTGTTGTCGTAAAATTATGCGATTTATTAAGAACGCCCGCGCACAGATAAGACATTTATTATTTATGAGATAATAACGTAACTTAATGAATGAATTCGAGCTACATGTTATTTAAGCGTCAATATACTATTGTTTTAGGTTGCGGACTGCGAAACATAAGGTCACAGGTTCGGGCCCATCATTTTACCATTTTCATAAACTACTCCAGACAATCTTTACAGCTTAGTTATAGTAGAGTTAATAGGAACACAAATAATGTCATTTGGTGTTGTAAGTATTTAAAAAAAATTCTAAGGTAAAAGTGACATCTTATTCGATTGCAATTCGTGTCCAATACAAATCTTTAAAGTCGTCAAATCCAAGGGGTTAATCCGTTAGGTTAGGTTAGGTTAGGTTACCCCTTGGATTGGAGGACGTCAAGCTTATTGTATCTGACGTCCTCCCTGGTAGCACTCCACATTGCTTTTCAAGGTGTCGCCAGCTTTAAGGTCCGGGGTTCTATTTCCGAACGGGTTAGTGTTGAAAACCACGTTCTCTACTTTTCAATTACAAAATCAGAAGAAATTTGTTCTTCTGATTTTCGTCAGGTGCCTGAGATAACCGGAGACCCTCGTGCTATTTCCCAAAGAACCAATACTCGGGTAAACAGAGGTCTAGACAATTAAGTGTCTAATTAAATGTCTTCGGTGAAAAGTGGGACGAAAACGTCCCACCTTTCCCCGAAGACATTTTGGTATAACGAGTCACCATCGTGTCACCATCTTTATAGAAGCCTACGATATAAATCGTACATAAGTTCTAAAAAAACATTTGGTACGAGCTTTCCCCCTGGGGATCGAACTCGGGTTCCTTGACTCGAATTCAACCAACCAATCGGCAATTATGACTTTCTATAAGTGGATAATATAACCGTTCGAAGAATGTTAAAATAAACAATCAAATAACATTTACTATTGACAGATACATTATCGCATCGCGAACTCCACTGTGATTCTAGACAATATTTATGCAAAACATTTCAGTGGACTATTTTAAAAGCGAGTATCACTGACAGATATTAAAATTCTCTTTCGATCCCGCGGCTTCTTTTCTAAAACTTGGCTCGGATTCCAACTGCATTCACAGGTTTAACCGTCACGAAGTATTAGACTGGAATAATATAAACACCTTTTGGATTTTATGAGTAGACTCCAGAACAAAAGGAATTTTAAAATTTTTCAAAATGTCAAAACTTTTTCTCGTTTGTTTAAAGAAAATTTAAAAAAATCAACTGACACTATGGGGTTTCGAACCCACGACCTCTAACTATACCGTGGCAATGGTTGTACCTCCGAGCAATCGCGTCATACACGCATCAGTAAAATGCTTGATAGCGGAAAATATTCCAAATTTCAGCTCAATGTTCGTAAATTTACAGCCACAAAACTTTAATATATATATTAATGCCTTTTTCACCATCTACACCTTTTTTGTGCAATTACTACTGAACTTTTAAAGCATATAAGCTATGTTGTATTTTTGTTCTTAAATTAATCTTTTCTAAATTTTTAATGACCTGTAAACTTTACTTGACACTCAAGATTGTCGTGCGTCGTGAAATTTCATATTGGATTTGATAACACAAACACATGTACTCACTAATTTTATTACGTGCAACAAAACCTGACCGGTTTCTCCTACAAAACATCATCAAAGGTCGAAACGTAATAATTATTAAAATTGAGTTTCGCATAAAATAAAAAGTAAAATATCTTCTCGCCAATCCCAATTTTTGTAACTGTACTTAAGTTTAAAAAAACACCATTGGATCCCATTGTAAATTTTTGTCATACATTCCGAAAAATAATCAGCGGCATCATGGAAGCAAAGTTAGGGTTAAGGTAAAGTTAACTCATATACCAAGCTTTTAAATAAGTATAAAAAAATATCTTCACGCAATTCCCAATACAAGGGCAGACAGAGGTCAAGTCCAGACAACCAAGTCCCTTCGACCCACCCTCCACCGAAGATATTTTCGGGACAACGTGACAGGTGGTGAGCCCATCGCCGTCTTTATGTCCAAGCCAACGATGAAATTCGTACATAGGTTTTTGAAAAACTCATTGCTAATGCCACCTGGGCATCGAACTCGGGTCTCTCGACTAGAAATTCCATTAATGTTTTTGTGTAATGGACTGTAATCTTTCATTCCAGGATCTACCGTAATGGAAAGTTTCTTACAATCGTGAATCGGTATAATTGACAATGTTTAAAAATTATGCACCGACAAAGTTTTTTATCTATCTGCGTTACATACAACATAAAAACTTTTGTCTCTATTATATTAAATAATTACACTTAATGTGTAGGATAAAACTAGTGAAAGATTTTCTTATCCAAGTGAACACAAGGACAAAGTCAAATTACAGTAAAATATCTTTAAAATTAAAGGTAAGAATTTTCACCTAAAATTTTTACCAGATAACAATTAGTTATTACAAATATTTCAATTTCTCCGCTTTTCGTTTTATTCAAAAGCGTTTGTAAACAACAAAAATTACATTCGAATATCAATTCAAAGAACAGGTGATATTTTCCTTTTAAACAATACAAAAGCCAAATTTAATTCATTAAATAGTAATTATTTTACTTCGAGTTTAGTTTTGTTTTTGGAGACTGGAATGTTTAATAATTAAAAGTAAGTTAAATATAATCCATTAACTCATTATTGAAAAGATTATTATGAAATTAATTTATACGATAAGTTTCAACGGCTTTTAAATATCAATATTAGATATAATAGTCACGATAGCCGAGTTGTTGGGTGCTCGGAATTTCGAGTCGAGAGACCCGAGTTCGATCACAGGTGGCAGTACCAATGAGTTTTTCAAAAAGTTTTGTACGAATTTCATCGTTGGCTTGAAAATAAAGATGGCGACGGGCTCACCACCTGTCACGTTGTCCCGAAAATATCTTCGGTGGAAGGTGGGTCAAAGGGACTTAATTGTCTAGACTTGACCTCTGTCTACCCCTGTATTGGGAATTGCGTGAAGATATTTTTATTATTAGATATAATAAATAATATTTCAAGTATTAAGTTGTAAACTTTAGACTATAAATTCAGTAAATGAAAATCAGGGAAATGGTAGATTATTATGATAATACGATAGCTTAGTTAGTAGTGACCCTGCTTCGAAGCTCTGGGTTGCGGATTTAAATCTCGCGGGCAATAGTTTGTTACGTACATAGTATATAAATATATATCTTAGGAACAACATCACAAACATTGCTTTGACCTCAAATAAGCAGGTAAAACCCTTGTGAAATGGAATCGGAAACGACGAAGGCACCATAAACACCCAAACCCGGGAAAATGTAGAAAAAGTGGTTTTTCTACATTGACCCGTCCAGGAATTGAACCCGGAACCTCAGAGATGGTGACACCTTGAAAACCGGTGTACGCCACTCGTCCACGTAAGTCGCCATATATATCTATTTAAGTATTTGAACCATTGGCTTGGGTACTTAGATGGCGATAGGCTCACCAACACATATTGTTCAAAATTACTTTGGTGAAAGACTAGACTTCTGTCTACCCGAATATAAAATTCTAATCGAATTCAGAACCCTCCTTCTTTTAGTGAAGTCTGTTTCATTCGCTTCTTCACCGATCACATGGTTATGACATTTTTTTTTAGGAAATTAAGAAAACTCAGATTACATTTTGCTCGCGACAACTCTTCAAGCGAGAAGGAGTTGAATAGACGGAGGTTATTAAAGTTGTGGTCGGAGACGAAACGAAAGAAACACCTCTAATTGGAGCGAGTTCTATTTTCGCGCGACTCGTTTCAATGTCGACACTCGGCAGGTTAAGGCCGGTTGATATCTGAATTGACTTGACAACTACTGGAGTTGTTTATGCGACAAATATAATTTAAAAAATAGACTCTATGTAAGAACATAAACTGCGGAGGGCAGATATCTAAACAATTTATATATACACAGTCAGGTCATAAGTATTGTCACTCAGTAAAAACTTTTCTTTTAGAATGCTGGCCACAAAAAAGTTTATTGAATTCGAATTTCGAATTGTTCTTGAAAATAAAACTACATACTTTTTAGAATTTTAGTCATTTTTAAATATGGAGTGGACGCTTAAAGAAGATCGTGTTGCAGTTATTGCGTTGCATCGTTGCGGTTACGCGCCAATTCAAGT
Organism: Sericinus montela; assembly: GCA_029286605.1. NCBI lineage: Eukaryota > Metazoa > Arthropoda > Insecta > Lepidoptera > Papilionidae > Sericinus > Sericinus montela. Next base: position 1,031,044 of record JAGSMR010000037.1, read on the forward strand.
TTTTGACATACTGATAAATTTTAATATAACCAAAAGATTCGTTTATCGTACCATCAAACGATACAATGAAGACTCGAGTGTAGATGACAGGTCAAGAAGTGGTCGCCCTCGGTCTGTTAGGTCCTCCAGCAGTGATAAAAGCTGTGAAGGCTCGAATTCAAAGAAATCCCAAACGTAAGCAGAAACTGTTGGCCCTTCAGATGGGGTTAAGCAGAACCACGGTGAAAATGGTGTTAAATAAAGACTTAGGGCTTCGGGCATATCGAAGAAAAACAGGACATTGAATGCTCGTCTAATGCACCTGAGACTGAAGAGATGCCGCGCTTTGTTTAAGCGGTACTCGGGAAAAAAATATCGGGAAATTCTTTTTTCGGATGAAAAACCGTAGAAGAGAGCTACAACAAACAAAATATTAAGGTGTACGCACGCAGTAATGAAGAAGCGAGCAACCGTATTCCGCGTGTCCAACGAGGTAATTTTCCATCCTCACTCATGGTATGGTTGGGAGTTTATTATTGGGGCTTATGCAGTTGTGTATCAAAATACAGTCCTGACGAACCTTGTGGAACCTGTTTCTCATATAATGTTCAATAACAGGCACTGGGTATTCCAACAAGATTCGGCGCCAGCTCATAGAGAGAAGAGCACACAAGACTGGCTGGCGGCGCATGAAATCAACTTCATCGGGCACGAAGACTGGCCCTCCTCCAGTCCAGATTTGAATCCTAACGGATTACAAGATATGGCAACACTTGGAGGAAAAGGCGTGCTCAAAACCTCATCGCAATTTGGAGTCACTCAAGACATCCTTGATTAAGGCAGCCGCCGATATTGATATGGAACTCGTTCGTGCTTTGATAGACGACTGGCCGCGCGGATTGAAGGCCTGTATTCAAAATCACCGAGGTCATTTTGAATAAACTTTAGTGTCATAAGAATCTATGTTTTGTTAAGTTCATTTTGGTATATAAATTGTTACTTAATGAATAAACTTGTTTCAATAATTTTATTTTAAACATTTGACAGAATTTATGACCTGACTAGATATATATTGTTCTTGATTTAATAAGATATAAAGATAGAGATTTCCAATAACGTTTTTCTACTTAGTTTAGTGATCAGTTACATTTCTGTTAAAAGGTATTATATATGCGTCGCAAATATTTATACTGTTTTCAAAGTTCGAGGCAATTCCAGGTAACCAACAATTTGTGGAATATATAATACCTTTTACTATCCGCATTGCTCGCACGTTAAAATCTCTTTAAATTATTCCTGAAATGTAAGTCTTTCCCGTTGCATCTATGTATATTCTAAAAAAAATATCTTCACGCAATTCCCAATACAGGGGTAGACAGAGGTCTAGTCTAGACAATTAAGTCCTTACGACCCACCTTCCACCGAAGATATTTTCCGGTCAACGTGACAGGTGGTAAGCCCGTCGCCGTCTTTATGTCCAAGCCGACGATGTAATTCGTACATAGGTTTTAGAAAAACCCATAGGTACGAGCTCGCCACCTGGGTCTCTTGACTCGAAATCCCGACCACCCAACCACTCGGCTATCGTGACTTATGATTTATATTCTATATGTATGTATATTCTAATATACAACAAGATCGGTTTTGCTGTTAAGATGTGAAAGAATAGCAAACAATAAAAACTCATTTTTAGGATTAGGAGATTTAATATTTTTTTAGACTAAAAAGTTTTGATAACATTCACTAATTAGATATTAACGTATATTAAACTCCAATCTCAACAATCCAACTCCATGCCGCGTGGTGTCGTGTGGGGGAATAATACCAACCCATCTCTTCCTAAGGCTGTCGTAAGAGGTGACTGAAGGAAGTGTCTTTAGCAGACCAGTGGCCGACAGTAGCTTCTCCTGTACTCGTATGTGTCAAGTACTGCGAACGCCAATTCACTTGCCAAGCGTGGCGATTACTACAAATCCTCTTTGAGGGAAAGGCCTATATTAATATAATAAATTAAATTCCATGTCACTCTCACAATAAATACAAATCGATGGCTAGGACAACGTGACAGGTAATCTATATATCCAAGCTAAGGATCCAACAAATGAGTTTTATCATTACAAATCGTAGATAAGTTTTGATAAAACTCATTTTTAGGATTAGGAGATTTAATATTTTTAGACTAAAAAGTTTTGATAACATTCACTAATTAGATATTAACGTATATTAAACTCCAATCTCAACAATCCAACTCCATGCCGCGTGGTGTCGTGTGGGGGAATAATACCAACCCATCTCTTCCTAAGGCTGTCGTAAGAGGTGACTGAAGGAAGTGTCTTTAGCAGACCAGTGGCCGACAGTAGCTTCTCCTGTACTCGTATGTGTCAAGTACTGCGAACGCCAATTCACTTGCCAAGCGTGGCGATTACTACAAATCCTCTTTGAGGGAAAGGCCTATATTAATATAATAAATTAAATTCCATGTCACTCTCACAATAAATACAAATCGATGGCTAGGACAACGTGACAGGTAATCTATATATCCAAGCTAAGGATCCAACAAATGAGTTTTATCATTACAAATCGTAGATAAGTTTTGATAAAACTCATTTTTAGGATTAGGAGATTTAATATTTTATTTATTTATTTATTTATTTATTTATTTATTTATTTATTTATTTATTTATTTATTTATTTATTTATTTATTTATTTATTTATTTATTTATTTATTTATTTATTTATTTATTTATTTATTTATTTATTTATTTATTTATTTATTTATTTATTTATTTATTTATTTGTTTTGTTTTTTTTTTACAAATATTACCAATTTTGGGATAGACAGAGGATGGGACAATTAAGTCCCTACGACCCACCTTCCACCGAAGATATTTTCCGGTCAACGTGACAGGTGGTAAGCCCGTCGCCGTCTTTATGTCCAAGCCGACGATGTAATTCGTACATAGGTTTTAGAAAAACCCATAGGTACGAGCTCGCCACCTGGGTCTCTTGACTCGAAATCCCGACCAACCGACCACTCGGCTATCGTGACTTATGATTTATATTCTATATGTATGTATATTCTAAAAAAATGTCTTCACGCATATCCCAATACAGGGGTAGACAGAGGTCTAGTCTAGACAATTAAGTCCCTACGACCCACCTTCCACCGAAGATATTTTCCGGTCAACGTGACAGGTGGTGAGCCTGTCGACATCTTTGTGTCCAAACCAACGATATAAATCGTACATAAGTTTTGGGAAAAAATTAAAGGGCAGTTAGGCATATATGAAGAGCTTTTTTAACTAATGTACGTTTTATGTCTTTGACTTGGAAACGAAGACGGCAATAGGTTAACAGCCTGTCACGTTGTCCCAAAAATGTCTTCACGCATATCCCAATACAGGGGTAGACAGAGGTCTAGTCTAGACAATTAAGTCCTTTTGACCCACCTTTGACCAAAGCCTATTTCAGACAAAATGACGGGCGGTGAGGCAATATCTAAATGAATGAATAGTAATACATACATAACGTTAAATAATTATCTCTTACGCAGTAGATTGAGAACACAAGCATAAATTGAGTAATTCAGGCTACAAATTTTGAAAAGCATAAAAACAAAGCCGAATGGTTGGGTGGTCGGAATTTCGAGTCGAGAGACCCGAGTTCGATCCCCGGGTGGCAGTAGCAATGAGTTTTTCAAAAACTTATATATATATATATATTTGTATTACAAAGGTGCAAACAAATTATTATTACCTTCCACCGAAGTTTTTGGGGCAACATGACAGGTGGTGAGCCTGTCGACATCTTTGTGTCCAAACCAACGATATAAATCGTACATAAGTTTTGGGAAAAAATTAAAGGGCAGTTAGGCATATATGAAGAGCTTTTTTAACTAATGTACGTTTTATGTCTTTGACTTGGAAACGAAGACGGCAATAGGTTAACAGCCTGTCACGTTGTCCCAAAAATGTCTTCACGCATATCCCAATACAGGGGTAGACAGAGGTCTAGTCTAGACAATTAAGTCCTTTTGACCCACCTTTGACCAAAGCCTATTTCAGACAAAATGACGGGCGGTGAGGCAATATCTAAATGAATGAATAGTAATACATACATAACGTTAAATAATTATCTCTTACGCAGTAGATTGAGAACACAAGCATAAATTGAGTAATTCAGGCTACAAATTTTGAAAAGCATAAAAACAAAGCCGAATGGTTGGGTGGTCGGAATTTCGAGTCGAGAGACCCGAGTTCGATCCCCGGGTGGCAGTAGCAATGAGTTTTTCAAAAACTTATATATATATATATATATATATATATATATATATATATATATATATATTTATTATTTTATTTATTTATTTATTTGTTTTGTTTTTTTTTTACAAATATTACCAATTTTGGGATAGACAGAGGATGGGACAATTAAGTCCTTTTGACCCACCTTTGACCAAAGCCTATTTCAGACAAAATGACGGGCGGTGAGGCAATATCTAAATGAATGCATAGTAATACATACATAACGTTAAATAATTATCTCTTACGCAGTAGATTGAGAACACAAGCATAAATTGAGTAATTCAGGCTACAAATTTTGAAAAGCATAAAAACAAAGCCGAATGGTTGGGTGGTCGGAATTTCGAGTCGAGAGACCCGAGTTCGATCCCCGGGTGGCAGTAGCAATGAGTTTTTCAAAAACTTATGTACGAATTTCATCGTTGGCTTGGACATAAAGACGGCGACGGGCTTACTGTCACGTTGTCCCAAAATATCTTCAGTGGAAGGTGGGTGAAAGGGACTTAATTGTCTAGACTAGACCTCTGTCTACCCCTGTATTGGGAATTGCGTGAAGATATATATATATATATATATATATATATATATATATATATATATATATATATATATATATATATATATATATATATATATATATATATATATATATATATATTTGTATTACAAAGGTGCAAACAAATTATTATTACCTTCCACCGAAGTTTTTGGGGCAACATGACAGGTGGTGAGCCTGTCGACATCTTTGTGTCCAAACCAACGATATAAATCGTACATAAGTTTTGGGAAAAAATTAAAGGGCAGTTAGGCATATATGAAGAGCTTTTTTAACTAATGTACGTTTTATGTCTTTGACTTGGAAACGAAGACGGCAATAGGTTAACAGCCTGTCACGTTGTCCCAAAAATGTCTTCGGTGAAAGGAGGTCGAAAGTATTAGGTATGGCTTGAAGATATATTTTTGGCTTTATATTAGTAAAATAATTATGGGTATTGTAGTATATTATCCTGAAAAGTAAAAATTACAGGTCTTAACAAGATTGGTATAGATTAAAATCAAACACTCAATACTTGGGTCAGACCGAACGGAACGGGCAATGGTGTCTAAAATGCCTGCTACGGTTATCGCCAATGTAATTGACAAGTGCGGCGATTGTATATTATTTTATTTATTTATTTATTTGTTTTGTTTTTTTTTTTTACAAATATTACCAATTTTGGGATAGACAGAGGATAGGACAATTAAGTCCTTTTGACCCACCTTTGACCAAAGCCTATTTCAGACAAAATGACGGGCGGTGAGGCAATATCTAAATGAATGAATAGTAATACATACATAACGTTAAATAATTATCTCTTACGCAGTAGATTGAGAACACAAGCATAAATTGAGTAATTCAGGCTACAAATTTTGAAAAGCATAAAAACAAAGCCGAATGGTTGGGTGGTCGGAATTTCGAGTCGAGAGACCCGAGTTCGATCCCCGGGTGGCAGTAGCAATGAGTTTTTCAAAACTTATATATATATATATATATATATATATATATATATATATATATATATATATATATATATATATATATATATATATATATATATATATATATATATATATATATATATATATATATATATATATATATATATATATATATTTGTATTACAAAGGTGCAAACAAATTATTATTACCTTCCACCGAAGTTTTTGGGGCAACATGACAGGTGGTGAGCCTGTCGACATCTTTGTGTCCAAACCAACGATATAAATCGTACATAAGTTTTGGGAAAAAAATTAAAGGGCAGTTAGGCATATATGAAGAGCTTTTTTTTTAACTAATGTACGTTTTATGTCTTTGACTTGGAAACGAAGACGGCAATAGGTTAACAGCCTGTCACGTTGTCCCAAAAATGTCTTCGGTGAAAGGAGGGTCGAAAGTATTAGGTATGGCTTGAAGATATATTTTTTTGGCTTTATATTAGTAAAATAATTATGGGTATTATAGTATATTATCCTGAAAAGTAAAAAATTACAGGTCTTAACAAGATTGGTATAGATTAAAATCAAACACTCAATACTTGGGTCAGACCGAACGGAACGGGCAATGGTGTCTAAAATGCCTGCTACGGTTATCGCCAATGTAATTGACAAGTGCGGCGATTGTATATTATTTTTATTTAATATCTTTTAAAAGGCTATGAACTCTACAATATTTAAGTTTTTAAAATCGAAAGCGAAATATGTTTCAAAATATTTTTAAAGACTTTCTCGAAGCTTTTGTTTTACCAGACAAAGGGACTTTGAACCAGACCGATTCGAATTTCTCTCGATAACACTAATGAGGCGCATCAAATTATTCAAACGTCTGGAGCGACGTAAATATGGCAATTATCCACTTATACGTGATGGACGGGGCACATTTTTGGGCATGACACTAATGTATTGAAATTAGTATAACCAGGAATATTAAACGTATGAATAGTAAACGAGTTAACCTTGTAATATACACAAATTGTTTAAGAGATGAATTTAGAAATTGGAGTGTGAAATCGGAAGAGAACAAAAGATCTCTCTCTCTCTCTCTCTCTCTCTGTCCCTCTCTCTCTATTTCTATCTCTCTCTTTTCCCGTGGATGTCGTAAGAGTAAGTTCACAAGTACTTTAGTTAGTTACTTTGGGGTTACAGGTTTATAATTTTGGTGTATACAAGAAAGATTCCCGACGATTTTGGCCAATAATAATAAATATATACATATATTAGCAAAATATGAAAAACATTTATATATTCCTAATATTATATATTCTTTATTAAATATGAAAATGAAAATGACGATAAATAAAAAGTCACAATAGCCGAGTTGTTGGGTGAACGAAATTCGAGTCTTGAGACCCGAGTTCGATCCCCAACCAATGCTCGTACCAATGAGTTTTTTCAAACCTTTTGTACGATTTTATCGTTGGCTTGGACGTAAAACCGGCGACGGGCTCACCACCTATCACGTTGTCCCTAAAATGTCTTCGGAGGAAGGAGTGTCGGATCCATTGAATTGTCTAGACCTTTGTCTACCTCTGTATTTTCTATGCATATATATCTTCACACCATAGAATATATGTGTATATACATGTAACTGCGTTTGAGCGACTTGTGTAGTACTAGGATCGCTAACCCAGGCCGTTATGTGCGATCGAGACACCGATGTTCTAGAACTACCAGTTATTGTTTATTCAGGCATGGATGCAAGAGCGTCGCTGTATAATTTCTATTTTTTTTTTGTATTTTTAGACGAGAGACACACCGGTTTTCATGGTGTTGCCATTTCTAAAGTCCCGGAATCGAATCCCAGACGGGTCAATGCTGGAAAACTTTTTGTAGTATATTAATGACATGACCCCTGAGAATGAAGTGATCGCACCTAAGCTATTTCAAGAAAATTTTATATTATACTTCGGTATTATATCGGTATATATCTTTAAAAAAAAGGTTGACAAAAAATGGATACCTGCGGAGTTTCTTTCGCCTGTTTCTTCTCCGTTAGAGGAACCACGAAACGGTGGTAGATTAAAAATTACTATATTTTCAATATAGATGAAGAAATGTACATTCTTATTTCGATAAATAAATTATTTCATTTCAATTTTCGTGCTTTCGTTGTTTTCCCAAGTGCTTTAGCTACTTTGGGAGCAGAACAATGTATGAGTATTTGATGATGTCCTTATCTATGTATGTATTTACTTAATTGGTAGCTCCAGCAAAGCTTAAAAACGGTACGGTACCTTCGCGGTATTGTTTTTGTTTCTTTCCAAAGCAATCGATTAAATTGAGAAATATCTCTACCCATATCAGATAGGTTCCATAAATCACGGTAACTAAGATATAACAACACAATGTATAACAGAAGATGTTGAGTAATATGAATTCAAAGAGACTCGGGTTTGATTCCAACGTGGGCATATAGCAGTTAGGTTATTCTTCTAGTTAAAAATTAGCTATTTTAACTGCTCTTTTATGTCTCGTACTCATTTCTTTTATTTTATTTGGAAGTCCATCTATTCCACACGTCACGTCACGTCTGAGTGCAATCCCGAGGTGGCAGCGTCATACCAAAGGGTCTTTTCGAAACTTATGTACGATTTATATAGCTAGCTTGGTCATAAAGACGGAGACAAGCTGACCACCTGTCATATGTCCCAAAAAATATTTTCGGTGAAAGGTGAGTCGATCGAACATAATCGTCTATACCTCTGTCTAAGCCTGTTTTAGGTTATGGCGTGAAAATATTTTTATTATATTTATTACAATTCGTCTATTCGCTATAAAGCCCTTTTTTTCTCTCTCGCTCGCATACCCTATCTCATTTGCACATCGTCAACATATCTTATTCCTTCAACACCACCTTGATGCTTGGCATTCCACCACTGAGCCTTTTTTCGCGGAATTTTGTGCCACGCACTTGCACTTTATGGAATGTGCTGTCGTCAGTGGTTTTTCCGAACCGATATGACTCAGGGACCTTCAAGAAAAGAGCCTATACCTTTCTCAAAGGCCGGCAACGCATAAGCTATGCCTCTGGTATTGCGGATGTTCATGGGCGGCAATAATCTCTTACCATCACGTGAGCCACCTGCTCGTTTGCCTCCCTTCTCTATAAATAAAAATATCTAATCCTGCATACATGGCCATCGGTAACGGATTCCATCAGAGCAGACGATTACTCGTTTTCCACCCTTTCTTATGAGATACATAAGAACAATGATCTAGAACCAGATATTCATCACAATTACAGTCAAATAAGAGACAACAGTCATAAAAACTTTTGTTTGTTGTCCTAAATAAACATAAAAAACAGGGGTATAGAAAAATGCGTGGAGTAGTCATAATAATTATTTTCTCATAAAAATGTTAGAATACTTTTGTTATTGTTCGCTTAGGCGTAACAAGAAAAGACGACAAAATGGCGGAACAGACGATGTCATAAAATGTCGACCAGATGCGTAGGATAAGAATTTTTACGAGTAAGGCGGCCAGAGAAGAAAATATTTTAATTTTTCTATTTATTTACAAACACTCAACTATAAATACAGACCAACTAATAATACGACTATCAATGTTTTTATTCTTCATGCAATTTTCAAGCACTGGGTTACCCAGACGTCATTCTAGACATACAATTCTAACATAATCTTAAGTTTCGAAATCTCATCGGTACAAGCCTCCATGAAATCGAACTCAAGTCTCCAGATCCAATCATCCCACCACTCTGCTGCAGTGACTAAAGCAGTTTTTAGGTTGAAGAATTTCATTTACTTTTAGATTGTTGCAGTCGCGTTTAAGTGTCGTTATTGTTTATTTACATCTATCGGTGCTTTACATCAATTAACTTAAGACTAACTAATAATCTTGACTGCGTCCACAATAATTCAATAACTACACAGATCGGTAGCCACGCTTTCTATGCTCGACATCATTAATTAATCATTACGTTGATTTCATTATTACCTAATCGATTTCTTCAATTAATTAACAGTTCATTCAAGTGATATAGATTTGTTTTTGATGCGAAAATTTAGAGACAATATAATCACCTAGCTGCTTACTACTTTTAAAAAATACATGTAATTTTAACTAATTTTTAAAGCATAAAAGCCATGCTTGTCTATTTGTCACTAAATAAGTGACCAATTTAAAGGTGTATCTAGAAAGCTTATCGTATTGATGTTTACATAACTCTAATGTTATGGAGATTGAGTTAGAAGTCACTATAATTTCTAATGCCGAGCTCTTTTGCCTTTTAAAAAAGAAGAAGGAATATTTAAAGCTGACTGCCATCTTTCTCAAGTCGGAAGGGCATACGAAGAGGAAGTAGAAGAATAAAAAGAATTTCTAATCCATCTACGGCTCGTAGAACTGACAACCATCGGGGTTAAAAAATTCTCGAATGGCAATCTCGAACTAAAAACGCAGTGTGGGACGACTCCCCACAAGATGTAGCGACGACCTGCGCAATGTTGCGGGGAGTCGATGTCTAAGGAACTAATTACACGACATGAACTACATTGACGACCCGATGGCCTTGTTGTCAGTTTCCCCACATTTGAAGCTTAGGTTTGGGTTCGTGACCCGTAAAGTGAAAAAAAATTGTGTGGTGGATATGAAATGCTTTTAAATGATTCATGGATGTTTATGTAAATATCTATCTTTGTAATTACCTATGTATATTGTATCGTTCAATTGAAATTTAAAGCGGTGAAGGACTCGCCACCTTTCCCATTGTCCCATATAAGCTTCTGGGTAGTGTGAGTCGATAATCTATGAATGTTATGTATTGACGCAACGGCTTTTGATTATATTTCATACAGACAATTACTTGCTTGTTGGGTCAATGTACTGTAGAATAATTCAAACAAGTTCTTCAGTTATTAAAAGCATAATTAAATTATGAATTTTAAATGAGATCATTATAATGTTATCTGAAAACATACGGAGGTTAATTGTTCCAAAAGAATAAATATTTTGCTGCCCAGATTGTTTATTTTTTCTCTTACATAACAGCTTTTTTAAAAAGCTTGTGATTTCTACTTAACTTCTTGGCTTTTTAGTCAAGCATTTTTACAATTAGAAAAATAAAGGAAGTTGAATTCCGCACACGAGAGGCGAATACACCAGTTTTCTAAAATGACTTTTAAACATCATAGGCTCACCACCGGTCACATTATACCAAATAATATTCGGTAGAATATTTGTTGAGAGGACTTAATTGCCTAGATCTCTGTCTTCCCAATTTAGGGAAAAATGCGGGAAGATACACTTATAATTTAAAACGTCATTGTCTACACAAACCTTTAAAAAATCAGGCAGACAGTACTGTAAAATCTTGACCAGATCTTTTATAAGAACATTTTACGAGAACATCGTCCGGCATTAAATCGCATCGCATAATATAGCAGTTTATGTATTCCAGCTTTAATTGATGTATGATACCGTCTGGACAAAAATCTTATAAACTCTTCTGACTGTTTCTCTTTGATGTTTTTAACTAGCTTCAGCCTGCGATTCTTTACGCGCTCTCTATCTCTCTCTCTCTCTCTCTCTCTCACTTTCTCTCGCTGAAGTCTTTCCTTCATCATATCTTTGTCACACATATATAAGTAATACACAAGTACCCAGAGAAAACAGATCCCCAAGTGACACGATCCTTACATACCTCTTTCGCTTCTTTAAGATTCATCATCTTCTTCGTACATGCACGTCTAGGTATCCGATTACTCTTGACCCTCCCCTCTTCGAGCAATTTCCTCACATCGTCCAAAGATACATAACTTGCGACAACGCTCATATATCTAACAGTTACAAAGGCATCAACTGTCAAACTAATATCTTAGATGAAACATAACTTGACCGTGTGGTTACGGTGTATGAATACTGCCACGCCGTTTCTTCCCGTGGGTGTCGTAAGAGGTGACTAAGGAAAAAGCCTTAAATATCGTAATGGCAATCGATAGATGGCGGGACAACCATCACTAAAAATATCTGACCAAATGAGATGAAACATAACTTGACCGTGTGGTTACGGTGTATGAATACTGCCACGTCGTTTCTTCCCTTGGGTGTCGTAAGAGGTGACTAAGGGAAAAAGCCTTAAATATCGTAATGGCAATCGATAGATGGCGGGACACCCTCACTAAAAATATCTGACCAAAATAATCAGACCGGAGATGGGCAGCAGCGTCTAAGGTGCGAGTGTTCTGGTTCTGCGTTCGCTCATCCGCTTGCCAAGCGTGGCGATTGTGGAAAATCCTCCCCATAGGAGAGGCCTATGATATATATTAATGCGGCTTCATAAGTTCTTTCACCTCAACCTATCAAATGTTTGCGACTAAAAGACGTCTAATAGCATAGATAGAATCGATTTGGGATAAGCTAATTAAGTTCTTCCTAAATTAATTTGATATTTAAGTGCATGGTTCACGAGCTTAGGTTTAAAATTATTAAAGTTATAATTAACAACTAGCGAGACTGGGCAGACATCCTGCCTGTTCGATGAAAACTTGTGATCGTATGTATTTTGGATGATAAATGTAATAAAAATTAAATATAGAAATCCAATTATTTATTTATTTATTTATTTAAAATAAATATATAATATATCTTCACGCAATTCCCAAGACAGGGGTAGACAGAGGTCGAGTCTAGACAATTAAGTCCCTTCGACCCACCTTTCACCGAAGATATTTTCGGGATAACGTGACAGGTGGTGAGCCCGTCGCCGCCTTTATGTCCAAGCCAACGATATTCGTACATAAGTTTTTGAAAAACCCATTGGTACGAGCCTACCAACTGGGGATCGAACTCGGGTCTATTGACTCGAAATTCCGACCACCCAACCATATGGCTATCGTGACTTGATTTATTTATTTAACAATTTATATGCACAATATAAATGAAAATCATAAGGTAACATAAATTAGACTGTACAAAGGTATTTTGCATTCAATAAATATGAAAGATTTCTTTCCAGCCACCCATCGTGATCAAAACTATCCCATCATGATTTTGCCTAATTAGCGCATTCGTGTAAAATCTCATTTAAGTGTTTTGTAGTTCATCGCGGACACACAAAGTGTTACTGGAGATATTCGTCTTCTCGTTATTTCCCATATTGAGTAAAGTATCGGTCGAGACATGACAACCTTTCGATCAAACATTCTCCGAAGGTTATTTAGTACAGCGTGACGTTAGCTGAGCCTATCGGTGTCTTTTTGTTCAAGCTAACGATACAATATAATTATGCTATGATTCTAAATGAAATAAATATTCACATATACATATAAAAATCCACAACATGAATACAAACATTCATATTCTTCATATAAATATTTACTAGTGGCATACAAACTCTTCGCTTTGAAAGCGGGGTCACTAACAACTAGAAAAACAATGAACCTTCGTAGCTACAATCATTGACAGAAATGTTTCATCTTAAATCTAAAACAAAAAATGTTCGATCGACAAAATGCTTGCTAAACATGGCGATTACGTGAAATCCTCACCTACGGAGGACTTTTCTGTCCGTTATGTAGATACATCGGAGGTGTCTAAAACACACACAGATGTACAAACATAGCTACCGGTAGGTAGCTACCTGCAAGGCCGGGTGATCGTGACCTGGGGAGGACGCCTCCGTCATTGTGCTGTCAGTACTCGTGTACATGCGTCTAATCCTAAGAACTTCAATTGAGCGATGTAGAATGTCCATATGTTTCCCTTATTATCCGCCACTAACGACTTTCTTATGTGGAGACATAGATGTCGCCACAAAGTCAAGTGATATGATAAAAAATTTAATGGAGGATTAATTTTGCACGAGAATTTCGTGTTCTTTGATAACAGTTTTGATATTAACGCCGACGTGCAAAATGCCCGAGGGAAATTCGCGCTTCACTCATCTCTGTATGCTTTTTATAGTGCATTTTATAATGCTGTTTTATAGTGCAATTAAAGGCACTGTACATTTATCACCTAAAAGGAAAGAAAGAAACTACAGCATCATGAACTAAGCACAAACACGACATCAAACTTAAAAAATAAAGCAATAACCGACATAGTAATATATAAGTCACGATAACCGAGTGGTTGGGTGGTTGGAATATCGAGTCAAGAGACCCCTTTTCGATTCCCAGGTGGCAGGCTTGTACCATTGATTATTTCAAAAACTTATGTACGAATTATATCGTTGGCTTGGGCATAAAGACGGTGACAGACTCACCACCTGTCACGTTGTCCCGAAAATATCTTCGGTTTAAAGTGCGTCAAAGGGACTTAAATGTCTAGACTAGACCTCTGTATACCCCTGTATTGGAAATTGCGTGAAGATATTTATTTTATTTATTTAATTAACCAACAAGTTTGACGAACTCAATGGACGTCTGGCGTACAAACCGGTTTTCCAGGGTGCGATTTCCGATCGGGTAAATGTAGAAAACACTTTTTCTTCATTTGCTCAGGTCAGAGTGTTTATGGTAACTTCGTTATTTCTGATTCCATAATACAAGTGCTAAAGCTGCTTACTTTGTGATCAAAGCAATATATGTGATGTTGTCTCTATGTTCATGTGTATTTATTGATTTATTCACATATACCTACAGGTACTTGCTCCGCTTAGTTAAACAATGTATAAATCTTTGGCAATTATTTGTTATATCAAAACGTGTAATTACTTGTTTGTGGTCCATTTAAATTGATGATAATAACAATTTAAAAAAATTACGATGGCAAACACGTTTGTTATATTCCATCCTTCCAAACCAGACTGAACTTTATTACAAATACCGAAAGTTCTTTACCTAGGAACTCCATCTAGATATAAAAAAGTACTTCTTCGATTCTAATTAAAATTTTCATGTTTCTTGTATTTAATTTTCGCGGGTCCTTTTATAAACTGTATTATAATATAACTTTAGTTGATCTAATCCACTCACTTCCGTATATTTTTCATTTCAAATTAATCTCCCCTTAGCATGACCCTCAACTATTTGTCTAACAACGTTAACGGGGTAACCATTTCATTTTAATTTGGTTTTATCTTTAAGTTGTTTCTCTAAGTAACTTTCAAACTTGCTACAAAACTGTTATCTGATTTTGAACTTATTTAGTTCTAAACAAAGTGTCAAATTTTAAACATAGTGTTAGATTTACTAAAAAAGGTATTATTTATAAGGTTTATAGAAATTTATAGGGCTATAAACAAAAGAAAAATATATTCTATATAGAATCTATATAGAATATTTGACTCCATACCCTATTTGCAAAGACTTGTACAGTTTTATGTCTAAGTATACTTAGCTTCTTCAATTAACTTAGTAAAAAAGTAGATTCAATTAATTAAAGAGGAAGTTTTCTATTCGGTTGGATGTTCTTTTTTTAAATTTATTTTAACATAACTCCATCGAATCAATTCTACACTATTCCCAATACTGGAGTAGGTCTAGACAATTAAGTCGTTGCGACCCACCTTTCTCCGAAAGTTTCTTTGGATATTTTTTGCAACTGCGTTTGTGATGAGTCTGTCACCATCTTTTTTTCCAAGCTAACGATATAAATCGCACATAAGTTTTCAAAAAAAAAAAAACTTTCGTACGGGCCTACAATCTGGGGTTCAAACTCGGGTGTCTTCACTTAAATTCCGATCACCCAACAACTCGGCTACGGTGACTTATTTAATCAATTCTAAATTTCGAAAATTATTTATTTATTAAACATTAATTTATCATTAAATAATTTAAGTTCTTATTATATTTAACAATATAATAGGAGGAAAAGTTTTGCTGTTTGATATTTTCATAGGTAGGTCCCATTGACACCAGATCAGGATGCAATGATGAAATACTAAGAATATCAAGAAAATTAAAATTGTGTAACTATTTTGCTTGCTTGTATTTCGTTTAAATTAATAAATTACGTAGAAATTTATATATTTATTATTTATTATTATTTATTTATTAAACATTAATTTATCATTAAATAATTTAAGTTCTTATTATATTTAACAATATAATAGGAGGAAAAGTTTTGCTGTTTGATATTTTCATAGGTAGGTCCCATTGACACCAGATCAGGATGCAATGATGAAATACTAAGAATATCAAGAAAATTAAAATTGTGTAACTATTTTGCTTGCTTGTATTTCGTTTAAATTAATAAATTACGTAGAAATTTATATATTTATTATTTATTTATTAAACATTAATTTATCATTAAATAATTTAAGTTCTTATTATATTTAACAATATAATAGGAGGAAAAGTTTTGCTGTTTGATATTTTCATAGGTAGGTCCCATTGACACCAGATCAGGATGCAATGATGAAATACTAAGAATATCAAGAAAATTAAAATTGTGTAACTATTTTGCTTGCTTGTATTTCGTTTAAATTAATAAATTACGTAGAAATTTATATATTTATTATTTATTTATTAAACATTAATTTATCATTAAATAATTTAAGTTCTTATTATATTTAACAATATAATAGGAGGAAAAGTTTTGCTGTTTGATATTTTCATAGGTAGGTCCCATTGACACCAGATCAGGATGCAATGATGAAATACTAAGAATATCAAGAAAATTAAAATTGTGTAACTATTTTGCTTGCTTGTATTTCGTTTAAATTAATAAATTACGTAGAAATTTATATATTTATTATTTATTTATTTATTTATTTATTTATTTATTTATTTATTTATTTAACAATTTATATGCACAATATAAATGAAAATCATAAGGTAACATAAATTAGACTGTACAAAGGTATTTTGCATTCAATAAATATGAAAGATTTCTTTCCAGCCACCCATCGTGATCAAAACTATCCCATCATGATTTTTGCCTAATTAGCGCATTCGTGTAAAATCTCATTTAAGTGTTTTGTAGTTCATCGCGGACACACAAAGTGTTACTGGAGATATTCGTCTTCTCGTTATTTCCCATATTGAGTAAAGTATCGGTCGAGACATGACAACCTTTCGATCAAACATTGACAGAAATGTTTCATCTTAAATCTAAAACAAAAATGTTCGATCGACAAAATGCTTGCTAAACATGGCGATTACGTGAAATCCTCACCTACGGAGGACTTTTCTGTCCGTTATGTAGATACATCGGAGGTGTCTAAAACACACACAGATGTACAAACATAGCTACCGGTAGGTAGCTACCTGCAAACCGGGTGATCGTGACCTGGGGAGGACGCCTCCGTCATTGTGCTGTCAGTACTCGTGTACATGCGTCTAATCCTAAGAACTTCAATTGAGCGATGTAGAATGTCCATATGTTTCCCTTATTATCCGCCACTAACGACTTTCTTATGTGGAGACATAGATGTCGCCACAAAGTCAAGTGATATGATAAAAATTTAATGGAGGATTAATTTTGCACGAGAATTTCGTGTTCTTTGATAACAGTTTTGATATTAACGCCGACGTGCAAAATGCCCGAGGAAATTCGCGCTTCACTCATCTCTGTATGCTTTTATAGTGCATTTTATAATGCTGTTTTATAGTGCAATTAAAGGCACTGTACATTTATCACCTAAAAGGAAAGAAAAGAAACTACAGCATCATGAACTAAGCACAAACACGACATCAAACTTAAAAATAAAGCAATAACCGACATAGTAATATATAAGTCACGATAGCCGAGTGGTTGGGTGGTTGGAATATCGAGTCAAGAGACCCTTTTCGATTCCCAGGTGGCAGGCTTGTACCATTGATTATTTCAAAACTTATGTACGAATTATATCGTTGGCTTGGGCATAAAGACGGTGACAGACTCACCACCTGTCACGTTGTCCCGAAAATATCTTCGGTTTAAAGTGCGTCAAAGGGACTTAAATGTCTAGACTAGACCTCTGTATACCCCTGTATTGGAAATTGCGTGAAGATATTTATTTATTTATTTATTTATTTATTTATTTATTTATTTATTTATTTATTTAACAATTTATATGCACAATATAAATGAAAATCATAAGGTAACATGAATTAGTCTGTCCATAGGTATTTGGCAGTCAATAAATATGAAAGATTTCTTTCCAGCCACCCATCGTGATCAAAACTATCCCATCATGTTTTTGCCCAAATAGCGCATTCGTGTAAAATCTCATTCAAGTGTTTAGTTCATCGCGGACACACAAAGTCTTACTGGAGATATTCGTCTTCTCGTTATTTCCCATATTGAGTAAAGTATCGGTCGAGACATGACAACTTTTCGATCAAACATTCTCCGAAGGTTATTTAGTACAGCGTGACGTTAGCTGAGCCTATCGGTGTCTTTTTGTTCAAGCTAACGATGCAATATAATTATGCTATGATTCTAAATGAAATAAATATTCACATATACATATAAAAATCCACAACATGAATACAAACATTCATATTCTTCATATAAATATTTACTAGTGGCATACAAACTCTTCGCTTCGAAAGCGGGGTCACTAACAACTAGAAAAACAATGAACGTTCGTAGCTACAATCATTGTGAGAAATGTTTCATCTTAAATCTAAAACAAAAATGTTCGATCGACAAAATGCTTGCTAAACATGGCGATTACGTGAAATCCTCCCCTACGGAGGACTTTTCTGTCCGTTAAGTAGATACATCGGAGGTGTCTAAAACACACACAGATGTACAAACATAGCTACCGGTAGGTAGCTACCTGCAAGGCCGGGTGATCGTGACCTGGGGAGGACGCCTCCGTCATTGTGCTGTCAGTACTCGTGTACATGCGTCTAATCCTAAGAACTTCAATTGCGCGATGTAGAATGTCCATATGTTTCCCTTATTATCCGCCACTAACGACTTTCTTATGTGGAGACATAGATGTCGCCACAAAGTCAAGTGATATGATAAAAATTTAATGGAGGATTAATTTTGCACGAGAATTTCGTGTTCTTTGATAACAGTTTTGATATTAACGCCGACGTGCAAAATGCCCGAGGGAAATTCGCGCTTCACTCATCTCTGTATGCTTTTTATAGTGCATTTTATAATGCTGTTTTATAGTGCAATTAAAGGCACTGTACATTTATCACCTAAAAGGAAAGAAAGAAACTACAGCATCATGAACTAAGCACAAACACGACATCAAACTTAAAAAATAAAGCAATAACCGACATAGTAATATATAAGTCACGATAACCGAGTGGTTGGGTGGTTGGAATATCGAGTCAAGAGACCCCTTTTCGATTCCCAGGTGGCAGGCTTGTACCATTGATTATTTCAAAAACTTATGTACGAATTATATCGTTGGCTTGGGCATAAAGACGGTGACAGACTCACCACCTGTCACGTTGTCCCGAAAATATCTTCGGTTTAAAGTGCGTCAAAGGGACTTAAATGTCTAGACTAGACCTCTGTATACCCCTGTATTGGAAATTGCGTGAAGATATTTATTTTATTTATTTAATTAACCAACAAGTTTGACGAACTCAATGGACGTCTGGCGTACAAACCGGTTTTCAGGGTGCGATTTCCGATCGGGTAAATGTAGAAAACACTTTTTCTTCATTTGCTCAGGTCAAATGTTTATGGTAACTTCGTTATTTCTGATTCCATAATACAAGTGCTAAAGCTGCTTACTTTGTGATCAAAGCAATATATGTGATGTTGTCTCTATGTTCATGTGTATTTATTGATTTATTCACATATACCTACAGGTACTTGCTCCTTAGTTAAACAATGTATAAATCTTTGGCAATTATTTGTTATATCAAAACGTGTAATTACTTGTTTGTGGTCCATTTAAATTGATGATAATAACAATTTAAAAAAATTACGATGGCAAACACGTTTGTTATATTCCATCCTTCCAAACCAGACTGAACTTTATTACAAATACCGAAAGTTCTTTACCTAGGAACTCCATCTAGATATAAAAAAGTACTTCTTCGATTCTAATTAAAATTTTCATGTTTCTTGTATTTAATTTTCGCGGGTCACGCGCATAAACTGTATTATAATATAACTTTAGTTGATCTAATCCACTCACTTCCGTATATTTTTTCATTTCCAAATTAATCTCCCCTTAGCATGACCCTCAACTATTTGTCTAACAACGTTAACGGGGTAACCATTTCATTTTAATTTGGTTTTATCTTTAAGTTGTTTCTCTAAGTAACTTTCAAACTTGCTACAAAACTGTTATCTGATTTTGAACTTATTTAGTTCTAAACAAAGTGTCAAATTTTAAACATAGTGTTAGATTTACTAAAAAAGGTATTATTTATAAGGTTTATAGAGTTTTATAGGGCTATAAACAAAAGAAAAATATATTCTATATAGAATCTATATAGAATATTTGACTCCATACCCTATTTGCAAAGACTTGTACAGTTTTATGTCTAAGTATACTTAGCTTCTTCAATTAACTTAATAAAAAAGTAGATTCAATTAATTGAAGAGGAAGTTCTCTATTCGGTTGGATGTTCTTTTTTTAAATTTATTTTAACATAACTCCATCGAATCAATTCTACACTATTCCCAATACTGGAGTAGGTCTAGACAATTAAGTCGTTGCGACCCACCTTTCTCCGAAAGTTTCTTTGGATATTTTTTGCAACTGCGTTTGTGATGAGTCTGTCGCCATCTTTTTTTCCAAGCTAACGATATAAATCGCACATATTTTCAAAAAAAAAAAAACTTTCGTACGGGCCTACAATCTGGGGTTCAAACTCGGGTGTCTTCACTTAAATTCCGATCACCCAACAACTCGGCTACGGTGACTTATTTAATCAATTCTAAATTTCGAAAATTATTTATTTATTAAACATTAATTTATCATTAAATAATTTAAGTTCTTATTATATTTAACAATATAATAGGAGGAAAAGTTTTGCTGTTTGATATTTTCATAGGTAGGTCCCATTGACACCAGATCAGGATGCAATGATGAAATACTAAGAATATCAAGAAAATTAAAATTGTGTAACTATTTTGCTTGCTTGTATTTCGTTTAAATTAATAAATTACGTAGAAATTTATATATTTATTATTTATTTATCTTCACGCACAATCCCTGACGGGATAGCCAGAGAGAACAGATCACCAAGTGTCACGATCCCTACATACTTCTTTCGCTTCTTTCAGATTCATCATCTTCTTCATACATGCACGTCTTGGTATCCGAGTACTCTTGACCCTCCCCTCTTCGAGCAATTTGCTCACATGGTCTTCGAAATAACGTAGAAAGAAAGAAATTTTTGCTTTTTTGTTTCCTTTCAAGGTGTTTCAATAGTAAAAAAAGTCAATTTAAAAAAAGCCCGCCATCGACTTATTATTGCGAATTTTCTTTGAAGCCGACGTATTAGAAATACGTTAAAATTAAATATCAATAAAATAATTTTCTCATAATTTTCAAACTCAAACGTTATGAACGTTTGAGTCTGAAAATCAGTGAATTTTAAATACTTACGATTTATCACTAAATTTCCGAATTCAATAATTACATTATCTCATGAACGCAGGAAGCTTTCGTTCTAATGATTCTAGAAATGCTTCTTAAGAAGAAAAAGAGGGAACAAAATATAAAAGTAAATGCACAGGGAAAGTTTTTAAAATTACACCTTTTGGGCGTACTCATGACGGGCGAATCGTTGGATGATCCGAATTTGAATCCGGAGAACCGAGTTAGTTGTCCGTGATTGCCAATCCGCTTGCCAAGAATGTTGAATATGCCAAACCCTTTTTAACGGAGAGGCTTATATCGAGCAGTGACCTATATGCCGTTATGTATGTACTAACATATAATTAATAAATGAATAAAGATTGACCAAAAAATTGAGTATACCGACGGAGTTCCTTTTGCCGTTTCTTCTATTAAATGCCATGGCATTATGCCGAGTGAGCTCAAGTTCCAAAAGCAAAAAAAAAGAATAATCATCCTATGTCCGGAAGTGTCAAAGTGTCAAATCAACAATTTGACACTTCCGGGCATAGGATGATTATTCTTGCATTATTTTTTTTTTTCAATTTTTAGTAACGTAAGTTTTACGATTCTTTTTCTTTGTATTTTTTGTCAGGGTTGTACGTATGTGTCATACGCTGTTCTGAGAATAAACTATTCTTTTTTTCTTTCTTCTTCTAGGTTTCAGTCGTGGATTAAAAACCGGACTATCGAATAAACGAATGTATGTTCTTATTTCGATCGATAAATGATTTGATACAACATTCGGAGAGTATGGAAGCTTTTTGACGGCACTGAATCGCTCGCTGAAAGGATTTCAAGTATGAAGCGGTAATTTTTCGCCTCTTAATGCGGAATGCTTTTAAAATATTTTGTTAATTCGAAATTGCGTCGTCAAATTAATTATAGAATCTGCGACTGTTAATTTGTTTGCGTAGACTTTAACAAAGAAGTGTTCCTAACTTTAGAATTCAAGAACATTCTTACTTTTAAAGTAGCTGACGCCTACGAAGTTTATTTTTATCTTCAAGCATTTTCACAATACAGAATTTTAGACAATTAACTTCTTTACGAAGTTTATTTGAGACAATCTGACAGGGGGTGAGCCTATCGCGGTCTTAGTGTCTAAGCCTAAGGTACACGATATTTTCCTAAATATATATTCATAAAAATAATTTTTATGTATATTTATTTAAACCATTCATGAAACGAGTACAAACAATCATATACCTCACACAAATATTTTCCGCTATCGGGATTCGAACACGCAACCCCTAGCTTCGAAGTCAAGGTCAGTACCATACTACCAGTGAGTACAAGGTAAGTACCAGGTTACTAGACCGGTACAATTTCTTTGGCCTCCGCGGCCGAAAAGTTGTTGGTGGCGAAGACAAAGTTGATCTAAAGAGATGTACCGAGTGGGTGAAGCACGTAAAGGGTCCCGTAATACCCCATGGCCTGGTAGACTCAAGGACTACTAGAAAGGACTAATTAAAAGGGAGAGGGAGAGAGAAAGGGGGCGTTCTCTCACGAAGAAGATCTGCGTAGTGCCGTCAATGTGGTTGGAGTCGCATATGTATTCTTAAACGTCTGCGGCCCTGCCAACATGTGGCGATGTCAGGACTTTTGACGAAGCGAGCCTGACATGATGACGTCCATGTCCCCGCGAAGGCAGATATACGCCAAGTATTTCGCTACATATAAAAAAAGCTGTTCCGTATTTACTGTCAAACAATGTTTTGAATTCAGCCTCCCAATAATACACGGTAGTTAACTTTATCACCGAACCTTTAATCATCAGTATGGTATCAGTCTAGCAAATAAGTAATAATCACTAACACAGATACAACATCACATTCATTGCTCTGATCCCAAATTTAAGCTTAGTCGAAAAAGTGTTATCTACATCAACTTGACCGGTAATCGAACCCGGAACCTCAGAGGTAGCGACACATTAAGAGCGGTGTGTACGCCACTCGTCCACGAAGATCGTCAAAGCGAATACATATTTTATACGCGGCTACCCGTACCTAGAACCGACCTTCAACAGGGCTCACAAATAATAAGATCCTATCAATAAAAGGTTCCTGTTTTATAATCTCGTATTCAAAGCATAACCACGCACTGTACCATTAATAGTAAGGCAATAAAACTGTGCTCTAGTCCTCCACTAACATTATAAGAAATACCAGACAAGTGCAAATGTGACTCCTGAACCGTGGGTCCGTACAATTAGTAATTATTAAATGGGTTCAGATATTTATTTGAGAAAAAAATTATAGGCAGGGTTATTATAATATAAATATAATGTGGAGTCACGGTAGCCAAGTGAATGGATCGGAAATCAAGTTTAGGGACCCTAGTTTATCCCCTGGTAGTAAGCTGGTACAAATGTTTTTTTTTTCAAATTTACGAGTATGTACAATTTATATCGTTACCTTGCCCCCCAGAATTGGGGGAGGGGGATATGTGGGCCTCCGGTTACCTGCACTCACCAGACGTAACGCAGAAGTTTGTTAGACTTCTACTTCACGTCGTTATTCTGAGAGATCGTGGTACTTCCCCGGTCGAGCCGGCCCATTCATGCAACAACAACAGCTGATGCATGCCACTGCCACTGTTGAATTAAGCAATTAAGCATTTTCGATCCACCTTCCACCGAAGATATTTTTGCTTTATGTTTGACTTTATGTCCAAGCCTTGGGGATCAAACTCCAGTCTCGTGACTCGAATTCCAAAAATTCACTGGGTTGTCGTCACGTGTATGTTATAGGTCTTCAAAAATGCATTCGTACATAAGTTTTTGAAAAACTCATTGGTACTGCCACCTGAGGATCGAACTCGAGTCTCTCGACTCGAAATTCCGACCACCCAAAAACTCGGCTATCGTGACTTTCTAAATGTATTAAAATTTCAATTATTTCCTTTTTCAGAAATAAAAGTAGAATCCTATTGTTTTTAATCTTTTAAGTAAATTGAGAATATGTTGGGATTGATATTGAGGCAATGAGTTAAATTTTTGTACTGAAACAAAATATTAAAAAAAATCTTAATTAAAATCAGGTCCAGGTCACGTGACAACTAGTGAGCCCGTTGCCATTTTTATCCAAGTCAACGATACAAATTGTACAAAATCCAACGGTCGAACTCGAGTCTCTTGACTCGGATTCCGATCACCAACCATTAGGCTATCGTGGCGGTAAACAAAATGTGGGGTAATCATTTTTGTTTTAAACGCTATATTTCGGTTTCGAACCCTCGTGGCGTGACATTTTATTGCCTATAAAATTGTATTAACATCAGTTTTAAGGATTCGCGAGACGTTGTTTAATTTATAGTACACGGTAGTCAAAATACTTAACATTTACCTTCATTGCGTTTATAGTGAACTTTATGGGTAAAAACGGCTTACGTGGTGGTGAAGAAATAGAACACAAGGAGTGCAGGCTTTTGAGGAAGGAATTAGGAAGGGAAAAAGAAGGAAGAGGAGGAGGTAGTATGGTAAGGTCTCTGGTTACCATACTCAATAGTGACGTTTATACCAATGCTGCTGTTGGCATAATCGCTACGTTAACGTATTGGCGATTGTAGTAATGGTTAATACGCTTACGTGGCATGCCACTATATAGTAGAGACTATAAAGTAAGTAATTACAACTTAAACTTTATTTTTAAAATTTTATTAGAAAGTACTTCACTTTGAATATAAGATTGATTAACATTTCGTTGTATTGCTTTAGATTTCCAATAACATCTTTAAACATTTTATGCTAGTCTTATTTGAAAAATATTAACCCTTCCCACGAAACAGATTAAATATTCCGTTGTAAGTAAAAATGATTTCTCTACAAAAATGTGTTTATTAAAATTTTTTGGTATTAAAAATGAAATAAGCTGAACTAATATAAATTAATAAGAAATACTTGGTTTGTCGGAAAGTTTATTCAAAAGAAGTTCTTGATTTTTTCAATCTTCTCTTCTTCACGCATGTTTACAATACAGAGGTAGAAAGCGATCTAGACAAATAATTCTTTAGACCCACCTTTTATCGAAGCCTATTTTGGATAAAGTTCTTGTCGTCTTAGTACATAAGGTGATGGTAATATAACTTACTTAGATAAATGTTTTATATAAACATATAAGCCTCCTTGAATCGAGTACAAAATGGTCGAATACGTCACAGAATTTTTTTTTTTTTTTATTTTTTTATTTTTTTTTTATAATAATACTAGCAATGCCGAATAACATTGCTAGTATTCCTGTTAACCACTCCAATTAAGCTGCAATGCTTGTGTCTGGAGTTGGTTGACGTCAATAGTCGAATGGCTGGGCCCGAACCTGCGACGTCATGTTTCGCAGTCCGCGCCCTAAACCATTAGGCTATTGCCGCTTGAATGTTTACGCCTAGCGGATTTAGAACCGGCCACCCTTAGATTCGAAGACTAGATCAATATCAAGTAGACTATCGGGTAGAGAACAGTTAATTTGTACTTGTATCAGATAAAATATAATTTTGCTAACTTTAAATTCTAATGGAGAAAGTTTCGTCGTTTTGTGTGCAAGGTAACAATATAAATTCTACATACTCGTAAGTTTAAAAAAAACATTTGTACCAGCTTACTACCAGAGGATAAACTAGGGTCCCAAAACCGTGCTCCATATTATATTTATATTATAATAACCCTGCCTATAATTTTTTTCTCAAATAAATGTCTGAACCCATTTAATTATTAAATGGGTTAAACTAATTGTACGGACCCCATGGTTCAGGAGTCACATTTGCACTTGTCTGGTATTTCTTATAATGTAAGTGGAGTATAGACTAGAGCACAGTTTTATTGCCTTACTATTAATGGTACAGTGCGTGGTTATGCTTTGAATACGAGATTATAAAACAGAAACCTTTTATTGATAGGATCTTATTATTTATGAGCCGGGGTGTCCCTGTTGAAGGTCGGTTCTAGGTACGGGTAGCCGCGTATAGAATATGTATTCGCTTTGACGATCTTCGTGGACGAGTGGCGTACACACCGCTCTTAATGTGTCGCTAACTCTGAGGTTCCGGGTTCGATTACCGGTCAGGTCGATGTAGATAACACTTTTTCGACTAAGCTTAAATTTGGGATCAGAGCAATGAATGTGATGTAGTGTCTGTGTTAGTGATTATTACTTATTTGCTAGACTGATACCATACTGATAATTAATGGTTCGGTGATAAAGTTAACTACCGTGTATTATTGGGAGGCTGAATTCAAAACATTGTTTGACAGTAAATACGGAATAGTTTTTTTTTATATGTGGCGAAATACTTGGTGTATATCTGCCTTCGCGGAGACATGGACGTCATCATGTCAGGCTCGCTTCGTCAAAAGTCCTGACATCGCCACATGTTGGCAGGGCCGCAGAAACGTTTAAGAATACATACGCGATTCCAACCACATTGACGGCACTACGCAGATCTTCTTCGTGAGAGAACGCCTCCTTTCCCTCTCTCTCTCCCTTCTAATTAGTCCTTTCTAGTAGTCCTTGAGTCTGCCAGGCCATGGGGTATTACGGGACCCTTTACGTGCTTCACCCACTCAGGACATCTCTTTAGATCAACCTTGTCTTCGCCACCAACAACTTTTCGGCCGCGGAGGCCAAAGAAATTGTACCGGTCTAGTAACCTGGTACTTACCTTGTACTCACTAGTATGGTACTGACCTTGACTTCGAAGCTAGGGGTTGCGTGTTCGAATCCCGATAGCGGAAAATATTTGTGTGAGGTATATGATTGTTTGTACTCGTTTCATGAATGGTTTAAATAAATATACATAAAAATTGTTTTTATGAATATATATTTAGGAAAATATCGTGTACCTTAGGCTTAGACACTAAGACCGCGATAGGCTCACCCCTTGTCAGATTGTCTCAAATAAACTTCGTAAAGAAGTAATTCGTCTAAAATTCTGTATTGTGAAAATGCTTGAAGATAAAAATAAATTTCGCGGGCGCCAGCTACTTTATAAGTAAGAATGTTCTTGAATTCTAAAGTTAGGAACACTTCATTGCTAAAGTCTACGCAAACAAATTAACAGTCGCAGATTCTATAATTAATTTGACGACGCAATTTCGAATTAACAAAATATTTTAAAAGCATTCCGTATTAAGAGTCTCGTGGTTAACTACTTTTCGATTACACTCGGCGAATAATTACCGCTTCATACTTGAAATCCTTTCGGCGAGCGATTCAGTGCCGTCAAAAAGCTTCCATACTCTCCGAATGTTGTATCAAATCATTTATCGACCGAAATAAGAACATACATTCGTTTATTCGATAGTTTGGTTTTTAATCTACGACTGAAACCTAGAAGAAGAAAGAAACAAAGAATAGTTTATTCCCAGAACAGCGTATAACACATACATACAACCCTGACAAAAAATACAAAGAAAAAAAACTTACGTTACTAAAAATTGAAAAAAAAAATAATGCAAGAATAATCATTCTATGCCCGGAAGTGTCAAATTGTTGATTTGACACTTTGACACTTCCGGACATAGGATGATTATTCTTTTTTTTGCTCTTGGAACTTGAGCTCACTCGGCATAATGCCATGGCATTTAATAGAGGAAACGCCAAAAGGAACTCCGTCGGTATACTCAATTTTTTTGGTCAATCTTTATTCATTTATTAATTTTATGTTAGCACATAGATAACGGCACGTAGGTCACTGCTCGATATAAGACTCTACGTTAAAAAGGGTTTGGCAAATTCAACATTCTTGGCAAGCGGATTGGCAATCACGGAGAACTAACTCGGTTCTCCGGATTCAAATTCGGATCATCCAACGATTCGCCCGTCACGAGTACGCCCAAAAGGTGTAATTTTAAAAACTCTACCTGTGTATTTACTTTTATATTTTGTTCCCTCTTTTTCTTCTTAGGAAGCATTTCTGGAATCATTAGAACGAAAGCTTCCTGCGTTCATGAGATAATGTAATTATTGAATTCGGAAATTTAGTGATAAATCGTAGGTATTTAAATTATGTTACCTATTATTAGGTAGGAAAATTATGAGAAAATTATTTTATTGATATTTAATTTTAACGAATTTCTAATACGTCGGCTTTAAAGAAAATTCGCAATAATAAGTCGATGGCGGGCGTTTTTTTTTAAATTGACTTTTTTATCATTGAAACACCTTGAAAGGAAACAAAAAAGCCAAATTTACTTTCTTTCTACGTTATTTCGAAGACCATGTGAGCAAATTGCTCGAAGAGGGGAGGGTCAAGAGTACTCGGATACCTAGACGTGCATGTATGAAGAAGATGATGAATCTGAAAGAAGCGAAAGAAGTATGTAGGGATCGTTACACTTGGCGATCTGTTCTCTCTGGCTACCCCGTCAGGGATTGCGCGTGAAGATAAATAAATAATAAATATATAAATTTCTACGTTATTTATTAATTTAAACGAAATACAAGCAAGCAAAATAGTTACACAATTTTAATTTTCTTGATATTTTTCAAGAAAATTCAAATTGTGATGTGTGATATTATTTCATCATTGCATCCTGATCTGGTGACAATGGGACCTAACTATGAAAATATCCAACAGCGAAACTTTTCCTCCTATTATATTTTTAAATATAATAAGTACTTATATTATTTAATGATTAATTAATGTTAAATAAATAACTAATTTTCGAAATTTGGAATTGATTAAATAATTCACCGTAGCCGAGTTGTTGGGTGATCGGAATTCGAGTGAAGACACCCGAGTTTGAACCCCAGATTGTAGGCCCGTACGAAAGTTTTATTTTGAAAAATTATGTGCGATTTATATCGTTAGCTTGGAAATAAAGATGGCGACAGACTCATCACACACGAAGTTCCAAAAATATCCAAAGAAACTTTCGGTGAAAGGTGGGTCGCAACGACTTAGTTGTTTAAACCTCTACTCCAGTATTGGGAATAGTGTAGAATTGATTCGATGGAGTTATGTTAAAATAAATTTAAAAAAGAACATCCAACCGAATAGAGAACTTCCTCTTTAATTATTTGAATCTACTTTTTTATTAAGTTAAATGAAGAAGCTAAGTATACTTAGACATAAAACTGTACAAGTCTTTGCAAATAGGGTATGGAGTCATATATTCTATATAAGTCGTAAATTCAATAAGTTTCAACGAAATCAAAGTACCTTATAAAATGAGATCATTTTATTTTGATTGGTCATAAAAGTAATAACGAACATAAATGTTCAAATTGAAGTAAAAAATAAGCTTTCCAGACTTGGTAACCATAAAATCTTTGATATTAACTCTGATATTTTTGTATAAATTTATGTAATATAATATCTTCACGTCATTCCCTATACGTGGGGTAGATAGAGGTCTAGTCCCATTAAGAATAGAAAATTAAGTCCTTTCTACCCACCTTCCACCGAAAACAAATATCGGTGTAACGTAACATATTGTGTGCCCGTCACCATCTTTATGTCCAAGCCAAACGATATTAATCGTACATTAATTTTGCCATACACCCATTGGTACAAGCCTACCATCTAAGAATCGAACTCGAGTATCTTGACTTGAATTCCGATCGTCGATCCACTCGAATATGACTTTTTTTATTTATATAAACCCCTACATCGAACTATATAAAATAAGAATGAAATAGATTACTATTTATTTTATAAATTGCCATTGTAACCAATATTGACAAATGATATGCTTGCCTTTTCTGCCTTCAAAGTTTAACAGACCAAGGTTAAAAGAGACAACAGACAAAGGTTAACAGAGAGAGAAACAGACCCACACCGTCACACTGTAACGTAACCACAAACTCGAATCATATTCTGTCCGGTGCCTTTTGCCACAGTGGCGTCACGTTTCTCTGTGGCACATTCGTGTGGTTAACATCTCTTGAGAAAGTAAGAGAAAGACAGAAAAGTTTGCAATGTTGTTATGTTGTACTTTGGGAGGTCTTAAAGGAAAACTTCTTCTTGCGTGTACTCTATGTTTAATTATCATCTTAATCCTAGTTTACAATTGTGAAGAAGCCAATGTATCTGGGTAGTTCGCCTCATTAGGGGGACATATGAGATTACATACGTAATAATGCAACATTCTTAATCCGGTAACGCAAAGACAAATATTAAAGAACCAATACTCGGGTAGACAGAGGTCTAGAAGACTAAGTCAAACCTTTTACGAAAGATATTATGGAAAAACGTGCCACCATCGTGTCGCCATCTTTATACAAACTAACGATATAAATCGTCTATAAGTTCTGAAAAAACCCTTTGGTACGTGCCTTCCCCCTGGGGATCAAACTCGGGTTCCTTGACTCGTATTCCGATCACCCAAACAAGCAACAATCACATTTTCTATAAATAGATAAAAGAACCGTTCGAAGAATGTTAAAATAAACAATCAAATAACATTTACTATTGACAGATACATCAGCATCGCGAAAGGCGCCGTGTTGCTAGACAATATTTATGCGAAACATTTCAGTGGACCATTTTAAAGCGAGTATCACTGACATCTGTCAGTGATACTCGCTTTAAAATTCTCTTCGATACCGCGGCTTCTTTTCTAAAACTTGGCTTGGATTCCTACTGCATTCACAGGTTTAACCGTCACGAAGTATTAGACTGGAATTATATAAACACCTTTTGATTTTATAAGACTTATAAAGTCTCCTTAGTAGACTACAGGACAAAATGTCAAATCTTTTGTCTTTAAATTGAGATAGTTAATTGACTTAGGCGTTACTTTGCGGAAATTCATTGTAAAGTTGTTATTGAAAATATTTACTTCGCAACATTCCGCATTTTGCATGCGGAATGTTGCGAAGTAACTTTTCAATAACATCTTTAAATTAAAGAAAATTTTAAAAAAATCTTCGAACACGGTGGGGTTTCGAAGCCATGACCTCTGCTATACCGTGGAAATGGTTGTAACTCCGACCTACCGTGTCGTACACGCATCAGCAGAAATGTCTTTCTTTATTTATGCTTGACAACCAGCGGAAAATATTATAAATTTCTAAATTAAATTTACAGCTACGAAACTGTAGTATGAGAACGCCATCTACAGCTTTTTTGAGAAAAGGCTACTAAACTTTTAAAGCATATAAGCTATGCTGTGTTTTTGTTATTACATTAATCTTTTCTCAATTTTTAATGACCTGTAAACTTTAGTTGACACCGATGATGTCGTCACTTGGTGAAATTTCATATTGGATTTGATAACACAAACACTTTTCACTTATTTTATTATGTGCAACAAAACCTGACCGGTTTCGCCTCATCATCAAAGGCATCATCAAAGGTCGAAACGTAATAATAATTAAAATTGAAAAAAGAAATAAAAAGTGAAATATCTTCACGCCAATTCCAATACTGGGTAGACAGAGGTCTAGAAGACTAAGTCAAACCTTTTACGAAAGATATTATGGAAAAACGTGCCACCATCGTGTCGCCATCTTTATACAAACTAACGATATAAATCGTCTATAAGTTCTGAAAAAACCCTTTGGTACGTGCCTTCCCCCTGGGGATCAAACTCGGGTTCCTTGACTCGAATTCCGATCACCCAAACAAGCAACAATCACATTTTCTATAAATAGATAAAAGAACCGTTCGAAGAATGTTAAAATAAACAATCAAATAACATTTACTATTGACAGATACATCAGCATCGCGAAAGGCGCCGTGTTGCTAGACAATATTTATGCGAAACATTTCAGTGGACCATTTTAAAAGCGAGTATCACTGACATCTGTCAGTGATACTCGCTTTTAAAATTCTCTTTCGATACCGCGGCTTCTTTTCTAAAACTTGGCTTGGATTCCTACTGCATTCACAGGTTTAACCGTCACGAAGTATTAGACTGGAATTATATAAACACCTTTTTGATTTTATAAGACTTATAAAGTCTCCTTAGTAGACTACAGGACAAAAATGTCAAATCTTTTGTCTTTAAATTGAGATAGTTAATTGACTTAGGCGTTACTTTGCGGAAATTCATTGTAAAGTTGTTATTGAAAATATTTACTTCGCAACATTCCGCATTTTGCATGCGGAATGTTGCGAAGTAACTTTTTCAATAACATCTTTAAATTAAAGAAAATTTTAAAAAATCTTCGAACACGGTGGGGTTTCGAAGCCATGACCTCTGCTATACCGTGGAAATGGTTGTAACTCCGACCTACCGTGTCGTACACGCATCAGCAGAAATGTCTTTCTTTATTTATGCTTGACAACCAGCGGAAAATATTAGAAATTTCTAAATTAAATTTACAGCTACGAAACTGTAGTATGAGAACGCCATCCACAGCTTTTTTGAGAAAAGGCTACTAAACTTTTAAAGCATATAAGCTATGCTGTGTTTTTGTTATTACATTAATCTTTTCTCAATTTTTAATGACCTGTAAACTTTAGTTGACACCGATGATGTCGTCACTTGGTGAAATTTCATATTGGATTTGATAACACAAACACTTTTCACTTATTTTATTATGTGCAACAAAACCTGACCGGTTTCGCCTCATCATCAAAGGCATCATCAAAGGTCGAAACGTAATAATAATTAAAATTGAAAAAAGAAATAAAAAAGTGAAATATCTTCACGCCAATTCCAATACTGGAGTAGACAGCGGTCTAGATAATTAAGTCTTTTTTTGTAATTGTACTTAAGTTTTCAAAAAAAAAACTATTGGATATACTATTGTAAATTTTTGTCACACATTCCTAAAAATAATCAGTGGTATTATGGAAGCAAATTCAGGGTAACTGATAGCTATATTCAAGCTTTTTAAAGTGAATACAAGCGCAAAATCAAATTACAGTAAAATATCTTTGAAATTAGCGGTGAGAATTTTCACTTAAAATTTTTACCAGATAACAATTAGTCATTACAAATATTTCAATTTCTTCGGTTTTCGTTTTGTTCGCTTTTGAAACAACTAAACAACAAAAAGTTACATTCGAAAATCAATTCAAAGGACAGAAGATATTTCTCTTTTAAACAATATAAAAGCAAAATTTAATTCATTAAATAGTAATTATTTTACTTCGAGTTTAGTTTTGTTTATGAAGACTGGAATGTTAAATAATTAAAAGTAAGTTACATATAATCCATTAAGTCATTACTGAAAAGCTTGTTATGAAATTAATTAATATGATAGAAATTATATATAATTATATATATTACATAACGGCGTTAAAATGTCAATATTCGAATCGGGAAAATGGTACATTATTATGACAATTCGATAGCTTAGTTAGTAGCGACCCTGCTTCGAATCTCTGGGTTGCGGTTTTAAATCTCGCGGGCAACAGTTTGTTACGTACATAGTATACAAATATGTATCTTAGGAACAACATCACCAACATTGCTTTGACCTCAAGTAAGCAGGTAAAACACTTGTGAAATGGAATCGGAAACGACGAAGGCGCACAATAAACACCCAAACCCGGGAAAAAGTAGAAAAAGTGGTTTTTCTACATCGACTCGTCCAGGAATCGAACCCGGGTGGACACCCCTCAGAGATGGTGACACCCCCCCCCCCCCGAAAGTTTTGGGGGAGGTGAGGTGTGGACAAAAGCAGATGCGTTCCATTTCTATTGCTATCTGCCTGGGAAACGTCTGGCTGCGGTATGGCTGTTAGTTCTTTACCAAAGTCTTGCCATTTCTATTGCTATCTGGCGGTGTAACAACGGTTGTGTTTTGGTTTAAAGAGTATGGAGAGCCAGTGCAATCACTGGCAACTAAGTATTTTACGCACTACATAGAACGCACTAGGTTCACTCTCCAGTTGTCAGTTCCTATCACGTGTGTTGGGTCGTTTTTCACCTTACTCCTACACAAGAAATCATTATCAAATGTTGTTTTATTTTCTGAGAAAGAACAATATCTTATCAGTCGTTGACGTTTTGGAAGTTTATATAATTTTGACTTGTTGTCTCTTTTTAATGTATATTTTTCATCAGTTTTAAATCGAATTTTCACTCCAAGTTACAAGGTCGGAATTTTGAGTCAAGAGACCCGAGATCGGTCCCCAGGTGCCAGGCTCGTACCAATGGGTTTTTCAAAAATTTATGTACGAATTATATCGTTGGCTTGGACATAAAGACGGCTACGGGCTCATCACCGGTCACATAGTCCCGAAAATATCTTCGGTGGAAGGTGGGTCAAAGGGACTTAATTGTCTGAACTAGACCTCTGTCTACCCCTGTTTTGGGAATTGCGTGAAGATATTTTTTTTTCACTCTAAAAAGACGCTATAATAGAGAGATTCCCAGTAACGTTTTTCCACTTCGTTTTGTGATCAGTTAAATTCCTGTTAAAAGGTATTATATATGCGTCGCAAATATTTATACTGTTTTCACACATTTTTAAGGCAATTCCAGGTAACTCATCAATTTATGAAATATATATTACCTCTTACTATCCGCATTGCTCGCGCATTAACATCTCTTAAAATTATTCCCGAAATGTAAGTCTTTCCCGTTGCATCTATGTATATACTAATATACAATAAAATCGGTTTTGCTGTTTAGATGTGAAAGAATAACAAACAATAAAACTTATTTTAGGATTTCGAGATTTAATATTTTTTTAACAAAATTTTTGATGACATTCACTAATTAGATATTAACGTATATTAAACTCCAATATCGAGAATACAACTCCATAGTGGTATCAGTGTGGGGGAACATTACCAACCCATCTCTTCCCATGGCTGTCGTAAGAGGTGACTGGAGGAAGTGCCTTATAAATGAAAATAGCTTCCGATGGGTGGCGTGATAACCATTGTAAAATACCTCACGTAAATTTAGCAGACCAGTGGCCGACAGCAGCGTTTCCTGTATGTGTCAAGTACTACGATCGCCAATTCACTTGCCAAGCGTGGCGATTACTACGAATCCTCTTTGAGGGAAAGGCCTATATTAATATAATAAATTAAATTCCATGTCACTCTCACAATAAATACGAATCGACGGCTACCTATGCTACGCTATGGTTACAAGCATACGCATATATGCATATCAAACAAACCTCGATATACTTAAGTTTACCTCGATATACTTTAACAAAATATCTTCACGCCATTCTCAATACAATTAAGTCCTATCGACCCCACCTTCTACCTAAGACATTTTTAGGACAACTTGACAGGTGGTCTTTATATCCACGCCAAGGATCCAACAAATGAGTTTTATCATTACAAATCGTAGATAAGTTTTGATAAAACTTATTTGTTGTAGGCTACAATTTGAGATCGAACTCGGGTCTCTTGACTCGAAATGCAATCACACAACCACTTCGCTATCGTGATGTTTAATACATATGTTTTAAATATCTGTTTGTTTTGTTTTCTTACAAATATTACCAATTTTGGGATAGACAAAGGTGTTGACAATTGACGGAGACAAAATGACGGGCGGTAAGCCAATATCTAAATGAATGAATAGTAATACATACATACACTATAATATTAAAGTTTTATCAGTATGTTGAGAACACAAGCATAAATTGAGTAATTCAGGCTACAAATCTTGAAAAGCATAAAAACAATCTATATTACAGAGTACAGCAATGATGCTTGACCTAGAAACTCGTTTTAGAGGGCCAATGTAGAAGTTTCAATTAATTGTTTGGGGTTCGTGCGATTAAAACTTTTTGAATTATGAAAACAAAACTGCGTGATATTAAAATGACTATGAAACCCTCTACAGTCGCCCGACACTTCCATAGTTTGCTTAATATTGTGTTATTTGTTAATTTTTCATAATGGAAACGTATTCGTGATCTAATTATCTCGCATCTTAGATGCTATCCATAAACAGTTTACTTTTTTTTTTAAATCTGCACGCCATTCCCAATACCGAGGTAAACAAATGTCCAGATAATTAAGTCATTTCGACTCACCTTTAGCCGAAGACATTTTTTGAGACAACGTACCAGGTGGTGACGCTTATCGCCGTCTTTACGTCCAAGACAACGATATAAATCATACATAAGATTTTGAAAATAGTGAGTGTTTTTCCCGAATTTTTCTTCGAGGTTGACTCGAATTACGATCACTTGAGAGGCATAATTCCATCTAATATTTGTATTATGAGCACTCTTTTCTAAAAAAAATTTTAACACGTATTCTCCTCTATAGGGCAGTCTTCTAAAGGACGTCCGTGTGGTAACAGCGTTAGAATATTGCCACTCCCTTTCTTCCCGTGGGTGTCGTAAGAGGCGACAGAAGTTGAAGTTATTATTGTTACCTTTGAAGATTTCATTGACACAGTATAAAATATTTTTTTTATTTTAAATAAAACTATTTTCGGATTTTATCGCGTATTTTAATTAGTTTTTACAAACTATTTTTATTTCCCGACGTTTTGGATTCTTTACAGCATCCGTGGTCAAGGAGGGACTATATTTTTTTATTTTGCTTGTTTTATTTAAAGTAGAAGAGCAATGATATTGACGTTACTTATATTATTCAAACAAAATAAAATTAACGATCTAATTTTTATTGATTTTAAAGCTTAACTTATGCTGAACTTTTTTATATTAAAGAAAGGGACAGTGACTGCTATGAGCTATCTGCGTAAGAATGTAATATAAATATAAATACATATATAGGCTTCAAGTTGGCGACACCTTGAAAACCGGTGTTTACGCTACTCGACCTCGGAGGTCGTCGACATCACCCCCGTTTCTTCCCGTGGGTATCGTATGGGGCGATTGAAGGAAAGTCTTGAGTCTTTAGCTACCCATAGATGGTGGGATAACTATC
This sequence comes from Sericinus montela, assembly GCA_029286605.1. Classification (NCBI taxonomy): domain Eukaryota; kingdom Metazoa; phylum Arthropoda; class Insecta; order Lepidoptera; family Papilionidae; genus Sericinus; species Sericinus montela. The sequence continues at coordinate 1,068,060 of JAGSMR010000037.1, forward strand.
CCGAAAACAGGCCGGTGTCGGGCAGCAGCGTCTAACGTGCAAGGTGACCTGTTGTGGACTGTATCGTAGTCTATATCATACTAATTATTTTTTGGCATAGTACATCAAGCCTTCCGCATCACTAACTCTAGTCTCCAAAATACTAACAATTAGGTACTCCATATTCAGGTACTCTGTGTTCGATTGGAGTACACTCCGGCTTCCGTTAAGTTGCCCCGAGCAATTGTGAAGTCCCGGGTTTCCCAGAACTGTCGGAGAAGGAAACCATTTATTCTACATTATCTTTGATTGGCTATGTTCGTGGTATTTTCGTTGTTTCAGTATCCATAACGCATGTACTTTAGCTACTTACTTTGAGACCAGAGACAATGTATATGATGTTGTCCGTATACCATTTATTATCCATTATATGATTGAATTTGGACTTTTCAATATCTCAGTGGTTTCGTCCTTTGAGTATTCTTCAAACAGGTCAAGTGAATGACGTTGCATGATTACTAAATTCACAATGAAGGGGGATGAAATTGTTGAGTCTAAGCAAAGAGCTCGAAATAAATAACATTCAATTTAATATCTTTATCCTTTAAGAAATTATACTCTCTGCGGTTCTACAGCCGCATGCTCCGAAATAATGGTGAATAAATGAATAATTTTTTTTTGTCCTTTCATAAAAATATTGAAAGAGAAACCTATACACTAGACTTTAAGACTGTATTTTTAAGATATAGTATGAAGCAAGTATAATTATATTATGTCACTCAAGTATTGTTAGAGTCACATTAGCTGAGTGGTTGGGTAATCGGAATTCGAGTCTAAAAACCCGAGTTCAATCATTAAATGGTAGGTTCATGACAATTTTTTGTACGGCTAACCACCTGTCACGTTGTCCTAAAAAAGTCTTTGTCGAAAGAACTTAATATTCTAGACCTCTTTCACCTCAGTATTAAGCATGGCGGGAAGAAAATTTTTGCGTTCATATTAGTAAAATAATTATCGGTATTATAGCATATTATCCCAATACTTGGGCCAGACCGGAAACGGGCAATGGCGTCTAAAGTGCCTGCTACGGTTATCGGCAATGTGCTTGACAAGTGCGGCGATTTTGGAAACTCCTTCTAATTGGAGTGGCCCATGTCCAGCTGTGGGCTTTTATAAGTACAAAACGCTTTCGCGAACAAAAAATTGGGCACGGCTAGTCGTTAATTAATCATGATTTAATAATTAAAATCTTAATGAAATTTAACATTTTGTTTTTAATGTTAAAATTAATTTAAATACCAAAATAGGCTTTTAGTTCGTTTGGTCCATCTCCGAAGACTGTATTTCTTTTAATTAATATCTTTTAAAAGGCAATGAACTCAATTATATTTAAGTTTTTAAAGTCAAAATATCTTTAAAGACTTATATTTGTGTGTATAGAAGTTAATTCTCGAAGCTTTTGTTTTCCCAGACAAAGTGACTTTGAACCAGAGCGATTCGAATTTCTCTCGATAACACTAATGAGGCGCATCAAATTATTGAAACGTCTGGAGCGACGTAAATATGGCAATTATCCACTTATACTTGAGGGATGGGGCATAATTTTGGGCATGACACTAATGTATTGAAATTAGTTTTACCAGGAATATTAAACTTATGAATAGTAATTGAAGAGATGAATTTAGAGATTGGAGTGTGCAATCGGAAGAGAATAAAAGAAATCTCCCTCTCTCTCTCTCTCTCTCTCTCTATTTCTATCTCTCTCTTTTGATGTATTTTTCGTTGATTTATAAAGCATGTAAGCCATGCTGTGCTGTTTGTATCACGAATGGTTATCGTATAAATGTGTCGATAACGCCCATAACAGGCGTACGAAAGGGACTTTTTAAATCTGAGTCAAAAGTTTGTAAGACATTCGTCAGTTTAATAACTGATGACGTAAACCGAAGATATAAATAATAACAAACTGTGACTTCGAGTGCCATTCGTTTTCTACTACAAACCTCTAAAGCAGTAAAGATCAGCACGTAGAAGTGACAATTAGACGGCCACAAAGCTTGTAGAACTGACAACGGTTGGGGAACAACCTCGAGCAACCTCGTACAGGCAAGCACGGTTTACGACGACCACCTACAAGATAGAGCGACGACCTGCATAAAGTTGCGGGCAGTCGGAGGATTCTGATGGCCCAGGACTGCTCTGTGTGGCAATTTTTGAGGGAGGCCTATTTTCAGCAGTGGACTTCTGACAGGTTGTTATAATGATAAAATTTCTAAATATTTGCGATAATAGGTTTTTTATTGAAAGAATCCGAATGCCACTTATATACACTTTATTGCTATATGCAAATATAGGTATAAATATAAATAAATATCTTCACGCAATTCCCAATACAGGGGTAGACAGAGGTCTAGTTTAGACAAATAAGTCCCTTTGACCCACCTTCCACCGAAGATATTTTCGGGACAACGTGACAGGTGGTGAGCCCGTCGCCGCCTTTATGTCCAAGCCAACGATATAATTCGTACATAAGTTTTTGAAAAACTCATTGGTACGAGCCTGCCACTTGGGGATCGAACACGGGTCTCTCGACTCGAAATTCCTACCACCGAACCACTCGGCTATCGTGACTTACGTGACTTACAAATATAGGTATGTAAAGTTTAATTGGAAACGTCTCCCATGTCTTAGGTTCGTACCAATCAAAGCTCTGTCGATCATTCGATGTCTGCACGATTGCAGTCTCAGGAACTAATTACACGACATGAACTACATTGACGACCCGATGGCCTAGTTGTCAGTGGCTCCGACTTTGGAGCTGAAGTTTGTGGGTTCGAAACCCAGAAAGTGCAAAAATTTTTGTTATGATATGAAATGCTTCTACATAATTAATGGATGTTTATATAAATATTTATCTTTGTAATTATATCCCTATGTATATTGTATCGTTGAATTGAACCTAAAGACGGTGACGGACTCGCCACCTGTCACATTCTCCCATATAAGCTTCTGGATAGTGTGAGTCGATAATCTATGTTATATATTGAAGCAACGGCTTTTGATTATATTTTATACAGACACTTACTTACTTGTCGGGTCAATGTACTGTCGAATAATTCAAACAAGTGCTTTTGTTATTAAAAGCATAATTAAATTAGGAATTTTAAATGAGATCATTAAAATGTTATCTGAAAACAGGTTAATTGTTCCAAAATAATAAATATTTAGCTGCCCAGATTGTTTATTTTTTCTTTTGTATAACAGCTTTTTTAAAAAGCTTGTGATTTTTACTTAACTTCTTGGCTTTTAGGTCAAGCATTTTTTCAATAAGAGAAAATAAAAGGAAGTTGAACTACGCACACGAGAGGCGAACACACCAGTTTTCTAACATGACTTTTAAACATGATAGGCTCACCACCCGTCACATTGTACCAAATAAGCTTCGGTAAAATATGTGTTGAGAGGACTTAATTGCCTAGATCTCTGTCTTTCCCAATTTAGGGAAAAATGCGGGAAGATACACTATTAATTTAAAACGTCATTCTCAACACAAACTAATGAAAAAATAGACAGACAATACTGTAAAATCTTGCCCAGATCTTTGATAAGAACATTTTACGAGAACATCGCCCGGCTTTAAATCGCATCGCGTTATTTAGCAGTTTGTGTATTCCAGCTTTAATTGATGTATGATACCGTCTGGACAAAAATCTTATAAACTCTTCTGACAGTTTGTATTTGCTGTTTTTAACTAGCTTCAGCCCGCGATTCCGTCCGCGCTCTTTCTCTCTCTCACTCTCTATCCCTGTAGTCTTTCCTTCATTATATTTATTTATTCTTTATTGAACATTACCATAATGTAAGATCAAAAGGCGGGCATAATGCTAAGAGCATTCTCTACCTGTCAACCTTAGGGAGTAAGAAAACGTTGAAGGCGATTACGTACAATAAAAAAAATATGTTGTGTAAAAATATAACCCTATATTAATATCTACATATACAAGCGCAATACCTACATTTACATAAATACATATGTACATACACACATACATAAATATATACATACATACACACAGACATGTATATATACAACGTATCTTTGTCATACATACATAAATAACATACAAGTATCGATTGTCAGTTTCTTTCTGATGACGTCAGATGAGGTTCCTCTCGGTTCTCCTTCGGAGAACAGGAGTAAGAAACTCCGCAGGTATGCACTTTTCTGTCATTTTATTTAAATTTATTTATTTATTTATCTTCACTAACTATCTCTTACGGGGTAGTCAAAGAAAACAGATCGCCAAGTGACACGATCCTTACATACATCTTTTGCTTCTTTAAGATTCATCTTCTTCATACATGCACGTCTAGGTATCCAATTACTCTTGACCCTCCCCTCTTCGAGCAATTTCCTCTCATGGTCCAAAGATATATAAGTTGCGACAATGCCCATATATCTAACAGTTACAAAGACATCAACTTTCAAACTAATATCTCAAATGAAACATAACTTGACCGTGTGGTAACGGTGTATGAATATTGCCACTCCCTTTCACGTGGGTGTCGTAAGAGGCGACTAGGGAAAAGGCCTTAAATATCATAATGGCAACCGATAGATAGCGGGATAACCATCACTAAAAATAGCTGACCAAAATAAACAGACCGAAGATGGGCAACAGCGTCTAAGATGCGAGTGTTCTGGTACTGCGTTCGCCCATCCGTTTGCCAAGCGTGGCGATTATGAAAAATCCTCCCCATAGGAGACGCCTATATCATGCAGTGGACTTGTACAGGCCGTTATGTATGCATGTATGTATGTATGTCAACATAATTCATATGACAATATTCAATTTTAACAAGGTTACAGCGTCAAAATCAACCTCCCTCTATCTTCCCGAGCGTGAAACAGCATGGGCTACCGTAAAATAGATAAAAATTGCAAAAGATATCAGACCGAAACTCTGTTTTCTATGTAAACCCAGAACAGTGACGAGCAGCAGCGTCTAAGATGCGAGTGTTCTGGTACTGCGTTCGCCCATCCGTTTGCCAAGCGTGGCGATTATGAAAAATCCTCCCCATAGGAGACGCCTATATCATGCAGTGGACTTGTACAGGCCGTTATGTATGCATGTATGTATGTATGTCAACATAATTCATATGACAATATTCAATTTTAACAAGGTTACAGCGTCAAAATCAACCTCCTCTATCTTCCCGAGCGTGAAACAGCATGGGCTACCGTAAAATAGATAAAATTGCAAAAGATATCAGACCGAAACTCTGTTTTCTATGTAAACCCAGAACAGTGACGAGCAGCAGCGTCTAAGATGCGAGTGTTCTGGTACTGCGTTCGCCCATCCGTTTGCCAAGCGTGGCGATTATGAAAAAATCCTCCCCATAGGAGACGCCTATATCATGCAGTGGACTTGTACAGGCCGTTATGTATGCATGTATGTATGTATGTCAACATAATTCATATGACAATATTCAATTTTAACAAGGTTACAGCGTCAAAATCAACCTCCTCTATCTTCCCGAGCGTGAAACAGCATGGGCTACCGTAAAATAGATAAAATTGCAAAAGATATCAGACCGAAACTCTGTTTTCTATGTAAACCCAGAACAGTGACGAGCAGCAGCGTCTAAGATGCGAGTGTTCTGGTACTGCGTTCGCCCATCCGTTTGCCAAGCGTGGCGATTATGAAAAAATCCTCCCCATAGGAGACGCCTATATCATGCAGTGGACTTGTACAGGCCGTTATGTATGCATGTATGTATGTATGTCAACATAATTCATATGACAATATTCAATTTTAACAAGGTTACAGCGTCAAAATCAACCTCCTCTATCTTCCCGAGCGTGAAACAGCATGGGCTACCGTAAAATAGATAAAATTGCAAAGATATCAGACCGAAACTCTGTTTTCTATGTAAACCCAGAACAGTGACGAGCAGCAGCGTCTAAGATGCGAGTGTTCTGGTACTGCGTTCGCCCATCCGTTTGCCAAGCGTGGCGATTATGAAAAAATCCTCCCCATAGGAGACGCCTATATCATGCAGTGGACTTGTACAGGCCGTTATGTATGCATGTATGTATGTATGTCAACATAATTCATATGACAATATTCAATTTTAACAAGGTTACAGCGTCAAAATCAACCTCCTCTATCTTCCCGAGCGTGAAACAGCATGGGCTACCGTAAAATAGATAAAATTGCAAAGATATCAGACCGAAACTCTGTTTTCTATGTAAACCCAGAACAGTGACGAGCAGCAGCGTCTAAGATGCGAGTGTTCTGGTACTGCGTTCGCCCATCCGTTTGCCAAGCGTGGCGATTATGAAAAAATCCTCCCCATAGGAGACGCCTATATCATGCAGTGGACTTGTACAGGCCGTTATGTATGCATGTATGTATGTATGTCAACATAATTCATATGACAATATTCAATTTTAACAAGGTTACAGCGTCAAAATCAACCTCCCTCTATCTTCCCGAGCGTGAAACAGCATGGGCTACCGTAAAATAGATAAAAATTGCAAAAGATATCAGACCGAAACTCTGTTTTCTATGTAAACCCAGAACAGTGACGAGCAGCAGCGTCTAAGCTGCAAGGTGTCTGGTACAGCGATCATCATTTTGTTTGTCAGGCATGACAATTATAGCAAACCCTGCCTTAGGGAAGCGGTCTGTCATACAGGGGATATTTAAAGTATGTATGTTTGTAAGTATGTATCAATTAGTATAGTATAATTACTTCCTTTTATAAGTATTTTAATTAACTAACCCGTCAAAAACTGAAGACGCCAACTAATAGATATTTTTAAAATTTTCATAAATTTTAAATTTTTCGCATAAGATGTATATTAATGTGGCTTCATAAGTTCATTGACCTCATCCTAAGAAATGTTTGCGACTAAAAGACGTCTAATAGCATAGATAGAACCGATTTGGGATAAGCAAATTAAGTTCGTCTTAAATAAATTTGAAATTTCAGTGCATGGTTCACGAGCTTAGGTTTAAAATTGTTAAAGTTATAATTAACAACTAGCGAGACCGGGCAGACGTCCTGCCTGTTCGATAAAAACTTGTGATCGTATGTATTTTGGATGATAAATGTGATAAAAATCAAAAATAGATTTCCAATTATTTATTTATTAAATAATTTATATACACAAAGGTAAAATAAGTTAAAAACATAAGGTAACATGAATAAGTCTCTACAAAGGTATTTGCATTCAATAAACAAAAAGAAAAACAATAACATATCGTGTTCAAAACTATCCTATCTCTCATGTTGGGCCACTTTGCTAATACGTGTAAAATCTCATTTACATCGCTCAAGTATTTTATAAATCGCGGAAAAACAATGTAACACTGGAGATATTTTTCTTCTCGTTATTTCCCATATTGAGTATTGCATAGGTCGAGACAATGACAACCAGTAGTCCAATCATTTGGTTATTTAGTACAGCGTGACATTATCTGAGACTAATGAGAAAGAACTTCGCATATTTTCTAATTATAGTTCCGGAGTGAATGATCACGGCGGATGCATTAATTAAAATTTTATCAAAAAATCGAATTTTAAGCCTAGCTACCAGCTAGTCTGAGTGACCTGGGAAGGACGTCTCCTCCGTCAGTGTGCTGTCGGTACTCGTGTATATCTGTCTAATCATAAGAACTTCGATAGCGCGATTTAGGATGTCCATATCTTTCCCTTATTGTCCGCCACTAACGACTATCTTATGTGGAGACATAGATGTCGCCACAAAGTCAAGAGGTATGATAAAAAATTGAATGAAGAATTAATTTTGCACGAGAATTTCGTGTTCTTTGATAACGGTTTTGATATTAACGCCGACGTGCAAACCGCCCGAGGGACATTAAAAAAAATAAAGCTAATTAACCAACATACTAACATATAAGTCACGATAGCCGTATGGTTGAGTGGTCAGAATTTCGAGTCAAGATAACCGAGTTCGATCCCCAAGTGGCAGGCTCGTACAAATGGGTTTTTAAAAACTTATGTACGAATTATTTCGTTGGCTTGGATATAAAGACGGCGACGGGCTTGCCACCTGTCACGTGGTCCCGAAAATATCTTCGGTGGAAAGTGGGTCAAAGGGACTTAAATGTCTAGACTAGACCTCTTTATATCCCTGTATTTGGAATTGCGTGAAGATATTTATTTTATTTATTTAATTAACCAACAAGTTTGACGACCTCAATGGAAGACTATCGTACAAACCGGTTTTCCAGGGTGCTATTTCCGGTCGGGTCAATGTAGAAAACACTTTTTCTTCATTTCTGGTCTGTGTGTATATGGTAACTCCGATGTTTCTGATTCCACAATACAAGTGCTAAGCTGCTTACTTTGTGATCAGAGCAATCTATGTGATGTTGTCTCTATGTACATATATATTTATTTATCATTTCGCATATACCTACAGGTACTTGCTCCGCTTAGTTAAACAATTAATAAATCTTTGACAATTATTTGTTATATCAAAACGTGTAATGACATGTTTATGGTCCATTTAAATGGATAATAATAACAAATTAAAAAAAATAAAGCTAATTAACCAACATACTAACATATAAGTCACGATAGCCGTATGGTTGAGTGGTCAGAATTCGAGTCAAGATAACCGAGTTCGATCCCCAAGTGGCAGGCTCGTACAAATGGGTTTTTAAAACTTATGTACGAATTATTTCGTTGGCTTGGATATAAAGACGGCGACGGGCTTGCCACCTGTCACGTGGTCCCGAAAATATCTTCGGTGGAAGGTGGGTCAAAGGGACTTAAATGTCTAGACTAGACCTCTTTATATCCCTGTATTTGGAATTGCGTGAAGATATTTATTTTATTTATTTAATTAACCAACAAGTTTGACGACCTCAATGGAAGACTATCGTACAAACCGGTTTTCCAGGGTGCTATTTCCGGTCGGGTCAATGTAGAAAACACTTTTTCTTCATTTCTGGTCTGTGTGTATATGGTAACTCCGATGTTTCTGATTCCACAATACAAGTGCTAAGCTGCTTACTTTGTGATCAGAGCAATCTATGTGATGTTGTCTCTATGTACATATATATTTATTTATCATTTCGCATATACCTACAGGTACTTGCTCCGCTTAGTTAAACAATTAATAAATCTTTGACAATTAGCGAGACCGGGCAGACGTCCTGCCTGTTCGATAAAAACTTGTGTTCGTATGTATTTTGGATGATAAATGTGATAAAAATCAAAATAGATTTCCAATTATTTATTTATTAAATAATTTATATACACAAAGGTAAAATAAGTTAAAACATAAGGTAACATGAATAAGTCTCTACAAAGGTATTTGCATTCAATAAACAAAGAAAAAACAATAACATATCGTGTTCAAAACTATCCTATCTCTCATGTTGGGCCACTTTGCTAATACGTGTAAAATCTCATTTACATCGCTCAAGTATTTTATAAATCGCGGAAAAACAATGTAACACTGGAGATATTTTTCTTCTCGTTATTTCCCATATTGAGTATTGCATAGGTCGAGACAATGACAACCAGTAGTCCAATCATTTGGTTATTTAGTACAGCGTGACATTATCTGAGACTAATGAGAAAGAACTTCGCATATTTTCTAATTATAGTTCCGGGTGAATGATCACGGCGGATGCATTAATTAAATTTTATCAAAAATCGAATTTTAAGCCTAGCTACCAGCTAGTCTGAGTGACCTGGGAAGGACGTCTCCTCCGTCAGTGTGCTGTCGGTACTCGTGTATATCTGTCTAATCATAAGAACTTCGATAGCGCGATTTAGGATGTCCATATCTTTCCCTTATTGTCCGCCACTAACGACTATCTTATGTGGAGACATAGATGTCGCCACAAAGTCAAGAGGTATGATAAAAAATTGAATGAAGAATTAATTTTGCACGAGAATTTCGTGTTCTTTGATAACGGTTTTGATATTAACGCCGACGTGCAAACCGCCCGAGGGACATTAAAAAAAATAAAGCTAATTAACCAACATACTAACATATAAGTCACGATAGCCGTATGGTTGAGTGGTCAGAATTTCGAGTCAAGATAACCGAGTTCGATCCCCAAGTGGCAGGCTCGTACAAATGGGTTTTTAAAAACTTATGTACGAATTATTTCGTTGGCTTGGATATAAAGACGGCGACGGGCTTGCCACCTGTCACGTGGTCCCGAAAATATCTTCGGTGGAAAGTGGGTCAAAGGGACTTAAATGTCTAGACTAGACCTCTTTATATCCCTGTATTTGGAATTGCGTGAAGATATTTATTTTATTTATTTAATTAACCAACAAGTTTGACGACCTCAATGGAAGACTATCGTACAAACCGGTTTTCCAGGGTGCTATTTCCGGTCGGGTCAATGTAGAAAACACTTTTTCTTCATTTCTGGTCTGTGTGTATATGGTAACTCTGATGTTTCTGATTCCACAATACAAGTGCTTAAGCTGCTTACTTTGTGATCAGAGCAATCTATGTGATGTAGTCTCTATGTACATATATATTTATTTATCATTTCACATATACCTACAGGTACTTGCTCCGCTTAGTTAAACAATTAATAAATCTTTGACAATTATTTGTTATATCAAAACGTGTGATGACATGTTTATGGTCCATTTAAATGGATGATAATAACAAATTAAAAAAAATACGATGGCCTAAGTTAATAGGCCTAGTTAATAAAGAAATACCGAGAGTTCTTTGCCTAGGTACTCCTTCTGGGTATGAAAAGTCTCCTTCAATCCTAATAAAAATTTTCATGTTTCTTGTATTTAATATTCGCGGGTCACGCGCTTAAACTGTCTTATAATATATCTTTAGTTGATCTAATCCACTCACTTCCGTATGTTTTTTCATTTCGAAATTAATTCACCCTTAGCATGACTCTCCACTATTTGTCTAACAAAGTTAACGGGGTAACCATTTCATTTAACTTTGGTTTTATCTTTAAGTTGTATCTCTAAGTAACTTTCAGCTACAAAACTGTTATCTGATTTTAAACTTATTTAGTTCTAAACAAAGTGTCGGATTTTAAACATAGTGTTAGATTTACTAAAAAATATTATATATTTATCTTCACGCATAATCCCTGACGGGGTAGCCAGAGAGAACAGATCGCCAAGTGTCACGATCCCTACATACTTCTTTCGCTTCTTTCAGATTCATCATCTTCTTCATACATGCACGTCTAGGTATCCGAGTACTCTTGACCCTCCTCTCTTCGAGCAATTTGCTCACAGGGTCTTCGAAAGTTAGTCTCGATCTACCGCGACACCTTTTAATATTAACTTTCGCGCTATATATTTTCTTCACCATTCGGTCTTCACTCATTCGCTCTACGTGCCCAAACCATCGAAGCACGCCCTTATCCATTTTTGAGACAAGGTCATCTTTCAAACCTGCCATATTGCGAATCTCTTCGTTTCGCTTTCCGTCGGCCATGGTAAGGCCGCACATTTTACGAAGAGATCGCATCTCCACTGCATTCAACCTGCCTTTATGCTTCTTCTGGCATACCCAGGTTTCGCTGCCATATAACAAAGTCGGTTACAGTCACAGTAAAGTGACTGTACAGCCCTTAGCAATCGACCATCCACACCATACCCCGGCAACAGTTCCCACATTTTCTTTCTTACAACTTTATCAAATGCTTTCTCAAGATCCAAAAAAGCACAGAAAATCTTCTGGTTAGCAGCCAGAAGCTTCTCTGCGATCATGCGGAGAAGCTTCTGGCTGTGCCTCCCATAGAAATCTTTCCGATTTATCTTGCATCCTACGTGTCAAAACCTTCGAGTAAACTTTACTTGCTAAACTGGTCAAGCTGATCGCCTAAAAAAAGGCTTTACTAAAAAAAGGCAATATTTATAAGGTTTATAGTTTTTCATAGGACTATAAACAAAAGAAAAATATCTTCACGCCACTCCCAATACAGGAGTAGACAGAGGTCTACACAATTAAGTACTTCGGACCCACCTTCCACCGAAGATATTTTCGGGACAATTTGACAGGTGGTCAGCCCGTTGCCGTCTTTATGTACAAGTCAACGATGTAATTCGTACATAAGTTTTTTTTGAAAAACCCCTTGGTACGAGCCTGTCACTAGAGGATCGAACTCGGGTCTCTTGACTCGAGATTCCGACCACCCATCCACTCAGCTATCGCGACTTTTATGAAAAACATCAAAGTTAAAATCAAAGACTTTATGGTAACCAAGTCTGGAAAGCTTATTTTTTATTTCAATTTGAACATTTATGTTCGTTATTACTTTTATGACCAATCAAAATAAAATTATTACATTCTGTTAGGTACGTTGATTTCGTTGAAACTTACTGAATTTACGACTTATATAGAATATATGACACCAGACTCTATTTGCAAAGACTTGTAAAGTTTTATGTCTCAGTATACTTAGCTTCTTCAATTAACTTAATAAAAAGTAGATTCAATTAATTAAAGAGGAAGTTCCTATTCGGTTGGATGTTTTTTTCTTTTATAGAAAAGGGAGGCAAACGAGCTGGTGGCTCACGTGATGGTAAGCAATACCAGGGGCTTAGCGTTGCCGGCCTTATAGTGCCCCCGCCCAATTTTGGGAAGGGGATATGTGAGCCTCGGTTACCTGCACTCACCAGACGAAACGCAGAAGTTTGTTAGACTTCTACTTCACGCCGGTATTCTGTGAGGTCGTGGTACTTCCCCGGTCGAGCCGGTCCATTCATGCAACAACAAAAGCTGATGCGTGGCTCTACCACTGTTAATTTTTTTTTAATTTATTTTTACATAACTCCGTCGTATCAATTCTACCCCATTCCCAATACTGGGGTAGACAGAGGTCTAGACAATTATGTCGTTTCGACCTTTCACCGAAAATTTCTTTGGAAATTTTTTGGAACTACGTGATGAAAATAAGCCATTTTCATAGTTAGGTCCCATTGTCACCAGATCAGGATGCAATGATGAAATACTAAGAATATCAAGAAAATTCAAATTGTGTAAGTATTTTGCTTGCTTGCATTTCATTTAAATTAATAAATAACGTAGTAAGAAAGTAATTTTTGCTTTTTTGTTTCCTTTCAAGGTGTTTCAATAATAAAAAAAGTCAATTTAAAAAAAGCCCGCCATCGACTTTTTATTGCGAATTTTCTTTGAAGCCGTCGTATTAGAAATACGTTAAAATTAAATATCAATAAAAGAAATTTCTTATAATTTTCAAACTCAAACGTTATGAACGTTTGAGTCTGAAAATCAGTGAATTTTAAATACCTACGATTTATCACTAAATTTCCGAAGTCAATAATTACATTATCTCATGAACGCAGGTAGCTTTCGTTCTAATAATTATATTAATGCTTCTTAAGAAGAAAAAGAGGGGAACAAAATATAAAAGTAAATACACAGGTAAAGTTTTTAAAATTACATCTTTTGGACGTACTCATGACGGGAGAATCGTTGGATGATCCGAATTCGAATCCGGAGAACCGAGTTAGATCTCCAGATTGCCAATCCGCTTGCCAAGGATGTTGAATATGCCAAACCCTTTTAACGGAGAGGCTTATATCGAGCTGTTGCCTACATGCTACATGTATATACTAATATATAATTAATAAATAACGTAGTAAGAAAGTAATTTTGCTTTTTGTTTCCTTTCAAGGTGTTTCAATAATAAAAAAGTCAATTTAAAAAGCCCGCCATCGACTTTTATTGCGAATTTTCTTTGAAGCCGTCGTATTAGAAATACGTTAAAATTAAATATCAATAAAAGAAATTTCTTATATTCTGTTAGGTACGTTGATTTCGTTGAAACTTACTGAATTCACGACTTATATAGAATATATGACATCAGACTCTATTTGCAAAGACTTGTAAAGTTTTATGTCTCAGTATACTTAGCTTCTTCAATTAACTTAATAAAAAGTAGATTCAATTAATTAAAGAGGAAGTTCCTATTCGGTTGGATGTTTTTTTCTTTTATAGAAAAGGGAGGCAAACGAGCTGGTGGCTCACGTGATGGTAAGCAATACCAGGGGCTAAGCGTTGCCGGCCTTATAGTGCCCCCCCGCCCAATTTTGGGGAAGGGGGATATGTGGGCCTCCGGTTACCTGCACTCACCAGACGAAACGCAGAAGTTTGTTAGACTTCTACTTCACGCCGGTATTCTGTGAGGTCGTGGTACTTCCCCGGTCGAGCCGGTCCATTCATGCAACAACAAAAGCTGATGCGTGGCTCTACCACTGTTAATTTTTTTTTAATTTATTTTTACATAACTCCGTCGTATCAATTCTACCCCATTCCCAATACTGGGGTAGACAGAGGTCTAGACAATTATGTCGTTTCGACCTTTCACCGAAAATTTCTTTGGAAATTTTTTGGAACTACGTGATGAAAATAAGCCATTTTCATAGTTAGGTCCCATTGTCACCAGATCAGGATGCAATGATGAAATACTAAGAACTTGATATTCTTAAATTCAAATTGTGTAAGTATTTTGCTTGATTGCATTTCATTTAAATTAATAAATAACGTAGTAAGAAAGTAATTTTTGCTTTTTTGTTTCTTTTCAAGGTGTTTCAATAATAAAAAAAGTCAATTTAAAAAAAGCCCGCCATCGACTTTTTATTGCGAATTTTCTTTGAAGCCGTCGTATTAGAAATACGTTAAAATTAAATATCAATAAAAGAAATTTCTTATAATTTTCAAACTCAAACGTTATGAACGTTTGAGTCTGAAAATCAGTGAATTTTAAATACCTACGATTTATCACTAAATTTCCGAAGTCAATAATTACATTATCTCATGAACGCAGGTAGCTTTCGTTCTAATAATTATATTAATGCTTCTTAAGAAGAAAAAGAGGGAACAAAATATAAAAGTAAATACACAGGTAAAGTTTTTAAAATTACATCTTTTGGACGTACTCATGACGGGAGAATCGTTGGATGATCCGAATTCGAATCCGGAGAACCGAGTTAGATCTCCGAGATTGCCAATCCGCTTGCCAAGGATGTTGAATATGCCAAACCCTTTTTAACGGAGAGGCTTATATCGAGCTGTGGCCTACATGCTACATGTATATACTAATATATAATTAATAAATAAAGATTGACCAAAATATTTGAGAATACCTTATTTTATTAAATGGCATAGCCGTATGCTGGGTGGGCTCCAGTTTCCAAAGCAAAAAGAAGAATAATCAGCCTACATCTGGAAGTGTCAATTTGATGACACTTCCAAACATAGGATGATTATTCATGCATTATTTTTAAAGGTATGCATTATTTAATTTTTTAATGTTTAGTAACGTAAGTTATACAATTTTTTTTCTTTGCATTTTTTTCTAGGTTGTATGTAATTGTCATAACCCTGTTCTGGGAATAAACTATTCTTTGTTTCTTTCTTCTTCATCTCCGTCATCAGGTTTCGGTGGTAGATTAAAAAACGGACTATCGAATTAACGAATGTGTACTCTTATTTCGATGAATAAATGATTTGATACAACATTCGGAGAGTAGGGAAGCTTTTTGACGGCACTGAATCGCTCGCCGAAAGGATTTCAAGTATGGAGTGGTAATTATTCGCCGAGTTTAATTGAAAAGTAATTAAACACGAGACTCTTAATACGGAATGCTTTTAAATTATTTTGTTAATTCCAAATTTCGTCGTCAAATTAATTATATAATCTGCGACTGTTAATTTGTTTGCGTAGACTTTAGCAATGTAGTGTTCCTAAATTAAGAATTCAAGAACATTCTTACTTTTAAAGTAGCTGACGCCCACGAAGTTTACTTTTTCTCTTCAAGCATTTTTTAAGTCACGATAGCCGAGTGGATGGGTAGTCGGAATCTCGAGTCAAGAGACCCAAGTTCGATCCTCAAGTGGCCGTACCAATGGGTTTTTCTAAAAACTTATATACGAATTATGTCGTTGGCTTGGACATAAAGACGGCGACGGGCTCACCACCTGTCACGTTGTCCCGAAAATATCTTCGGTGGAAGGTGGCTCGACGGGACTTAAATGACTAGACCTCTGCCTATTGTATGTATTGGGAATTGCGTGAAGATATTTATATAAATAAATATCTTCACGCATTCAATTTAATTTCAACTATTTCCTATTTATTTAAATAGGAAATAATTGAAATTGTAATACATTTAGAATAGTATTCTAATATTTTAACAAATATTTGCCGATACTGGATTAGACAGAGACCTTGATAATTAAGACCTTTTGACCATCCTTTCACCGAAGCCTATTTGGGACAACGTAACACGGTGGTAAGCCTATCGCCGTCTGATTGTCCAAGTCGACTATAGAACATACACGTACTATACTAGCTATTGTCAAGGAATTAATAAAAAAACCCTGTGTTACGAAATCATTTAAATTTTAACACCTCAGCCGCTGTACTATTTCACGATAACTACAAAGAATGTTTTTTTTATATTTTTAATTAGGAATTTTAAAATAATGGGTCAGTGGGGTAGGTATAATAGGAACTAAGCAGTAAATAAAAGCACTGCGCATGTTAACAGTTGCTTTACACGCATTTTTGAAGACCTATAATATACAAGTGACGACAACCCAGTGAATGGTCGGAATTCGAGTCACGTGACGGGAGTTCGATCCCCAAGGCTCGTACCAATGGGTTTTTTACATAAAGCAAAAAGATCTTCGGTGGAAGGTGGATCGAAAGGGCTTAATTTTCTAGACATTTGTCAAACCTTCTAACGGAAATGGCGTGAAATTTTTTTATTAAAATTTTAATAACGATAATACGAAATAAGGTTATACCGTTAGGGGACTTAAAAGTTTAAAAATGGTTAATGAAATGTGGTTAGGATGTTGATTATACCACCAACTACGGCTGCCGGGATCGTCATCTCGGAATATACCAAACTCTAAATTCAGCAAACTGGTGACGGGCAGTAGTATCAATGAGACGTCAGGAGGGCAGTGGCGATTGTGACCAGTCCTTCCATACAGTCGCAGACAACTTTAGCAGGAGTTTAAAAAAATAAGTCCCCGACGTAACAATACATTTTCTTGATACTAAAGTTGGCAGACAATTAGGTCCCTTCGATACAACCCTCACCGAACATTCTTTTGGACAACGTGATCGATGAACCAATTGACATACGTATGAATGAATATAAGGCCTCCATTAAAACTGGTGTGAAGGCCACTAGTCCACGGAGGCAATTCCCTCTCCCCCGCATACATTATTTTCCACTTACTATTCAGGCAGCCTACGCTACGAAAGATATGGCAATATAATTTGCTTCCGATTTTCGAAACCTCTGACAGCTGCGCAAAGAAGCGAAAGAGGTATGTAAAGATCGTGACACTTGGCGATCTGTTCTCTCTGGCTACCCCGTCAAGGACTGTGCGTGACGACAAGTAAGTAAGTAAGTAACTAATAAGCACTACTTACTTATTTATGTGTTTGTTTGTGGTACCTTCATTGTTTCTTATTCCACAACACAAGTGCTTTAGCTGCTTACTTAGGGTTCAGAGAATTCATCCAGAGCTGTATTAATTATGATTTTTAACTATTAGACCGCGAGATGTGATGAATATGTATATGAATATGTATTAT
Organism: Sericinus montela; assembly: GCA_029286605.1. Classification (NCBI taxonomy): domain Eukaryota; kingdom Metazoa; phylum Arthropoda; class Insecta; order Lepidoptera; family Papilionidae; genus Sericinus; species Sericinus montela. The sequence continues at coordinate 1,085,672 of JAGSMR010000037.1, forward strand.
AGAAAAGGGAGGCAAACTAGCAAATGGCACACGTGATGGTAAGTGATTACCGACGCCCATGAACATCTGCAATACCGGAAGAATAGCAGATGCGTTGCCGGCCCTTAAAATGAATATGGCGGACTCATTAACAGAACAAAAATTACTGTAGCTACCGTAAAATGATTTTATTTTTTAGCCCGATACCAATTAGAAATCAGGCCCTGTAGTGAACTTATTATATTTTAAAAAATAAGAACATTCAAAATACACTCGTACTGACGATCTCAGTGGACGAGTGGCGCGCACGCCGGTTTTCATGTTCGCAAGCTCTGGGGTTGCGGGTTTGAATATCGGTCGGGTCAATTTAGGAAACACTGTTTCTACATTTTTTCGGGTCTAAGTGTTTGTGATACTTTCCTTGTTTTTGATTCCATAACGCAAGTGCTTGAGCCACTTACATTGGCAGCAGAGCAATGAATGTGATGTTGTTCTCTATCTATATGTGTATCTATGTGTGTGTGTTATTTAATATTATTTTTTTTTAAATCTGGTGAAATGCTGGTCACTTCATTTATTATAAAAAAATTGACAAATGGTCGGCTGTCCAGTTCCCACAGATATCATAAGTGGTTCAGCATTCCTCCAAGAGTTGCTGACTTCGCAGAAATTACTCGACAGCTTTTAAAATGTATTTAAAGTTTTTAATAAAAAGCTGATCCGATACGTTTTTGATAAGTTTATATGTAGCTATTTAGGGTTCCTTACAGTTTTCTAAGATAGATTATAGATTCAGGCATTACTTTGTGTAATTTCATTATTATAAAGAAGTTATAAGAATTATATATTACACATACACATTGGTCGGAATTTCGAGTCGAGAGACCCAAGTTCAATCCCCAAGTGGCAGGCACGTACCAATGGGTTTTTCAAAAACTTATGTACGAATAACGTTGGCTTGGACAAAAAGGCGGCGACGGGCTCACCACCTGTCACTTTGTCCCGAAAATATCTTCGGTGGAAGGTGGGTCGAAGAGACTTAATCGTCTAGACTAGACCTCTGTATTGGAAATCGCATGAAGATATTTATTTATTATTATTATTATTTATATATTACACAGTTCCGTGTGCACAAAAATAACGTACTTATGGAATGGTACTTATATTGAACAAAGGAACTAATTAGAAGTGACCATGCCTTCGAAGCTATAGGTTGCGAGTTCGAATCCCGCTAGGAGGATAACCTTCGGTGGATATTGCATTGACATGACTTCGTGGTCTAGCCCTCTGTCACCCAGAATGGAAAATTTAGTGAGGATTACTTTCAATTTACTTGTTCATAATGTGATTTCAAGATGTGTTTTACTTTTGTAAAAAATCGCGGAATTTAATTCACTGCCTCTCCCGTCAGTGCGAGTGACAACCGTAAAAATCTAGTGAAACGCTAAATAATAACGTAGATTTTCCCCTTCAGTTGGAAGGCTGCGTAATTCCTGTGTCCGCGACATTTTGCTCCGACAATTTATCTACATTTAAATTTAAATTAATGCGAAGCGTAAAATAACATTTTAAAATTATATTTTCGTTTTATCGTCTCTTATTTGATGACCCCCGTGTTTGAATAGATTTCAGGGTGTCGCCAGTTCCGAGGTACCGGGTTACATTCCCGGACGTGTATAGATCCGTTCAGTGTAAAACCACTTTTTCTGCATAATCTATCTCGGTGTTTGTAGTTCGGTGTTTCTGATTCCATAACAGAAGTGTTTTAGCTATTTACTTTAGAATCGGAGAAGCGTATTCGGAGTTTTCCTTCTAAAGTCCACTGATGATTTGCCATAATCGCCACGCTATGCTAGTGTATTGGTGATCGCAGCACCTGACACTTTTCCTCTTAAGCTCTGCCCGTCACCGGTCTGTTGAATTTTGTAGTATTTTTCTAGATAATTATCGCGCCCTCTGTCTGTGGCCACTTCTATATCTAAGTTCAACGAAATGTTAATACATAAGCCCAATGATATTCCGATTCCAAAACATAAATAAATACATACCTAGAAAGAGATGACATCATACAAGTTACTTAAATCCCAAAGTAATGTAGAATAAGGGTTTTCTATATTGACTGGGAATCAAACCCGAGACTTTAGAACTGACGACACCCCAAAAATCGATACGCCAATCGTCCACGGAGGTCGAAAAATGTGTAGATAGAGAAGTATATGTTTCAAAGGTGTCTAAAGTTAAACGTTAACTTAAAGTACACACTTCACTAATTAACTCGCCGCGTTTCTCTTCTCCATTTCGAACTCCTACGTACTTTTATCACTTTCGAAAATAAATTATTACGTGAGAATTAACGAATTCCACGCTTTTATTCCGTGGGCGTTATGAAAGGCGTAGAAAACATTTATCTTCAATATGTTTATTTTTTACTCCTGAATTTCAAGATTGGCAGCTTCTGCAGCTGCATGAATAGACCGGGGAAGGTCTTGCAGAATACCGACCAGAAGGAGAGGCATCTACGGCTTCAGTGTTTCGAAGGGTGAGTAAAGCACCAGACGCACATACTTCTATTTCCTTTCATTTCCTCTTTGCCTTTCCATTTTAAACTTAAAGGCTACAACTGTACATTTTTATTATGGAAAAGGGAGGCGAGCAGGTGGCTCACGTGATGGTAAGTGATTACCGCCGCCCATGAACACCCGCAATACCAGAGGCATAGCAGATGCGTTGCCGGCCTTAGAGAGTACCCCCAGAATTGGGGGAGGGGCGTGTGTGGACCTCCGGTTACCTGCACTCACCAGACGAAACGCAGAAGTTTGTTAGACTTCTACTTCTCGCCGGTATTCTGTGAGGTCGTGGTACTTCCCCGGTCGAGCCGGCCCATTCATGCAAGCTGATGCGTGGCTCTACCACTGTTGTAGGTATGCTACCAATTGTTTTTTAATTAGATTACATTAGCCGAGTGATCGGAATTCGAGTCCTTCCAAAAACTTTCGAGGTTTTTAAAAACTTATTTACAAATTATATCGTTGGCTTGGACATAAAGACGGCGACGGGCTCAATAGAATACCATAATAGAAACGGAGAATAATAACAATAATAATAATATAGGTGCTCCTCGATACAGCCCGCATCGTACGCCGATTTCTCTCCCTGTCGCCCTAACCCTCGGCCGTCTGGTCTCCCCTGTCGAGGGCTTCCGTCTGGTTGGGTCCTAATATTTATTTATTATTTTTATGTATTTTTATGGGTTTATTACGTATATATTTTATAGTACTTTATTTATTTTATTTTATGTATTTTTATTTTTATGTATATAAAAACCCAACCAGACGAGAAAATATAACAAATACCCCAAAATAATAATATTATATGATATCCAATAGAGCAGTGACTGGCAGTAGGGTCTAAGGAGTCAGGAGTTTAGTACTGCGACAAATCCACTTGCCAAGCAAGTTGAGTGGCCTACCTCCTGCAGTGGACATTACAGGTTATGTTATAGATTATTGATTTATTTATATGATATAAGCCAAGTGACGACCCATGAGCCGAGTTTGAAGTTACTTTACCTTCGAAGCTGGGGGTTGTGTGTTGGAATCCCGCTAGGGACAAACATTTGTGTGTAATAAATTAATTTATCCATATATGAAATTTCATGAATATTGTAAATATTCAAGTAGTACAGAGTGTTGGGCAGCTCGCCCACACCTAGAATAAACATGTTCCTTGGAGAAAATGTCTCGATAGGTGAGAACAATCCCTAGTAGAGATTTATTTCACTCGATAATTACATTAATTGTCCTATAACGGTTTACCCGTACAAAGTTTGCCTGTTTCCTGTTCTGTTAACATTATCACATTAAGCCGAATTGAATGTATGTATATCTTCACGCAATAGCCAATATTGGGGTAGTCAGATATCTAGATAATTTAGTGCTCTCGATTCACTTTGCACTGAAACTTATTTGGGACAAAAGTAAGATTAGGAGCATGTCTACGTCGTAGTGTTCGTCAAAGGTACGATATACTTACATAGATATATGTTTAATATTTATGTATATTTATATAAAAGTCCATGCTTCGAGTACTAACATTCATATTCATAATTATGGAAAAGACTAACTCCTGACAAACATGTTTTCCTCGTAAAGCTCGTAGGAATTTTTAAAAAAAATATTTAATCCCAAAAACATTTACCCCTAGCGCTATTTGAACCAGCAACCCATAGCTACCGGGTCGTCGTGACAGCTGTTACAATTATTGTTTTTAACGGAAACGTGTCAATGAGAAGTTCGAATCCTTAAAACAAAAAAATTGTCTTGAATACATTTCTTACTCATAATATCCTTCTTAACCTCCCCCCCCTTACCCTCTTCCTTATGCGCATTAATTCAGATGCCTCATTAGCGCGGCCCTTGCTCGCGCTTTAACGTTGACATAAAATATGCGAGCTTCATTAGAACACGGATATTTCTTTATTTGAACAACAAAATAAGTTCCTTGGAAGAAATGTAAATATTCTGCAAAGAAATAAACTCAGGACTGCATTTATTTTGCTAAATGCCAGTCACAGCAAGCAACTGGAGACACCAGGCAAATTCTGAATTCTTACAAAATACCAAATAAACATATTCTTCTTTAACTCCGACCAGACTCAGTCTCGAACCAGAAGTAAGAAAATAATTTAGTATCCATACCATGGATATGATAGTAAGGTACACTTGTACTTTTTCACTTACTTTATTATGTGCAACAAAACCTGACCGGTTTCGCCTCATCATCAAAGGAATCTCCAAAGGTCGAAACGTAAAAATTATTAAAATTGAAAAGCAAGAAATAAAAAAGTGAAATATCCTCACGCCAATACTGGAGTAGCCGGCGGTCTAGATAATTAAGTCCTTTTTTGTAATTGTACTTAAATTTTCGGGAAAAAAACTATTGAATATACTATGTAATTTTTGTCATACATTCCAAAAAATAATCAGTGGTATCATGGAAGCAAAGTCAGGGTAACTGATAGCTATATTCAAGCTTTTTAAAGTACCTTTTAAAATGAATACAAGGGCAAAATCAAATTACAGCAAAATATCTTTTAAATTACGGGTAAGAATTTTCACTTAAAAATTTTACCAGATAACAATTAGGTATTACAAATATTTTAATTTCTCCCCTTTTCGTTTTGTTCACAAGCGTTTGTAAACAACAAAAATTACATTCGAATATCAATTCAAAGGACAAAAGATATTTCTCTTTTAAACAATATAAAAGCAAAATTTAATTCATTATATAGGTTATTTTACTTCGAGTTTAGTTTTGTTTTTGAAGACTGGAATATTTAATACTTAAAAGTAAGTTAAATATAATCCATTAACTCATTATTGAAAAGCTTATTATGAAATTAATTTATATGATAATTTCAAACGGCGTTTAAATATCAATATTACATATAATAAATAATATTTCAATTATTTATTTGTAAACTTTAGACTATAAATTCAGTTAATGAGAATCGGGGAAATGGTACATTATTGTGACGATCCGATAGCTTAGTTTGTAGTGACCCTACAAACTAAGCTATCGGAAGCTTCGAAGCTCTGGGTTACGGGTTTAAATCTCTCTAGGGGTAACAGTTTGTTACGTATTTGAATATTTGTCGTATCATCTTCGATGCTTTAATGTACTTACTTCTTCACGCACAATCCCTGACGGGGTAGCCAGAGAGAACAGATCGCCAAGTGTCACGATCCCTTCATACCTCTTTCGCTTCTTTCAGATTCATCATCTTCTTCATACATGCACGTCGAGGTATTCGAGTACTCTCGACCCTCCCCTCTTCGAGTAATTTGCTCATATGGTCTTCGAAAGTTAGTTTCGGTCTACCTCGACCCTTTTTAATGATAACTTTCGCGCTATATATTTTTTTCAACATTCGGTCTTCACTCATTCGCTGAAGATTATACATTTAAGCATCTTCTATGCTTAAATGTATATTGTAATAATCTTTGTAAATATGTATTTTCCGTTTAAATCTTAGGGACAATATCACAAAGCTTGTGTAATGGAATCGGAAACAAAGAGGACACCACACACACCCAGACCCGAGAAAATGTAGAAAAAGTGGTTTTTCAACATTATCCTGTCCGGGAATCGAACTTGGGACCTCGGAGATGGTGACACCCTGAAAACCGATGTACACCACTCGTCCTCGTAAGTCGCCATATATCTATTTAAGTATTTGAACCATTGACTATTGTACTAAGATGGCGACAGGCTCACCACCACATATTGTTCAAAATGACTTTGGTGAAAGATGCATCGAATGGATTTAATTGGCTAGACTTCTGTAAACCCGAATACAAAATTCAGAGAGTCGTTGGGTGGTCGGAATTTCGAGTCAAAAACTTATGTACGAATTACATCGTTGGCTTGGACATAAAGACGGCAACGGGCTCACCACCTGTCACGTTGTACCGAAAACATCTTCGGTGGAAGGTGGGTCAAAGGGTAAATAATTGTTTAGGCTAGACCTCTGTTTACCCATGTATTGGGAATTGCGTGAAGATATTTATTTATATATTGTTCTTGAATAAAAAGACATAAAGATAGAAATTCCCAGTAACGTTTTTCTACTTTGTTTTGTGATCAGTTACATTCCTGTTAAAAGGTTTTCGAATTGATAAATAAAATAAAATAAAAAATAAAATATCTTCACGCAATTCCCAATACAGGGGTAGACAGAGGTCGAGTCTAGACAATCAAGTCCCTTCGACCCACCTTCCACCGAAGATATTTTCGGGACAACGTGACAGGTGGTGAGCCCGTCGCCGACTTTTATGTCCAAGCCAACGATATTCGTACATAAGTTTTTTTTTTTTGAAAAACCCATTGGTACGAGCCTACCAACTGGGGATCGAACTCGGGTCTATTGACTCGAAATTCCGACCACCCAACCACTCGGCTATCGTTTTCGAATTGATGAGTGCGCAAACTAAGTCAATTAAGTAACATTTTTGAAATGTTTCAATTTGTTGTTTACAGATTTTTTTATGTTAATATAGGCCATCAAAAATTATTATTGTTACCTTTGAAGATTTCATTAACATGGTACAATTTCTTTTTAATTTGCTTGTTTTATTTAAAGTATAAGAGAAATGATTTGACGTTACTTATATTTTTCACATTAAGTAATTATTAAAGATGCAATTAATATTGATGTTTAAGCATTATAACTTATGCTGAACTTTTTGATGATGTAAAAGGTATTTAAAATTTCAACTGACGCGTGTAAAGACACGGTGGCTCAGAGGTCAAAGCGTACACAACGGTACAGCGTCGTACCGCGAACTTGCTCGGGTTCCCGCCAGTTTCCTTATATTTCATATTATTAACGGTTTTTATTTAGAAATTAATGTTACAATACTCGCCGCCAGCGACGAGCTCACCACCTGTCTCTAAGCTTCAGTGATTGCTATGTGCTATCTGCGTAAGAATGTAATATAAATATAAATACATATATAGAGAGGCACATCACATACATTGTTCCGATCCCAATGAAAGATGCTTAAGCACTTGAGGTATGGGAATCGAAAACAACGAAGGCGCCACAAACACCCAGACCCGAGAAAATGTGGAAAAAATAGTTTTTCTACATTGACCCGATCGGAAATCGAACCCGGGGCCTCGAAATTGCGACACCTTGAAAACCGGTGTTTACACCACTCGTCCACGGGAGTCGTCGATATCACCTCCGTTTCTTCCCGTAGGTATCGTATGGGGCGATTGAAGGAAAGCCTTGAGTCTTTAGCTACCCATAGACAGTGGCATAACTGGCCTGAAAACAGGCCGGTGTCGGGCAGCAGCGTCTAACGTGCGAGGTGACAACGATCATACTACAATTTTGAAAGTATGACAAACTCTGGTCTACAAATTTGTATAATTCTGACTAGAGCCAAGTCTAGTGATAGCAGATGCATTTCTCCATATACTTTCGCCTCTGAAGTCCCGGGTTCGATTCCCAGAGCTGACGGAGAAGGAAACCACTTATTCTAAATTATTTTTGAGGCTATACTCGTGGTACTTCGTTGTTTCAGTATCAATAACGCATGTGCTTTAGCTACATACTTTGAGATCAGAGCCAATGTATATGATGTTGTCCGTATACCATTTATTATCTATTACATGTTTGAATTTGGACTTCTCAATATCTTAGTGGTTTCGTCCTTTGAGTCCTTTGATACCTAAACCCGAAAAAAAATTAGAAAAAGTGTTCTCTGCGTTGACCTGTTCGGGAATCGAACCCAAGACCAAAGAGGCGGCAACTTTGTGTAAACTGGTCGTTACGCCACTCGTCCACGGAGGTCGTCATATAAAAAACTACTTTTCATAGAATTTTCTTGTTCGATACCTTCATAGTTTTTGATTTATAAGTTCATAAGTTCTTCAGTGACTTACTTTGGGGTTACATGTTATAATTTTTGGTATATACAAGAAAGTTTCCCGACGATTTTGGCCAAAAATAATAAATATACACATATTTACGGAAAATATCACATACATTGATCTATTCCTAATATCATATACTCTTTATTATGTGGATCGTTGTCTTTGTGGATATATGAAAAAGAAAATGGCGACAAATAAAAAGTCACGTTAGCCGAGTTGTTGGGTGATCGGAATTCGAGTCTTGGGACCAGAGTTCGATCCCCAAACCAATGTTCTAACCAATGGTTTTCAAACCTTATATGCAATTTATATCGTTGGGTTGGACGTAAAACCGGCGACGGGCTCACCACCTATCATGTTGTCCCTTAAAATGTCTTCGGAGAAAGACCTTCGTCTACCTGTGTATTTTCTACGGCGTTAAGATAAATATATATACATGTAACAGCGTCTGATCGAGTTGCCTAGTACTAAGATCGCTAATACAGGCCGATGTTCTAGTCGCACCTGTTATTGTTTATTCAGGCACGGATGCAAAGTCGTCGCCATATGCAATTTCTAATTTTCTTTTGTATTTTTGGACGAGAGACACATCGGTTTTCATGGTGTTGCCATCTCTTAGGTCCCGGGTTCGATTCCCAGGCAGGTCAATCCTGGAAAACAACCTTCCGTAGATTTTCTCGGGTCTATGTGAAGTGACCCCTGAGAATGAGGTGATCGCACCCTAGCTATTTCAAGAAAATATTATATTATATTTCTGTATAATTTTTATATTTATTCTCCGTTAGAGAAACCTCATTACGAAACGGTGGTAAATTAAAAATTACTATCGATAAAGAAATGTATTATTCGATTAGCTATCGAATAATACATCGATAAAGTAATTATTTCGATAAATAAATGATATCATTTCAATTTTCGTGCCTTCGTTGTTTCCGATTCCATAACTCAAGTGCTTGAGCTGCTTACTTTGGGAGCAGGACAATGTACGAGTATTTGATGATATTTATTTAATTGGCAGCGCCAGCGAAGCTTTAAAATGGTACGGTACCTTTGCGATACTGTTCTTGTTTCTTTTCAAAGCAATCGATTAAATGGAGAAATTTCTCTACTCATATAAGATTGGTTCCATAAGTCACGGTAACTAAGATATAACAACACAATATATAACAGAAGATGTTGAGTAATATGAATTTGAAGAGACTCGGGTTTGATTCCCACGTGGGAATATAGCAGTTAGGTTATTCTTCTAGTTAAAATGAGCTATATTTAACTGCTCTTTTATGTCCCAAGCTCATTTGTTTTATTTAATTTGGAACTCTTTTTCACACGCCATGTCACGTCTGCGTGCAATCCCGAGGTGGCAGGGTCGTACCAAAGGGTCTTTTCGAAACTTATGTACGATTTATATCGCTAGCTTGGATATAAAGACGTAGACAGGCTCACCACCTGTCACATGTCCCAAAAAAAATATTTTCGGTGAAAGGTGAGTCGATCGAACTTAATCGTCCACCTCTGTCTTACTCTGTTTTAGGAATGGCGTGAAGATATTTTTATTATATTTATTACAGTACGTCTTTTCGCTATTAAGCCCTTTTTTTCTCTCTCGCTCGCATACTCTATCTCATTTGCACATCGTCAACATATCTAATTCCATCAACACTACCTTGATGCTTGGCATTTCACCACAGTGCCTTTTTAGCCGAATTTTCTGCCACGCACTTGCACTTTATGGTATCTGCTGCCGTCAGCGGTTATTCTGGACCGATATGACTTAGGGACCTTCAAGAAAAGATCCAATACCTTTCTCAAAGGTCGGCAACGCATCTGCTATGCCTCTGGAATTATCTCCAGATTGAATACAATCACCCCACCACTCTGCTGCAGTGGCTAAAGCAGTTTTTAGGCAGAAGACTTTCATTTAGTTTTAGATTGTTGCAGTCGCATTTAAGTCTAATTATTGTTTATTTACATCTATCGGTGCTTTACATCAATTAACTTAAGACTAACTAATAATCTTGACTGCGTCCACAATAAATCAATTACTACACAGATCAGTAGCCACGCTTTCTATGCTCGACATCATTAATTAATCATTACGGTGATTTCATTATTACCTAATCGATTTCTTCAATTAATTAACAGTTCATTCAAGTGATATAGATTTGTTTTTGATGCGAACATCTAGAGACAATATAATCACCTAGCTGCTTACTACTTTTAAAAAATACATGTAATTTTAACTAATTTTTAAAGCATAAAAGCCATGCTTGTCTATTTGTCACTAAATAAGTGACCAATTTAAAGGTGTATCTAGAAAGCTTATCGTATTGATGTTTACATAACTCTAATGTTATGGAGATTGAGTTAGAAGTCACTATAATATCTAATGCCGAGCTCTTTCGCCTTTCAAAAAAGAAGAAGGAATATTTAAAGCTGACTGCCATCTTTCTCAAGTCGGAGAGGCACACGAAGTAGAAGTAGAAGAATAAAAAGATATTCTAAAAGATATCATCAACGCCCCTAAGAAGCGAACAAAAGATACATTTAAAAGTTCAAATGTTAAATATCTGATGATATGAACCGAAGGTTTAAAAAAATACTTTGACTTTGAGTGCCATTTATTTACTACTATAAACATCTGTATAATGAACATAAACAGCCGTAAGGATCAGCACGTGGAAGTGGCATCGGCCGGCCACCTACGGCTCGTAGAACTGACAACCATCGGGGATGAAAATTTCTCGAATGGCAATCTCGAACTGCAAACGCAGTGTGGGACGACTCCCCACAAGATGTAGCGACGACCTGCGCAATGTTGCGGGGAGTCGATGGCTGCTGATGGCACAGGACCGATTTATGTGACAATCTTTAAGGGAGACCTATGTTCAGCGGTGGACCTCTGATAGACTGTTATGATTATGATAATATAACTTACTAAACAATTACAATAATAGTTTTTTTATCAATAGAATCCGAATGACACTTATATTCACTTTGTTGCTATGTCATGTATAGGTATGTAAAGTATAATTGGAAATGTCTCCCCTGTCTTAGGTTCGTACCAATCAAAGCTCTGTCGATCATTCGATCTCTGCACGATTGCAGTCTAAGGAACTAATTACACGACATGAACTACATTGACGACCTGATGGCCTAGTTGTCAGTTTCTCCACATTTGAAGCTAAAGTTTGTGGGTTCGTAACCCGTAAAGTGCAAAAAATTGTGTGATGGATATGAAATGCTTTTAAATGATTCATGGATGTTTATGTAAATATTTATCTTTGTAATTACCTACGTATATTGTATCGTTCAATTGAAATTTAAAGCGGTGAAGGACTGGCCACCTTTCACATTGTCCGATATAAGCTTCTGGGTAGTGTGAGTCGATCTATGAATTTTATGTATTGACGCAACGGCTTTTGATTATATTTTATACAGACAATTACTTAGTTGTCGGGTTATTGTACTGTAGAATAATTCAAACAAGTTCTCCAGTTATTAAAAGCATAATTAAATTATGAATTTTAAATGAGATCATTATAATGTTATCTGAAAACATATTTATTCTTTTGGAACAAGAGGTTAATTGTTCCAAAAGAATAAATATTTTGCTGCCCAGATTGTTTACTTTTTTCTCTTACATAACAGCTTTTTTAAAAAGCTTGTGATTTCTACTTAACTTCTTGGCTTAGTCAAGCATTTTTACGATTAGAGAAAATAAAAGGAAGTTGAATTCCGCACACGAGAGGCGAATACATCAGTTTTCTAAAATAACTTTTAAACATCATAACCGGTCACGTTGTACCAAATAAGCTACGGTAGAATATGTGTTGAGAGGACTTAATTGCCTAGATCTATGTCTTTGCCAATTTAGGGAAAAATGCGGGAAGATACACTAATAATTTAAAACGTCATTGTCTAAACAAACCTTTAAAAAATTAGGGAGACAGTACTGTAAATTCTTGACCAGATCTTTGATAAAGACATTTTACGAGAACATTGCCCGGCATTAAATCGCATCGCATTATTTAGCAGTTTATGTATTCCAGCTTTAATTGATGTATGATACCGTCTGGACAAAAATCTTATAAACTCTTCTGACTGTTTCTCTTTGATGTTTTTATCTAACTTCAGCCTGCGATTGTGTGCGCGCTCTCTCTCTCACGCTCTCTCTCTCTCTCTCTCACGCTCTCTCTCTCTCTCTCTCACTCTCTTTCTCTCTCTCTCCCTGAAGTCTTTTCTTCGTCATATCTTTGTAATACATACATAATTAATATACACGTACATTTATCGATTGTCAGTTTCTTTCTGATGACGTCAGATGAGGTTCCTCGCGGTTCTCCTTCGGAGAAGAACAGGAGAAAGAAACTCCGCAGGTATCCCCTTTTTTGTCATTTAATTTAAATTTATGTATTTATTTATCTTCACTCACAATCTCTTACGGGGTAGCCAGAGAAAACAGATCCCCTAGTGACACGATCCTTACACACCTCTTTCGCTTCTTTAAGATTCATCATCTACTTCATACACGCACGTATCCGATTACTCTTGACCCGACTCTCCCCTCTTCGAGCAATTTACTCACATGGTCCAAAGATACATAAGTTGCGACAACGCCCATATATCTAACAGTTACAAAGGCATCAACTGTCAAACTAATATCTCAAATGAAACATAACTTGACCGTGTGGTAACGGTGTATCAATATTGCCACTCCCTTTCTTCCCGTGGGTGAAATCAACCTCCCTCTATCTTCCCGAGCGTGAAACAGGCGACTAAGAGAAAAGCTTTGGAAACGGCATGGGCTACCGACAAATATATAAAATTGCAAAAAATATCAAACCGAAACTTTGTTTACTATGTAAACTTAGAAGAGTGACGGACAGCAGCGTCTAAGTTGCAAGGTGTCTAGTACAGCGATCATCATTTTGTTTGTCAGGCGTGGCAATTATGGCAAACCCTGCCTTAGGGAAGCAGCCTGTCCTACAGGGGATATTTATAGTATGTAAGTTTGTAAGAATGTATTAATTAGTAAAGTACATTTACATCCTTTTATAAGCATTGTAATTAATTCACTCGTCAAAAAATAGATACTTTTAATAAATTTGAAATTTATTGCAAAAGATGTACATTAATGCGTCTTCATAAGTTCTTTCACCTCAACCTATCAAATGTTTGCGACTAAAGGACGTCTAATAGCATAGATAGAACCGATTTGGGATAAGGTAATTAAGTTCGTCTTAAATAAATTTGATATTTCAGTGCATGGTTCACGACCTTAGGTTTAAAATTATTAAAGTTATAATTAACAACTAGCAAGACCGGGCAGACGTCCTGCCTGTTCGATACAAACTTGTGATCGTATGTATTTTGGATGATAAATGTGATAAAAATCAAAAATAGATTTCCAATTATTTATTTATTAAATAATTTATATACACAAAGGTAAAATAAGTTAAAAACATAAGGTAACATGAATTAGTCTCTACAAAGGTATTTGCATTCAATAAACAAAAAGAAAAACAAAAACATATCGTGTTCAAAACTATCCTATCTCTCATGTTGAGCCACTTTGCTAATACGTGTAAAATCTCATTTACATCGCTCAAGTATTTTATAAATCGCGGAAAAACAATGTGACACTGGAGATATTTTTCTTTTCGTTATTTCCCATATTGAGTATTGCATAGGTCGAGACAATGACAACCAGTAGTCCAAACATTTGGTTATTTAGTACAGCGTGACATTATCTGAGCCTAATGAGAAAGAACTTCGCATATTTTCTAATTATAGTTCCGGAGTGAATGATCACGGCGGATGCAGTAATTAAAATTTTATCAAAAAATCGAATTTTAAGCCTAGCTACCAGCTAATCTGAGTGACCTGGGAAGGACGTCTCCTCCGTCAG
>JAGSMR010000037.1:1105000-1175000 GCA_029286605.1 Sericinus montela
CGTCTGAGTATATATGATAACTCCGTTGTTTCTGATTCCACAATACAAGTGCTTAGGCTGCTTACTTTGTGATCAGAGCAATGTATGTGATGTTGTCTCTATGTACATAAGTATTTATTAATCATTTCACATATACCTAAAGGTACTTGCTCCGCGTAATTAAACAATCAATAAATCTTTGACAATTATTTGTTATATCACAACGTGTAATGACATGTTTGTGGTCCATTTAAATTTATGATAATAACAATTTAAAAAATGTACGATGCCTAACACGTTTGTTACATTACATCCTTCCAAATCAGACTGAACTTTATTACAAATACCTAGAGTTATTTGCCTAGGTACTTTTTCTATGTATAAAAAATTTTCCTTCAATCTTAATAAAAATTTTGATATTTCTTGTATTTAACATTCTCGGGTCACGCGTTTAACTGTTTTATAATATATATTTAGTTGATCTAATCCACTAATTTCCGTATTATTCATTTCATTTCCAAATTAATCCCCCCTTAGCATGACCCCTCACTATTTGTCGAACAACGTTAACGAGGTAACCATTTCATTTAACTTTGGTTTTATCTTTAACCACCCAACACCCAACAACTCGGCTATCGTGTAAGTCACGATAGCCGAGTTGTTGGGTGGTCGGAATTTCGAGTAGAGAGACCCGAGTTCGATCCCCAGATGGCAGTACCAATGAGTTTTTCAAAAACTTATGTACGAATTTCATCGTTGGCTTGGACATAAAAAGACGGCGACGGGTTCACCACCTGTCACGTTGTCCCGGAAATATCTTCGGTGGAAGGTGGGTCAAAGGGACTTAATGGTCTAGACTTGACCTCTGTCTACCCCTGTATTGGGAATTGCGTGAAGATATTTATTTATTATTTATTTATTTTATCTTTAAGTTGTATCTCTAAGTAACTTTCAGCTACATATCTGATTTGGAACTTATTTAGTTCTAAACAAAGTGTCGGATTTTAAACATAGTGTTAGATTTACTAAAAAAGGTATTATTTATAAGGTTTATAGAGTTTCATAGGGCTATAACCTAAAGAAGAATATATGATATTAATCGGCCAGTAACTGTTGCGATTTATAAGGCCTTAGTCACCTCTTATGCATCAACGAAACGTTTGTAATTTTTTCCACCAAAAGCATTCAAACATTCGCATATTTAGATCACGCTTCAAATGCTTAATGCAAAGAATATAACCCTGCTTTACTATTTGTACTCGATGACTGGAGTACAAACATTCACATTTATGTAACAAATGATTGGCCCAAGCGGGTTTCTAACTCTTACCTTACCTACCTACCCTTACCTTAACAAGGCTATCGAGTCGTCACATGAATGTATTTCGAAATAAGAATTCCCCACTTCCAATATTTTGCATTATAACAAAAATAAATAAATATCTTCACGCAATTCCCAATACAGGGGTAGGAAGAGGTCTAGTCTAGACATTT
Source organism: Sericinus montela (assembly GCA_029286605.1). Classification (NCBI taxonomy): domain Eukaryota; kingdom Metazoa; phylum Arthropoda; class Insecta; order Lepidoptera; family Papilionidae; genus Sericinus; species Sericinus montela. Next base: position 1,106,474 of record JAGSMR010000037.1, read on the forward strand.
AAGTCCCTTCGGCCCACCTTCCACCGAAGATATTTTCCGGACACCGTGACAGGTGGAGATCCCGTCGTCGTCTTTATGTCCAAGCCAACGATATAATTTGTATGTAGGTTTTCAGAAAAACCCATTGGTACCGCCACTTGAGGATCGAACTCGGGTCTCTCGACTCGAAATTCCGACAACCCAACAACTCGGCTATCGTGACTTATTATTATCGGCATTATAACAATTGGTATATTACACCATAAAAACTATGTTTATCCTACGTACACGTTTATGTGATTTGTCAAGCCACAGCTCGAGCGGACTAATGATTTGAATACAAATCCAAAGTTAATGAACCATCCTATAATCTTAATTTATACAACGTATCGTTGAATGAGATTTGTTGTACACGATGGGCAAAGCTGTTTTACGTTTATATAGGTAAATAAATTTATATTTATTTATTTTATCTTTAAGTTGTATCTCTAAGTAACTTTCAGCTACATATCTGATTTGGAACTTATTTAGTTCTAAACAAAGTGTCGGATTTTAAACATAGTGTTAGATTTACTAAAAAAGGTATTATTTATAAGGTTTATAGAGTTTCATAGGGCTATAACCTAAAGAAGAATATATGATATTAATCGGCCAGTAACTGTTGCGATTTATAAGGCCTTAGTCACCTCTTATGCATCAACGAAACGTTTGTAATTTTTTCCACCAAAAGCATTCAAACATTCGCATATTTAGATCACGCTTCAAATGCTTAATGCAAAGAATATAACCCTGCTTTACTATTTGTACTCGATGACTGGACTACAAACATTCACATTTATGTAACAAATGATTGACCCAAGCGGGTTTCTAACTCTTACCTTACCTACCTACCCTTACCTTAACAAGGCTATCGAGTCGTCACATGAATGTATTTCGAAATAAGAATTCCCCACTTCCAATATTTTGCATTATAACAAAAATAAATAAATATCCTCACGCAATTCCCAATACAGGGGTAGAAAGAGGTCTAGTCTAGACATTAAAGTCCCTTCGACCTACCTTCCACCAAAGATATTTTCCGGACACCGTGACAGGTGGTGAGCCCGTCGCCGTCTTTATGTCCAAGCCAACGATATAATTTGTATATAGGTTTTTAGGAAAACCCATTGGTACCGCCACTTGAGGATCGAACTCGGGTCTCTTGACTCGAAATTCCGACCACCCAACCACTCAGCTATCGTGACTTATTATTATCGGCATTATAACAATTGGTATATTACACCATAAAAACTATGTTTATCCTACGTACACGTTTATGTGATTTGTCAAGCCACAGCTCGAGCGGACTAATGATTTGAATACAAATCCAAAGTTAATGAACCATCCTATAATCGTAATTTATACAACGTATCGTTGAATGAGATTTGTTGTACACGATGGGCAAAGCTGTTTTACGTTTATATAGGTAAATAAATTTATATTTATTTATTTATCTTCACGCACAATCTCTGACGGGGTAGCAAGAGATAACAGATCGCCAAGTGTCACGATCCCTACATACTTCTTTCGCTTCTTTCAGATTCATCATCTTCTTCATACATGCACGTCTAGGTATCCGAGTACTCTTGACCCTCCCCTCTTCGAGCAATTTGCTCACATGGTCTTCGAAAGTTAGTCTCGGTCTACCTCGACACCTTTTAATATTAACTTTCGCGCTATATATTTTCTTCACCATTCGGTCTTCACTCATTCGCTCAACGTGCCCAAACCATCGAAGCACGCCCTTATCCATTTTTGAGACAAGGTCATCTTTAAAACCTGCCATATTGCGAATCTCTTCGTTTCGCTATCCGTCGGCCATGGTAAGGCCGCACATTTTATGAAGAGATCGCATCTCCACTGCATTCAACCTGCTTTTATGCTTCTTCTGGCATACCCAGGTTTCGCTGCCATATAACAAAGTCGGTACCAACACTGCGTTATGTATTGCAAGGCGTGCACTTTTCACAACGCCTTGCCTTTTGATTAACGCAGTCAGGGCACCATTGACTTTGTTCCCGGCAGCAACACGCCTGTCCACATCTAAATCACATCTTCCATCCCGGCTAAACCCACTCCCCAAGTATACAATTTCATTCACCTGTTCTAGACATTCCTGATTTACCCAAATTTCGCACTTCGTTCGTTCTTCGTCCCTTTCAAACACCAGAACCTTAGTTTTATTAGCATTCAAACGGAGACCATTAATTTCACATTCTTCTTTCATACACGTGACTAATGCCTGCAGTTCTGCCTCTGATTCCGATTTCTCTTGCATCCTACGTGTCAAACCCTTCGAGTAAACTTTATTTGCTAAACTGGTCAAGCTGATCGCCCTATAGCACCCGCAGTCATAATGTGTACCTTTACCTTTATATAAAGGCACAATGACCGCGCATCGCCAATCATTAGGAACAGCCCCCGTTCGCCAGCAAAAATTGCACAGCAGATGAAAGCTGTCCCAGACGCGTGGCCCACCATACTTGACCATTTCAGCAGTAACTCTGTCTAGTCCCGCAGCCTTACCACATTTCAAACTTCTAATCGCACATTCAATCTCTTTCATACTGATGACCTCAGTGTCATCGAGGTCCGAGTCTGGCGTACCAGTCACGGCGTCACCCCCGGATTCCTCACTAAGATCATCACACGCATACATCTCTCTATAAAATTCGCTCCATCGCTGCATGACGTCCGATTTTTCTGAGAGGACGTCATTGGTTCGCGTATCCATCACCTGTTTTCGCAGTCGGTCATCCACCAGGAATAAATCCATCATACTTCTCTAATTCTCTCTTGTTCTAGTATACATATGGATTTTCTTGTGACTAAACATAGTGTTTGTCACAAGAAGACCCTTTTCCTTGCATACAGCCAGTATAAGTTTGCCAGCATCGTTAACCCTTTTATCGCCAAACATTCCAAGCACCGACTCGTACCCTGGCCGAGCGGTACCAACCCATCCATTCAAATCACCACATACAACAATTCTTTCGTTTCCTCTAACCAAGTCTAGAACTTCTCTTACATTCTCCCAAAACTCCTCCAGCTCAGCTCTGGACGACGAAGTTACCGGCGCATAAACAGCCAAAAGGAATAACTTCGTCAGTCCCAATTTAAAGCGAACCCAGAGAAGTCTCGAGTTCACAACCTTATATTCAGTCATAACATCGACCAACCGAGACGACAGCAGCACCCCCTCTCCTTGGCAGGCGCTCTCGCTCTCCGGGACTCCGGACCATAGAGCTAACACACGACATCTAATTCTCTTTCTTTCATAATTTCAATCAACTCATTCGTCTTATCTCTCATGCCTCCTCTAACATTTCACGTGCCAACTCTGCACTCCGTCCTCCACCTTCGGCCGTGTCGGGCTGTGCGTGACGGGTGGCGGTCCCCATCGCTGGTTTGCGCGCTGCATTCCACACCAATGGGGACGAACTGGTGTGCGTCGCCTTGGGGGACGTCCTAACCCTCGTTGGCATGGGTGCGCAGCTGTGTAGAATTGCAGCCCTGAAAAGGGCTGGCAGGGGTCGCGACGAGCACGCTTCTACAATGACCCCCACGAGTTAAAGTTCCAGGTAAATAAAGGTTTATATAAAGCTAAAACAATCGTGATAAGCCCAAATTATATCATAGATGTTTTATTTAGATGATCTAAGCATATCTTTGATAACGTAAAAAAATAAAAAGTGGTGCTGAGATTTAGTACCGAATTAAATAAATTAAAAAGTCACAATAGCCGAGTGGTTGGGTGGTCGGAATTTCGAGTCAATAGACCCGAGTTCGATCCCCAGTTGGTAGGCTCGTACCAATGGGTTTTTCAAAAATATATAATAGCATTTAGTACATAACATAATTATTAGATGTAATCTCATATGTCCCCTAATGAGGCGGACCACCCAGATACATGGGCTTCTTCATAATTGTTAACTAGGATTAAGATGATAATTAAACATGAAGTAAACGCAAGAAGAAGTTTTCCTTTAACACCTCCCAAAGGACAAAGTTACAACATTGCAACATTTTCTGTCTTTCTCTTACTTTAACAAGAGATGTTAACCACATGAATGTGTGCCAGAAGAAACGTGACGCCACTGTGGCAAAAGGCACCGGACAGAATATGATTTGAGTTTGTGGTTACGCTATAGTGTGACGGTGTGGGTCTGTTTCTCTCCAACTAGTAAAAACAACAAACTTTGAAGGCAGAAAAGGCAAATATATCATTTGTCAATATTGGTTACAATGGAAATCTATAAAATAAATATACTATTTAGGTTACTACCTATTTCATTCTTACTTTATATAGTTCGTTGTAGGGGTTTATAAATAAAAAAATCACGATATTAGAGTGGATCGACGATCGGAATTCAAGTCAAGATACTCGAGTTCGATTCTTAGGTGGTAGGCTTGTACCAATGGGTGTATGGCAAAATTAATGTACGATTAATATCGTTTGGCTTGGACATAAAGATGGTGCCAGGCACACAATATGTTACGTTACACCGATATTTGTTTTCGGTAGAAGGTGGGTTGAAGGGACTTAATTGTCTAGTCTCAATTGGACTAGACCTCCGTGTACCCCAGTATTGGGAATGACGTGAAGATATTATATTTACATAGATTTATACGAAAAATATCAGAGTTAAAATCAAAGATTTTATGGTTACCAAGTCTGGAAAGCTTATTTTTTACTTCAATTTGAACATTTATGTTCGTTATTACTTTTATGACCAATCAAAATAAAATGATCTCATTTTGTAAGGTACGTTGATTTCGTTGAAACTTATTGAATTTACGATTTATATAGAATATATGAGTCCATACCTTATTTGCAAAGACTTGTACAGTTTTATGTCTAAGTATTCTTAGCTTCTTCAATTAACTTAATAAAAAAGTAGATTCAATTAATTAAAGAGGAAGTTCTCTATTTGGTTGTATGATCTTTTTAAATTTATTTTAACATAATTCCATCGAATCAATTCTACACCATTCCCAATACTGGAGTAGAGGTCTAGACAATTAATCGGTTGCGACCCTACTTTCGCCGAAAATTTCTTTGGATATTTTTTGGAACTGCGTGTGTGATGAGCTTGTCGCCATCTTTATTTTCAAGCTAACGATATAAATCGCACATAAGTTTTAAAAAAAACTTTCGTACGAGCCTACAATCTGGGGTTCAAACTCGGGTGTCTTCACTCGAATTCCGATCACCCAACAATTCAGCTACGTTGACTTATTTAATCAATTCTAAATTTCGAAAATTATTTATTTATTTAACATTAATTAATAATTAAATAATATAAGTACTTATTATATTTAAAAATATAATAGGAGGAAAAGTTTTGCTGTTTGATAGGGCATATTTTCATAGTTAGGTCCCATTGTCACCAGATCAGGATGCAATGATGAAATACTAAGAATATCAAGAAAATTCAAATTGTGTAAGTATTTTGCTTGCTTGTATTTCGTTTAAATTAATAAATAACGTAGTAAGAAAGTAATTTTTGCTTTATTGTTTCCTTTCAAGGTGTTTCAATAATAAAAAAAGTAAATTTAAAAAAGCCCGCCATCTACTTATTATCGTGAATTTTCTTTGTAGCCGACGTATTAGAAATACGTTAAAATTAAATATCAATAAAAGAATTTTCTCATAATTTTCAATTTACTAACAGTTTTTAAAATTACACCTTTTGGGCGTACTCATGACCGGAGAATCGTTGGATGATCCGAATTCGAATCCGGAGAACCGAGTTAGTTCTCCGTGATTGCCAATCCGCTTGCCAAGGTTGTTGAATATGCCAAACCCTTTTTAACGGAGAGGCCTATATCGAGCAGTGGCCTACATGCTACATGTATGTACTAATATATAATTAATAAATAAATAAAGATTGACAAAAAAGTTGAGGATACCTACGGAGTTTATAAATAAATATAAATAAATATCTTCACGCAATTCCCAATACAGGGGTAGACAGAGGTCAAGTCTAGACAATTAAGTCCCTTTGACCCACCTTCCACCGAAGATATTTTCGGGACAACCTGACAGGTGGTGAGCCCGTCGCCGCCTTCATGTCCAAGCCAACGATGAAATTAGTACATAAGAATTTTTTTTGAAAAACTCATTGGTACTGCCACCTGGGGATCGAACTCAGGTCTCTCGACTCGAAATTCCGACAACCCAACAACTCGGCTATCGTGACTTCTACGGAGTTTCTTTTATTAAATGTCATAGCATGACGCAGGGTGAGCTCCAGTTTCCAAAACAAAAAGAAGAATAATCAGCCAACACCTGGAAGTGTCAATTTGATGACACTTCCAAACATAGGATGATTATTCACGCATTATTTTTAAAGGTATGCATTATTTAATTTTTTTTAATGTTTAGTAACGTAAGTTAAACAATTTTTTTTTCTTAGTATTTTTCTCTAGGTTGTATGTAATTGTCATACCCTGTTCTGGGAATAAACTATTCTTTGTTTCTTTCTTCTTCATCTCCGTCATCAGGTTTCGGTGGTAGATTAAAAAACGGACTATCGGATTAACGAATGTGTACTCTTATTTCGATGAATAAATGATTTGATACAATATTCGGAGAGTATGGAAGCTTTTTGACGGCACTGAATCGCTCGCCGAAAGGATTTCAAGTATGAAGCGGTAATTATTCGCCGAGTGTAATCGAAAAGTAATTAAACACGAGACTCTTAATACGGAATGCTTTTAAAATGTTTTGTTAATTCCAAATTTCGTCGTCAAATTAATTATAAAATCTGCGACTGTTAATTTGTATGCGTAGACTTTAGCAATGAAGTGTTCCTAAATTAAGAATTTAAGAAACTTCTTACTTTTAAAGTAGCTGACGCCCACGAAGTTTATTTTTATCTTCAAGCATTTTTTAAGTCACGATAGCCGAGTAGATGTATGGTCGGAATTTCGAGTCAAGAGACTCGAGTTCGATCCCCAAGTGGCAGGCTCGTACCAATGGGTTTTTTCAAAATTTATGTACGATTCATATCGTTGACTTTAAAAAGACGGCGACAGGCTCACCACCTGTCACGTTGTCCCGAAAATATCTTCGGTGGAATGTGGGTCAAAGGGACTTAATTGTCTAGACTAGACCTCTGTCTACCCCTGTATTATTTACCCTTTATTGAAGATATTTATTTATTTATTTTATTTATTCAAGTTTTTTTATAATACAGAATGTTGTTGTTTATGTTTATGTTTATCTTCACGCTATTTCCTATACAGGGGTAGACAGAGGTCAAGTATAGACAAATAAGTCCCTTTGACAATACAGAAGTTTAGACAATTAACTTCTTTACGAAGGTTATTTGAGACAACCTAACAGGTGGTGAGCCTATCGCCATCTTAGTGTCTAAGCTGTACATGCACGATATTTTCTAAGTGTATATTCATAAAGATAATTTTTCATATGTATATAAAACATGCATGAAACGAGTACAAACATTCATATATCTCACAGAAATGTTTGCCGATATCGGGATTCGAACACGCAACCCATAGCTTCGAAGGCAAGGTAAGTGCCTATAAGGTTACGAGACCGGTACAATTTTTTGCCCTCCGCGACCGAAAAGTTGTTGGTAGCAAAGTCGATCTAAAGAAATGTCCCGAGTGGGTGGAACCACGAAAAAAGTCCTGTAATACCCGATGACCTGTGTGTGGTAGACTCAAGGAGACCGTTGAAGGGCCGAGGAGGTATACGCGTGTGTATTCCACTGTTTCTAATCAGAACGGAGAGGGAGGGAATGCGATCGCGCACGAGGAAGATCTGCGAAGGGCCGTCAGTGCGGTTGGAGTCGTGTATGTATTCTTAAACGTTTCGGCGGCTCTGCCAACATTTGGCGATGTCGGGAGTTTTGGCGGTGTGAACCTGATATGACGGCGTCCATGTCCCCACGTTTGAAAAAAAGGCTATAGGGTATTGTTGATGCTGTAGCCCAACAGTACACGATAGACTACTTTTTTGCCAAAGTTTTAAGACATCAGTATTGTATATAGGTATCAGTCTAACAAACACGTAATACACACTTAAACAGATAAGCTTAAGCATTTCTGATATGGAATCGGAAACAGCGAAGGTACCACAAACGCCAAGACCCGAGAAAATGTTGAAAAGGTATTTTCTACATAGACCTTACCGGGAATCGAACGCGAAACTCAGAGTTAGCGGCTTTAAAACTCGGTGCACGATTACGTCCGCGGAGGTCGTCAAAGTGAATACATATTCTATACGCGGCAACCTAACTAGAACCAACCTTCAACAGGGACACCCCGGGTTATAAATAATAATATCCTATAAATAAAAGGTTCCTGTTTTGTAATCTCGTATTCAAAGCATAACCACGCACTGTACACTTCATAGTAAGGCAATAAAACTGTGCTGCAATCTTTACTCTACTAACTTTGTAAGAAATACCAGACAAGTGCGAATGTGACTCGTGAACCATGGGTTCCGTACAATTGTAATACGAATAAAAATTAGTAAGTATTAACAAAAAAAATATTTTGGGATTGGCAATACAATTAAGTCAATTAAGTCCAATTAAGTCCTTTCCACCCACCTTTCAAGACAAGACAATTAAGTCCTTTCCACCCACCTTTCACTGAAGACATTTTTTGGGACAACCTGACATCTGGTAAGTCTGTCGTCATCTCAATATCCAAGCCAACGATTTAATCGTATATAAGTTTTTGAGAAAAACTCTTTTGTACGAGCCTACCATCTGGAAATCGGACTCGGGTCTCGTGACTCGTAATCCCATCACCTCAAGTACTTATTAATAGCATTTATTAACAGGTTTCATATATTTATGAAAGAAAAACTTTGTTATTATAACATATGACTGAATACGTCAATGTCAGTACCATCTGGGATCGCTTCCAAGCTATAAAAAATATGTTAATAATGTATCATTATGAAAAATGTACCATCGGCCAGGCGATTCTCCATTGAATTTATAAATTCGCAAAATTATAGCTTTTTGTGATACAAGTATAAATTAACTAAACACGAATCTATAAGTCACGATAGCCGATGGTCGGAATTTTGAGTTCGATCCTCAAGTGGCAGGCTCGTACCAATGGGCTTTTCAAAAACCTATGTACGAATTATATCGTTGGCTTGGACATAAAGACGGCGACGGGCTCACCACCTGTCACGTTGTTCCGAAAATGTCTTCGGTGGAAGGTGGGTTGAAGGGACTTAAATGTCTTGACTAGACCTTTGCTACCCCTGTATTGGGAATTGCGTGAAGATATTTTATTATTTTTTAAACACGAATCTAAGGTTCAAAACCTGCTAGGCGTAAACATTTCTGTGATGTATTCGACCATATTTGTACTCGTTTCATGGCTGTTTATGTTTATATAAAATATTTATCTAGGTAAGTTATTTTACCGTTACCTTATACACTACGACTAGTAGTCTAATAGACTTCGATGAAAAGAGGGAAAGAATTAATGGTCTAGATCTCTTTCTACCTCAGTATTGGAAACATGCGTGAATATGAATAAAAATGAGCATATCTTTTGATTAAACTTTCCAATAAACCAAGTAATTCTTTTAAATTTGTATTAGTTCAGCTTATTTCATATTTTAATTCAAAAAAAAAATGTAATAACACATTCTTTGTGGAGAAACCCTTTATACTTATAACGGAATACTTAATCTGTTTCATGGGAAGGGTAAATATTTTTTGAATAAGACTGGCATAAAATTTTTAAAGATGTTATTGGAAATCTAAATCAATACAACGAAAGGTTAATCAACCTTATCATCAAAGTGAAGTACTTACTAATACAATTTTCAAAATAAAGCTTGGACTATAATTACTTACTTTATAGCCTCTTAATATACAGTGGCATGATCGCCACGTAAGCGTATTGACGATTACTACAATCGCCAATACGTTAACGTAGCGATCATGCCAACAGCAGCATTGGTATAAACCTAGCTGACCTGGTCTACTGGCATCAGGTAGAGACTTAGCCTTTTGTACATCGCTATTGAGTATAGTAACCAGAGACCTTACCATTCGACCTCCTCCTCTTCCTTATTTTTCCCTTCCCAATTCCTTCCTTAAAAGCCTGCACTCCATGTTTTCTGTTTCTTCACCACCAGGAAAGCTGCTCTTGTCCATAAAATTCACTACAAATGCAATGAAGGTAAAAGTTAAGTATTTTTACTACCGTGTACTATAAATTAAACAATGTATCGCGAATCCTTAAAACTGATGTTAATACAATTTTATAGACAATAAAATGTCACACCACGATTGTTCGAAACAGAAACATACCGTTTAAAACAAAAATAATTACCCTACATTTTGTTTACCGCCACGATAGCATAATGGTTGGGTGATCGGAATCCGAGTCAAGAGACCTGAGTTCGATCCTCAAGTGGCCGTACCAATGGGTTTTTCTAAAAAAATTTGTACGAATTATGTCGTTGGCTTGGACATAAAAACGGCGACGGGCTCACCACCAGTCACGTTGTCCCGAAAGTATCTTCGGTGGAAGGTGGGTCGACGGGACTTAAATGTCTAGACTAGACCTCTGTCTACCCCTATATTGGGAATTGCGTGAGGATATTTATATATTTATTTAAATAGGAAATAATTGAAATTGTAATACATTTAGAATAGTATTCTAATATTTTAACAAATATTTGCCGATACTGGATAAGACAGAGACCTTGACAATTAAGACCTTTTGACCTTACTTTCACCGAAGCCTATTTGGGACAACGTGACAGGTGGTAAGCCTATCGCCGTCTGATTGCCCAAGTCGACTGTAGAACATACACGTACAATATTAGCTATTGTCATGGAATTAATAAAAAACCCTGTGTTATGAATTCGTTTAAATTTTAACCGCTGCACTATTTCACGATAACTACAAAGAATGGTTTTTATATTATTAATTAGGAGTTTTAAAATAATGGGCCAGTGGGGTAGGTATAATAGGAACTAAGCAGTAAATAAAAGCTCTGCGCATGTTAACAGTTGCTTTACACGCATTTTTGAAGACCTATAATATACAACAAGTCACGATAGCCGAGTTGTTGGGTGGTCGGAATTTCGAGACGAGACCCAAGTTCGATCCCCAGGTGGCAGTACCAATGGGTTTTCAAAAACTTATGTACGAATATCGTTGGCTTGGACATAAAAACGGCGACGGGCTCACCACCAGTCACGTTGTCCCGAAAGTATCTTCGGTGGAAGGTGGGTCGACGGGACTTAAATGTCTAGACTAGACCTCTGTCTACCCCTATATTGGGAATTGCGTGAGGATATTTATATATTTATTTAAATAGGAAATAATTGAAATTGTAATACATTTAGAATAGTATTCTAATATTTTAACAAATATTTGCCGATACTGGATAAGACAGAGACCTTGACAATTAAGACCTTTTGACCTTACTTTCACCGAAGCCTATTTGGGACAACGTGACAGGTGGTAAGCCTATCGCCGTCTGATTGCCCAAGTCGACTGTAGAACATACACGTACAATATTAGCTATTGTCATGGAATTAATAAAAAACCCTGTGTTATGAATTCGTTTAAATTTTAACCGCTGCACTATTTCACGATAACTACAAAGAATGGTTTTTATATTATTAATTAGGAGTTTTAAAATAATGGGCCAGTGGGGTAGGTATAATAGGAACTAAGCAGTAAATAAAAGCTCTGCGCATGTTAACAGTTGCTTTACACGCATTTTTGAAGACCTATAATATACAACAAGTCACGATAGCCGAGTTGTTGGGTGGTCGGAATTTCGAGACGAGAGACCCAAGTTCGATCCCCAGGTGGCAGTACCAATGAGTTTTTCAAAAAACTTATGTACGAATTTCATCGTTGGCTTGGACATAAAGGCGGCGTGAGCCCGTCACCACCTGTCACGTTGTCCCGAAAATATCTTCGGTGGAAGGTGGGTCAAAGGGACTTAATTGTCTAGACTTGACCTCTATCTACCCCTGTATTGGGAATGGCGTGAAGATATTTTTTTTTATAATATACAAGTGACGACAACCCAGTTTATGATCGGAATTCGAGTCACGAGACTGGAGTTCGATCCCCAAGGCTCGTACCAATGGGTTTTTTACGATTTATATCGTCGGCTTGGACATGAAGAAAATCATAAAGCAAAAAGATCTTCGGTGGAAGGTGGATCGAAAGGGCTTAATTGTCTAGACATCTGTCGAACCTTCTAAAGGAAATGGCGTGAATTTTTTTTATTAAAATTTTATGAAATAAGGTTATACCGTTAAGGAACTTAAAAGTTTAAAAATGGTAAATGGATGTTAGATTATACCACCAACTACGGGAGCCGGGATCGTCATCTCGGAATATACCAAACTCTGAACTCAGCAAACTGGTGACGGGCAGTAGTATCAATGAGAGAGTCAGGGGTCCTTCCATACAGTCGCAGACAACTTTAGCAGGAGTTAAAAAAATAAGTTCCCGACGTAACAATACATTTTCTTGATACTAAAATTGGCAGACAATTAGATCCCTTCGATACAACCCTCACCGAACATTCTTTTGGACAACGTGATTGATGTATCAATTGGCATATCGTATGAATGAATATAAGGCCTCCATTAAAACTGGTGTGAAGGCCACTAGTCCACAGAGGTAATTTTTAGAGGAACAATCCCCTCTCCCCCGCATACATTATTTTCCACTTACTATTCAGGCAGCCTACGCTACGAAAGATATAGCAATATAATTTGCTTCCGATTTTCGAAACCTTCAATATCTTGCCTACTCGTTTAGCCTTAAATGTTACATAGCCTACGTTTCTTTATGACAAATTCTCTATCCAACGCAAAAAGATTTTTTAAACTAGAATCGGTACTTAAAAGTCACGATAGCCGAGTGTTTGGGTGGTTGGAACTTCAAATCAAGAGACCCTAGTTAGATCCCCAGGTACAGGCTCGTATCAATAGGTTTTCAAAAACTTATGTACGAATATCGTTGGCTTGGACATAAAGGCGGCATTGAGCTCCTCATCTGTCACGTTATCCCGAAAATATCTTCGGTGGAAGGTGGGTCAAAGGGACTTAATTAGCCTAGACTTGACCTCTATCTACTACCCCTGTATTGGGGTGCGTGAAGATATTTTTTTATAATAGCCAAGTGACGACAACCCGGTTATGATCGGAATTCAGAGTCACGAGACTGGAGTTCGATCCCCAAGGCTCGTACCAATGGGTTTTTTACGATTTATATCGTCGGCTTGGACATGAAGAAAATCATAAAGCAAAAAGATCTTCGGTGGAAGGTGGATCGAAAGGGCTTAATTGTCTAGACATCTGTCGAACCTTCTAAAGGAAATGGCGTGAATTTTTTTTATTAAAATTTTATGAAATAAGGTTATACCGTTAAGGAACTTAAAAGTTTAAAAATGGTAAATGGATGTTAGATTATACCACCAACTACGGGAGCCGGGATCGTCATCTCGGAATATACCAAACTCTGAACTCAGCAAACTGGTGACGGGCAGTAGTATCAATGAGAGAGTCAGGGGTCCTTCCATACAGTCGCAGACAACTTTAGCAGGAGTTAAAAAAATAAGTTCCCGACGTAACAATACATTTTCTTGATACTAAAATTGGCAGACAATTAGATCCCTTCGATACAACCCTCACCGAACATTCTTTTGGACAACGTGATTGATGTAACAATTGGCATATCGTATGAATGAATATAAGGCCTCCATTAAAACTGGTGTGAAGGCCACTAGTCCACAGAGGTAATTTTTAGAGGAACAATCCCCTCTCCCCCGCATACATTATTTTCCACTTACTATTCAGGCAGCCTACGCTACGAAAGATATAGCAATATAATTTGCTTCCGATTTTCGAAACCTTCAATATCTTGCCTACTCGTTTAGCCTTAAATGTTACATAGCCTACGTTTCTTTATGACAAATTCTCTATCCAACGCAAAAAGATTTTTTAAACTAGAATCGGTACTTAAAAGTCACGATAGCCGAGTGTTTGGGTGGTTGGAACTTCAAATCAAGAGACCCTAGTTAGATCCCCAGGTACAGGCTCGTATCAATAGGTTTTTCAAAAACTTACGTACTAATTATATCGTTGGCTTGGACATAAAGATGGCGACGGGCTCACCACCTGTCACATTTAACGTTTAACTTTTTTATACCTTAACTTATTTCTTATAAATTGAAAGGAAATATTCTAGTATGCACTACTTACTGATGTGGTTAAAGGCGATGCCGTTATAAAAGCGATATAACATCCAATCTTAATATAATTGTCATGTCAAACAATATTTATTTGAATATAATAATATTTATATTTAATTCACGATAGCCGAGTGGTTGGGTGGTCGGAATTTTAGAGTCGACCCGACCAGAGTTCGATCTCCAGGTAACAGGCTCGTACCAATGGGATTTTCAAAAACTTATTTACGAATTACATCGTTGGCTTGGACATAAAGTCGGCGACGGGCTCACCACCTGATACGTTGTCCCGAAAGTATCTTCGATGGAAGGTGGGTCGAAGGGACTTAATTGTCTTGCCTAGACCTCTGTCTACCCCTGTATTGGGAATTGTGTGAAGATATTTATTTATTTATTTTATTTTATGGAATCGGTACTACTAAAGATATCCCTTACAAAAAAACAAAGTTTTCCTTTTATAATATTAGGACTGGAATAGGAATATATCACCAAATATATGGTATATGATATCAAGTTATACTTGTAGACTGTAGGCAATTTTTTAAGCATTTACTACATTATATAAGGCTAACCGTGTTAGCATTGTTAAAGCGCTTTATGTCTGCTCAGAACGTGTCCCGTCATGACTAATGGAAATGTATTATCGAGCTGGAACGACTTGTACTTTTTTATTTAGTGCTTAGGGACGCGCGTACTTTGACCTTCAATTGTAAAAGCTTTTTGTGTTTAGTTATTGAAACTTTTATTTTTAATTGAACCGCCTTCAAGAAAATATTTTCATGCCATTCCCAATACCGGGTTAGACATAGATCCAGTAAAATTGAGTCCTTTCCACCTTCCTATCAACAAAAACGTTATCTAGGACAACGTGACAGGTTGTGAGCCTGTCACCGTATTTATCAACAATATTAATCATACATAAGTTTTAGTAAGAGCCTACCACCTGAGGATCGAACTTGGCTCTCTCGACTCTAATCACCCTACCACTCCGCTATTGTGACGTTAAAAAAGATAATATCTTTCTAAGCTTAACTTGTTAATTATCTTCGATAAACTAATAAGCACTACTTACTTATTTATGTGTTTGTTTGTGGTACCTTCATTGTTTCTTATTCCACAACACAAGTGCTTTAGCTACTTACTTAGGGCTTAGAGAGTTCATCCAGAGCTGTATTAATTATAATTTTTAACTATTAGACCGCGGGATGTGATGAATATGATTTTTTTATAGAAAAGGAAGGTAAACGAGCAAGTGGTACACGTGATGGTAAGTGATTACCGACGCCCATGAACATCTGCAATACCGGAGGAAAAGCAGATGCGTTGCCGGCCTTTAAAATGAATATGGCGGACGTTAATGAGTCCGCCACAACAAACAATAACAAAAATTACTGTAGCTAACGTAACATTATTTAATTTTTTAGTTGGATACCAATTAGAAATCAGGCCCTGTAGAGAACTTATTATAATTTAAAAAATTAGAACATTCAAAATACACTCGTACTGACGACCTCAGTGGACGAGTGGCGCGCACGCCGGTTTTCATGGTTGCCAGCTCTGGGGTTACGGGTTTGAATATCAATTTTTTCGGGTCTAGGTGTTTGTGATACTTTCGTTGTTTTTGATTCCATAACGCAAGTGCTTGAGCCGCTTACATTGGGATCAGAGCAATGAATATAATGTTGTTCTCTATCTATATGTGTATTTATTTATTATTATTTTTTAAAAAATCTGGTCAAATGCTGGTCACTTCATTTATTATATAAAAATTAGAAAGAGACAAACGGTCGGCTGTCCAGTTCCCACAGATATGATAAGTGGTTCAGCAATTCATTTGCACATCTAAGCATTCCTCCAAGAGTTGCTGACTTCGCGGAAATTACTCGACAGCTTTTAAAATGTATTTTAAGTTTAATGTAGCTATTAATTAGTTTATATGTAGCTATTTAGAGGTCCTTACAGTTTTCTAAGATAGATTATATATTCAGGCATTACTTTGTGTAATTTCATTATTATAAAAAAGTTAAGGGCGTGCTTCGATGGTTTGGGCACGTTGAGCGAATGAGTTAAGACCGAATGGTGAAGAAAATATATAGCGCGAAAGTTAATATTAAAAGGTGTCGAGGTAGACCGAGACTAACTTTCGAAGACCATGTGAGCAAATTGCTCGAAGAGAGGAGGATCAAGAGTACTCGGATACCTAGACGTGCATGTATGAAGAAGATGATGAATCTGAAAGAAGCGAAAGAAGTATGTAGGGATCGTGACACTTGACGATCTGTTCTCTCTGGCTACCCCGTCAGGGATTGTGCGTGAAGATATGTATGTTATGGCTCGCTTTTAGCTGCAATCAAATAACCCTCTGGAACAATTTCGAGGGCAGCCAGCAATTAATCACTGATTGCTATTGAAAATTAATTTCACGCCTCTTCATTATTTATAAAGTCATTAAGAAATATTTTATTAATTGACTCAAAATTAGTCTATTTTTAGTAGGATTGATGTTTCTTCGTTAGTTTATTTATTTATTAATACGCGAAGAGAAAACTACATTTTTTGACATATTTCCGGCACAGTGGTGTGTAGTTAATATTTATATTCAGTAGGAACGCATAAATATGGAATTAATATATAATATATGTTTAAAATAAACTAAACTAAATAAAATATAACAATAACTGTATTATTTTAATCAGTTTGTAGCCTGTCATGTTGTTTGTTGTCACAAAAAAAATGTCTTCGGTAATAGTTGGGACGAAAGGTCATCTAGCCCATTATTGGGAATGGCGTAAAGACATTTTTTTTAAATGAATAAATAAAGATTTGGCAGTTCTTCGAGTCATGTGTTTTCTGTTCTGTTCTGTCTTCAAATTCTCTTACTTCTTGTGGGTGTTATTGACAACAGGTGACTAAGAGAAAGATCTTACAAACAGCACCAACCAATAGAGAGTGAGTTGCAGCGTCAAATTGTAAACATTCATAAATAAATACATACATAGATAAGGAATACATCACATACATTGCTCCGATCCCAAAATAAGCACCTAAAGCACGTGGTTTTCCTACATTATCCCGTCGGGGAATCGAACCTGGGACCTCAGAGATGGCGACACCTTGGAAACCAGTGTTTACTCTACTCGTCCATAGAGGTTGTCATTCATACGTCTAAAGCGCCAAGTATTTGGTACTGCGATTGGATATACCAATCCTCTTGCCAAGGGCTGTGATTATAGCAAATCTTGGCTTAAGAAGAAGCCTTTTTTGAATGTTATTTGAGAGTGATAAAAGCAGGGATAAGTCACTATGTGCCGTTTGGTTACAGCAAATAGTAAGTTACTATATGCTGTAAAACAAAATCAGAGAAATGTATTTGACTGAATGTATGGACTTAAAAAGAAAAGGATGGCCTTTCTTTTCGTTAGTGTCATAAGAGGCGACTAAGGGAAAGGTCTTGCAAATACCGTCGGATGTCGAAAGATGGGATAACCATTTCCAAAAATACTAGACCGAAATCTAGTTTAAAGTTTAGTTTATTTATTTATTTAAGCTTTAGTGTACATTAAAGCTTAAATAAAACTAAAGTATATAAAATTAAACAATAACCGTATCATTTTAATCACTTTGTAGCCTGTCATGTTGTTTGTTGTCACAAAAAATGTCTTTGGTAATAGGTGGGACGAAAGGTCCACTGTCTAGCCCATTATTGGGAATGGCGTACAGACATTTTTTTTAAATGAATAAATAAAGATTAGGCAGTTCTTCTAGTCATGTGTATTCTGTTCTGTTCTGTCTTCAAATTTTCTTACTTCTTGTGGGTGTTCTTCTTGTGGTAAAGATCTTACAAATAGCACCAACCAATAGAGAGTGAGTTCAGTGAGTTGCAGCGTCAAATTGTAAACATTCATAAAT
Organism: Sericinus montela; assembly: GCA_029286605.1. Lineage (NCBI taxonomy): Eukaryota > Metazoa > Arthropoda > Insecta > Lepidoptera > Papilionidae > Sericinus > Sericinus montela. The sequence goes on from JAGSMR010000037.1 coordinate 1,124,640, forward strand.
AAATACATACATAGATAAGGAATACATCACATACATTGCTCCGATCCCAAAATAAGCACCTAAAGCACGTGGTTTTTTTTACATTATCCCTTCAGGGAATCGAACCTGGGACCTCAGAGATGGCGACACCTTGGAAACCGGTGTTTACTCTCCATAGAGAGACCCATAGACTCGTCCATAGAGGTCGTCATTCATCCGTCTAAAGCGTCAAGTATTTGGTACTACGATTGGATGTACCAATCCTCTTGCCAAGCGCTGTGATTATAGCAAATCTTGGCTTATCAAGAAGCCTTTTTTGAATGTTATTTGACAGTGATAAAGCAGCGATAAGTCACTATGTGCCGTTTGGTTACAGCATATAGTAAGTCACTATATGCCGTAAAAACAAAATCAGAGAAATGTATTTTACTGAATGTATGGACTTAAAAAGAAAAGGATGGCCTTTCTTTCCGTTAGTGTCATAAGAGGCGACTAAGGGAAAGGTCTTGCAAATACCGTCGGATGCCGAAAGATGGGATAACCATTTCCAAAAATACTAGACCGAAATCCAGCAGATCAATGACGGGCAGCAGTGTATAAAGTTTAGTTTATTTATTTATCTAAGCTTTAATGTGCATTAAAGCTTAAATAAACTAACTATCATATCATATATCAATATTATTACATTATATTGCTATGTTATATGGCAGCGAAACCTGGGTATGCCAGAAGAAGCATAAAAGCAGGTTGAATGCAGTGGAGATGTGATCTCTTCGTAAAATGTGCGGCCTTACCATGGCCGACCGAAAGCGAAACGAAGAGATTCGCAATATGGCAGGTTTGAAAGATGACCTTGTCTCAAAAATGGATAAGAGCGTGCTACGATGGTTTGGGCACGTTGAGCGAATGAGTGAAGACCGAATGGTGAAGACCGAATGGTGAAGACCGAATGGTGAAGAAAATATATAGCGCGAAAGTTAATATTAAAAGGTGTCGAGGTAGACCGAGACTTACTTTCGAAGACCATGTGAGCAAATTGCTCGAAGAGGGGAGGGTCAAGAGTACTCGGATACCTAGACGTGCATGTATGAAGAAGAAGATGAATCTGAAAGAATCGAAAGAAGTATGTAGGGATCGTGACACTTAGCGATCTGTTCTCTCTGGCTACCCCGTCAGGGATTGTGCGTGAAGATAAATAAATAAATAAAAAAGTTATAAGAATTATATATTACAGATGCACATTGGTCGGAATTTTGAGCCGAGAGACCCAAGTTCGATCCCCTGGTGGCAGGCACGTACCAATGGGTTTTTCAAAAAACTTATGTACGAATATCGTTGGCTTGGACATAAAGGCGGCGACGAGCTCACCATCTGTCACGTTATCCCGAAAATATCTTCGGTGGAAGATGGGTCGAAGAGACTTAATCGTCTAGACTAGAATGAAAATTTATCTACGTAAATATGTATGTAAATATAGGCTATTGTTAGCTTCGACATAAAGAAGGTGGCTCTCCACCACTTTGTACCAAATAACCTTCGGTGGATATTGCATTGACATGACTTCGTGGTCTAGCCCTCTGCCACCCAGAATGGAAAATTTAGTGAGGATTATTTTCAATTTACTTGTTCATAGTGTGATTTCAAGATGTGTTTTCCTTTTGTAAAATACGCAGAATTTAATTCACTGCCTCTCCCGTCAGTGCAAGAGACATCCGTAAAAATCTAGTGAAACGCTAAATAATAACGAAGATTTTCCCCTTCAGTTGGAAGGCTGCGTAATTTTTGTGTCCGCGACATTTTGCTCCGACAATTTCTCTACATTTAAATTTAAATTAAATGCTAAGCGTAAAATAACATTTTAAAATTATATTTTCATTTTAACGTCTCTAATTTGACGACCCCCGTGTTTGAATAGATTTCAGGGTGTTGCCAGCTCCGAGGTACCGGGTTAGATTCCCGGACGTGTATAGATCCGTTCAGTGTAAAATCATTTTTCTGCATAATCTATCTCGGTGTTTGTAGTTCAGATGTTTTTCTGATTCCATAACACAAGTGTTTTAGCTATTTACTTTGGAATCGGAGAAGCGTATTCGGAGTTTTCCTATAAAGTCCACTGATGATTTGCCATAATCGCCACGCTATGCTGGTGTATTGGTCATCGCAGCACCTGACACTGTTCCTCTTTAACTCTGCCCGTTACCGGTCTGTTGAATTTTGTAGTATTTTTCTATATAATTATCGCGCCCTCTGTCGGTGGCCACTTCCATATCTAAGTACAATACAAGGTTAACACATAAGCCCAATGATATTCCGATTACAAAAAAATAAATAGCGCGAAAGTTAATATTAAAAGGTGTCGAGGTAGACCGAGACTTACTGAAGACCATGTGAGCAAATTGCTCGAAGAGGGGAGGGTCAAGAGTACTCGGATACCTAGACGTGCATGTATGAAGAAGAAGATGAATCTGAAAGAATCGAAAGAAGTATGTAGGGATCGTGACACTTAGCGATCTGTTCTCTGGCTACCCTGTCAGGGATTGTGCGTGAAGATAAATAAATAAATACATACCTAGATAGGCATAACATTATATAAGTTACTTAAATCCCAAAGTAACGTAGAATAAGGGTTTTCTACATTGACCCGACCGGGAATCCAACCCGGGACTTTAGAACTGATGACACCCCGAAAATCGGTACGCCAATCGTCCACGGATGTCGTTAAATGTGTAGATAGAGAAGTATATGTTCTAAAGGTATCTAAAGTTAAACGTTAACTTAAAGTACACACTTCACTAATTAACTCGCCGCGTTTCTATTCTCCATTTCGAACTCCTACGTACTTTTATTACTTTCGCAAATAAATTATTACGTGAGAATTAACGAATTTTCCACGCTTTTATTCCCGTGGGCGTTATGAAAGGCGTAGAAAACATTTATCTTCAATATGTTTATTTTTTACTCCTGAATAATTCTAAGCTTGGCAGCTTCTGCAGCTGCATGAATAGTCCGAGGAAGGCCTTGCAGAATACCGACCAGAAGGAGAGGCATCTACGGCTTCAGTGTTTCGTAGGGTGAGTAAAGCACCAGGCGCACATACTTCTATTTCCTTTCATTTCCATTTCATTTCATGGTAAGTGATTACCGCCGCCCATGAACATCCGCAATACCAGAGGCATAGCAGATGCGTTGCCGGCCTTAGAAATACCCTTGCAGAATACCGACCAGAAGGAGAGGCATCTACGGCTTCAGTGTTTCGTAGGGTGAGTAAAGCACCAGGCGCACATACTTCTATTTCCTTTCATTTCCATTTCATTTCATGGTAAGTGATTACCGCCGCCCATGAACATCCGCAATACCAGAGGCATAGCAGATGCGTTGCCGGCCTTAGAAATACCCTTGGGGTGGGGAGGGGCGTGTGTGGACCTCCGGTTACCTGCACTCACCAGACGAAACGCAGAAGTTTGTTAGACTTCTACTTCTCGCCGGTATTCTGTGAGGTCGTGGTACTTCCCCGGTCGAGCCGGCCCATTCATGCAAGCTGATGCGTGGCTCTACCACTGTTGTATACCTGCTACCAATTGTTTTTTAATTAGATTACATTAGCCGAGTGATCGGAATTCGAGTCCTTCCAAAAACTTTCGAGGTTTTTCAAAAACTTATTTACAAATTATATCGTTGGCTTGGACATAAAGACGGCGACGGGCTCAATAGAATACCATAATAGAAACGAAGAATAATAATAATATAGGTGCTCCTCGATACAGCCCGCATCGTACGCCGGTTTCTCTCCCTGTCGCCCTAACCCTCGGCCGTCTGGTCTGGAAAAAAATATAGGATTTGTATAATGTTTAATCAGGTATATTAAAGAATAAATAAATTCAAAGTGTGGCAATTTTTCTTTTATTTTTAATCTACTTCGTTAACAGATGTTTGCAGCTTATGGGCTATTATAGCTTCTTAGCATTTCACGATTGCTACTTTATCCTATAAAAATCCTATTGAAAACAACACAGCAGTATAAAAGCTAATTCACTATATTCCAATTTCAAACCTTAACGACGTCTGATAATGCAGCGATATCAGTCTGCAGGAAATATCCAGTATCGCAGTTAGACTGGTCGGAATGTATCCAGTATCGCAGTTAGACTGGTCGGAATGTATCCAGTATCGCAGTTAGACTGGTCGGAATGTATCCAGTATCGCAGTTAGACTGGTCGGAATGTATCCAGTATCGCAGTTAGACTGGTCGGAATGTATCCAGTATCGCAGTTAGACTGGTCGGAATGTATCCAGTATCGCAGTTAGACTGGTCGGAATGTATCCAGTATCGCAGTTAGACTGGTCGGAATGTATCCAGTATCGCAGTTAGACTGGTCGGAATGTATCCAGTATCGCAGTTAGACTGGTCGGAATGTATCCAGTATCGCAGTTAGACTGGTCGGAATGTATCCAGTATCGCAGTTAGACTGGTCGGAATGTATCCAGTATCGCAGTTAGACTGGTCGGAATGTATCCAGTATCGCAGTTAGACTGGTCGGAATGTATCCAGTATCGCAGTTAGACTGGTCGGAATGTATCCAGTATCGCAGTTAGACTGGTCGGAATGTATCCAGTATCGCAGTTAGACTGGTCGGAATGTATCCAGTATCGCAGTTAGACTGGTCGGAATGTATCCAGTATCGCAGTTAGACTGGTCGGAATGTATCCAGTATCGCAGTTAGACTGGTCGGAATGTATCCAGTATCGCAGTTAGACTGGTCGGAATGTATCCAGTATCGCAGTTAGACTGGTCGGAATGTATCCAGTATCGCAGTTAGACTGGTCGGAATGTATCCAGTATCGCAGTTAGACTGGTCGGAATGTATGAAGAAGATGATGAATCTGAAAGAATCGAAAGAAGTATGTAGGGATCGTGACACTTAGCGATCTGTTCTCTCTGGCTACCCCGTCAGGGATTGTGCGTGAAGATAAATAAAATAAATACATACCTAGATAGGGATAACATCATATAAGTTACTTAAATCCCAAAGTAACGTAGAATAAGGGTTTTCTACATTGACCCGACCGGGAATCCAACCCGGGACTTTAGAACTGGTGACACCCCGAAAATCGGTACGCCAATCGTCCACGGATGTCGTTAAATGTGTAGATAGAGAAGTATGTGTTCTAAAGGTATCTAAAGTTAAACGTTAACTTAAAGTACACACTTCACTAATTAACTCGCCGCATTTCTATTCTCCATTTCGAACTCCTACGTACTTTTATTACTTTCGCAAATAAATTATTACGTGAGAATTAACGAATTTTCCACGCTTTTATTCCCGTGGGCGTTATGAAAGGCGTAGAAAACATTTATCTTCAATATGTTTATTTTTTACTCCTGAATAATTCTAAGCTTGGCAGCTTATGAATAGTCCGAGGAAGGCCTTGCAGAATACCGACCAGAAGGAGAGGCATCTACGGCTTCAGTGTTTCGTAGGGTGAGTAAAGCATCAGGCGCACATACTTCTATTTCCTTTCATTTCCATTTCATTTCATGGTAAGTGATTACCGCCGCCCATGAACATCCGCAATACCAGAGGCATAGCAGATGCGTTGCCGGCCTTAGAGAGTACCCCCCCCCCGCCCAGAATTGGGGGAGGGGCGTGTGTGGACCTCCGGTTACCTGCACTCACCAGACGAAACGCAGAAGTTTGTTAGACTTCTACTTCTCGCCGGTATTCTGTGAGGTCGTGGTACTTCCCCGGTCGAGCCGGCCCATTCATGCAAGCTGATGCGTGGCTCTACCACTGTTGTATACCTGCTACCAATTGTTTTTTAATTAGATTACATTAGCCGAGTGATCGGAATTCGAGTCCTTCCAAAAACTTTCGAGGTTTTTCAAAAACTTATTTACAAATTATATCGTTGGCTTGGACATAAAGACGGCGACGGGCTCAATAGAATACCATAATAGAAACGAAGAATAATAATAATATAGGTGCTCCTCGATACAGCCCGCATCGTACGCCGGTTTCTCTCCCTGTCGCCCTAACCCTCGGCCGTCTGGTCTGGAAAAAAATATAGGATTTGTATAATGTTTAATCAGGTATATTAAAGAATAAATAAATTCAAAGTGTGGCAATTTTTCTTTTATTTTTAATCTACTTCGTTAACAGATGTTTGCAGCTTATGGGCTATTATAGCTTCTTAGCATTTCACGATTGCTACTTTATCCTATAAAAAAATCCTATTGAAAAACAACACAGCAGTATAAAAGCTAATTCACTATATTCCAATTTCAAACCTTAACGACGTCTGATAATGCAGCGATATCAGTCTGCAGGAAATATCCAGTATCGCAGTTAGACTGGTCGGAATGTATCCAGTATCGCAGTTAGACTGGTCGGAATGTATCAGTATCGCAGTTAGACTGGTCGGAATGTATCCAGTATCGCAGTTAGACTGGTCGGAATGTATCCAGTATCGCAGTTAGACTGGTCGGAATGTATCAGTATCGCAGTTAGACTGGTCGGAATGTATCAGTATCGCAGTTAGACTGGTCGGAATGTATCCAGTATCGCAGTTAGACTGGTCGGAATGTATCAGTATCGCAGTTAGACTGGTCGGAATGTATCAGTATCGCAGTTAGACTGGTCGGAATGTATCCAGTATCGCAGTTAGACTGGTCGGAATGTATCCAGTATCGCAGTTAGACTGGTCGGAATGTATCAGTATCGCAGTTAGACTGGTCGGAATGTATCCAGTATCGCAGTTAGACTGGTCGGAATGTATCAGTATCGCAGTTAGACTGGTCGGAATGTATCCAGTATCGCAGTTAGACTGGTCGGAATGTATCCAGTATCGCAGTTAGACTGGTCGGAATGTATCCAGTATCGCAGTTAGACTGGTCGGAATGTATCCAGTATCGCAGTTAGACTGGTCGGAATGTATCCAGTATCGCAGTTAGACTGGTCGGAATGTATCCAGTATCGCAGTTAGACTGGTCGGAATGTATCCAGTATCGCAGTTAGACTGGTCGGAATGTATCCAGTATCGCAGTTAGACTGGTCGGAATGTATCCAGTATCGCAGTTAGACTGGTCGGAATGTATCCAGTATCGCAGTTAGACTGGTCGGAATGTATCCAGTATCGCAGTTAGACTGGTCGGAATGTATCCAGTATCGCAGTTAGACTGGTCGGAATGTATCCAGTATCGCAGTTAGACTGGTCGGAATGTATCCAGTATCGCAGTTAGACTGGTCGGAATGTATCCAGTATCGCAGTTAGACTGGTCGGAATGTATCCAGTATCGCAGTTAGACTGGTCGGAATGTATCCAGTATCGCAGTTAGACTGGTCGGAATGTATCCAGTATCGCAGTTAGACTGGTCGGAATGTATCCAGTATCGCAGTTAGACTGGTCGGAATGTATCCAGTATCGCAGTTAGACTGGTCGGAATGTATCCAGTATCGCAGTTAGACTGGTCGGAATGTATCCAGTATCGCAGTTAGACTGGTCGGAATGTATCCAGTATCGCAGTTAGACTGGTCGGAATGTATCCAGTATCGCAGTTAGACTGGTCGGAATGTATCCAGTATCGCAGTTAGACTGGTCGGAATGTATCCAGTATCGCAGTTAGACTGGTCGGAATGTATCCAGTATCGCAGTTAGACTGGTCGGAATGTATCCAGTATCGCAGTTAGACTGGTCGGAATGTATCCAGTATCGCAGTTAGACTGGTCGGAATGTATCCAGTATCGCAGTTAGACTGGTCGGAATGTATCCAGTATCGCAGTTAGACTGGTCGGAATGTATCCAGTATCGCAGTTAGACTGGTCGGAATGTATCCAGTATCGCAGTTTTCCTATAAAGTCCACTGATGATTTGCCATAATCGCCACGCTATGCTGGTGTATTGGTCATCGCAGCACCTGTCACTTTTCCTCTTTAACTCTGCCCGTTACCAGTCTGTTAAATTTTGTAATATTTTTCTATATAATTATCGCGCCCTCTGTCGGTGGCCACTTCCATATCTAAGTACAACGCAAGGTTAACACATAAGCCCAATGATATTCCGATTACAAAAAAAATAAATAAATACATACCTAGATAGGGATAACATCATATAAGTTACTTAAATCCCAAAGTAACGTAGAATAAGGGTTTTCTACATTGACCCGACCGGGAATCCAACCCGGGACTTTAGAACTGGTGACACCCCGAAAATCGGTACGCCAATCGTCCACGGATGTCGTTAAATGTGTAGATAGAGAAGTATGTGTTCTAAAGGTATCTAAAGTTAAACGTTAACTTAAAGTACACACTTCACTAATTAACTCGCCGCATTTCTATTCTCCATTTCGAACTCCTACGTACTTTTATTACTTTCGCAAATAAATTATTACGTGAGAATTAACGAATTTTTCACGCTTTTATTCCCGTGGGCGTTATGAAAGGCGTAGAAAACATTTATCTTCAATATGTTTATTTTTACTCCTGAATAATTCTAAGCTTGGCAGCTTCTGCAGCTGCATGAATAGTCCGAGGAAGGCCTTGCAGAATACCGACCAGAAGGAGAGGCATCTGCGGCTTCAGTGTTTCGTAGGGTGAGTAAAGCACCAGGCGCACATACTTCTATTTCCTTTCATTTCCATTTCATTTCATGGTAAGTGATTACCGCCGCCCATGAACATCCGCAATACCAGAGGCATAGCAGATGCGTTGCCGGCCTTAAGTACCCCGCCCAGAATTGGGGGAGGGGCGTGTGTGGACCTCCGGTTACCTGCACTCACCAGACGAAACGCAGAAGTTTGTTAGACTTCTACTTCTCGCCGGTATTCTGTGAGGTCGTGGTACTTCCCCGGTCGAGCCGGCCCATTCATGCAAGCTGATGCGTGGCTCTACCACTGTTGTATACCTGCTACCAATTGTTTTTTAATTAGATTACATTAGCCGAGTGATCGGAATTCGAGTCCTTCCAAAAACTTTCGAGGTTTTTCAAAAACTTATTTACAAATTATATCGTTGGCTTGGACATAAAGACGGCGACGGGCTCAATAGAATACCATAATAGAAACGAAGAATAATAATAATATAGGTGCTCCTCGATACAGCCCGCATCGTACGCCGGTTTCTCTCCCTGTCGCCCTAACCCTCGGCCGTCTGGTCTGGAAAAAAATATAGGATTTGTATAATGTTTAATCAGGTATATTAAAGAATAAATAAATTCAAAGTGTGGCAATTTTTCTTTTATTTTTAATCTACTTCGTTAACAGATGTTTGCAGCTTATGGGCTATTATAGCTTCTTAGCATTTCACGATTGCTACTTTATCCTATAAAAAAATCCTATTGAAAAACAACACAGCAGTATAAAAGCTAATTCACTATATTCCAATTTCAAACCTTAACGACGTCTGATAATGCAGCGATATCAGTCTGCAGGAAATATCCAGTATCGCAGTTAGACTGGTCGGAATGTATCCAGTATCGCAGTTAGACTGGTCGGAATGTATCCAGTATCGCAGTTAGACTGGTCGGAATGTATCCAGTATCGCAGTTAGACTGGTCGGAATGTATCCAGTATCGCAGTTAGACTGGTCGGAATGTATCCAGTATCGCAGTTAGACTGGTCGGAATGTATCCAGTATCGCAGTTAGTTAGAAACTGGAATTTTAATCGTGGATTCATTTGTAACTACATGCAATGTTCACAGCAGTAATAGTTTTATAACTTATTACATTTGTATACTGAGAACCACAATTTATACTAGATATATGGCAACCTCCGTGTACGAGTGACGTATATACGTTTTCATAGTGGCAGGAGCTCAGAGGTCCCGGGTTCGATGTCCGGTCGGTTCAAACTTTATTTACATTCATAACCTTCATTGTTTCGATTCCAAAAGACAAGTGCTTAGACTTAATTACTAACTTTGGGATCAGAGTTATGTTCTATATGTTGTCCCATATCTGTGTATATATTATCGTTTTAAAAAAATGTATAAAAAAGTCGCTAAGGCCTTTTGAGTTATTATAGAGAGTTTATCACGGAATGACAGAAAGTCTACTCCTCTGAGGCGGATTGGCGAAATAAACAGGTGTTCGAAATATTTTATAGTATTGGTTTTCCATGTTGTATCGGCACTAGAATATTCCACCTCTTTTCTTTCCGTTGCTGACGTAAAAGACTGTTATAAACTTATTACTATGCCTAAAAGAATCAGAGGATATTTTGAAATATGAAAAATTTAAAGTAAAATTTTCAGAATATCGCGTAAACGTTGCGGCCAGGTTCTAGCCCACCGAACAAGTGCGTGCCTGACTCGCGCATCGTGGGTTTTGCACAATTAGGTAATTTGTACAGCTACAATTAATACAGCTCCCTTCACCCAACTAATTAACACTATCTACTGGAGTTAATTAGCTTTCATAGCATTCACTATTCAGAACTGTGAATACGATTATAATACAAATAAAGAAATTGATTTTTCCTTTACTTTTGCTGTGAAATGCAGCAGTACTTCGCATTCTGCTGTGTAAAATATTCTTGTCAAATATTCTTTGAGATAACTATCAAACAGCTTAACAAACAATACTAGGTGGAATCAAAGAGTTGTTACACACTATTTGAGGGCAGAAATGTCACTGCAAATAAGGATTTTCCACCTTTAAAAGAGGTTACGGTGAATTTGGCTCCATCTTAGTACCGGCGCAAGGATAACGGCACCTCCTCTCTTCGGAGGCGGCTGGGGCGGCTGAAACATGTATACTGAAATTATACTTCATCTGGAATAAACTTGCATAAGCAGTAGATATATTCGTAGTTACAATTCAACGCAGTAACGTATTCTTCTCACGGGAACAGGACCTGAACCCGCGCCGATATTAAAGAAAGGTCGAACGGCTCATAAATTATAACGGCTTGTAAATTAAACTCCCCTCTTTACACTTTTTGTGTCGTGAAAACATTTTTAAGTGACATCCCTTGCAGGTATTACCCAGTACGTCAATACTTGATGCGATCAAATATTAATTTTCTACTTAATTTTGTCTGTGACTCCGACTGTGTGTTATGTCGAATTTCTCATAGGATTCTTTAATTTTCTGTAGTAAACAGCTGTCTTGTTGTTAATAGCATATTTTAGTACTGAATTTAGTAATAAAGTAATGTAACTTTAACCTTGTGGTAACTGCGTAAGAATATTGCCACTACATTTCTTCCCTTGGGTGTCGTTCGTTGGTTGTCGTTTATATTACCGTATACCACTATTACTCATTCTCATTATTATCTAAAAAAAGTTACGATACTACGTGACCCCTTTCCTTAATTTTTTAACAATTCCTATTACTTTCTAAATTTTCGATTTAATTGTTTTTTTACTTTTTAAAAAGATGTTGTTGAAAGAACCAAAGGGACCTCCCCTTTGGTTTTTTCAACATGTGGTTCATTCGCGTACACTTTACTAGTCAATCTCCAAACTAGTCTATAGAAAACCTTTTATTGTCGCAGTCAAGATATTTGTGGTACCTTCGTTGTTCCCGACTTCATGACACAAGTGCTTCAGTTAACTTTGAGATTAGACCAATATACTCGATGTAGTCCATGTTAAATTATTATTTAATATATATCTATTACATATATTATATATATTTAATATAAATTATATCTGGCCAGTGTATCAAACGAAAAATTCGCAAAACTTTATATGGCCTGTCGTATAATTAATTTAACATATCTTCTTTATGATGTAACGTGCTCATATTAATGTCCCTATTTCCAAGTAAAACAAAATAGAGAATACTTAAGTTAGTGGAAAACTACACAACTTGGATTCAATCCAATATATTCGGTCAAATATAAACGCTTTGAGAGGCTTTCAAATAAATATGAACAAATTTATTTTCGTCCGAAACACTCACACAACTTGAAATAAATTTTGAATTTCATCTTTTAAGGAGCTGTAAGTGTTGGTCTGGAAAAATAAAATTCACTAGAATATATTTGTCTATGAATTTAATAATAAATCATCATTAACATGGGATCCACCTTGAGACGTTCGTAGAGTTTACGCGGTATTGTCTACGCCGTATACGTAGCTGAGTAGTGCTACCTCTATTAAGCTTTTCAATTAAATTTAACTTTTTAAATTTTTGGAGCCACTAACAGTCCCGATAACCGAGTAGTTGGGAGATCGGAATTCGAGTCAAGGGACTCTAGTTCGATCTCTAGGTGGTAGGCACGAACCATCGTTGACTTAGATATAAAGACGGCACAAGTTCACCATCTGTCTCGTTGTCCCAAAAAATGAGTTCCGTTAAAGGTCTTAATTGTCTAGACAATTGTCTACCCCACTTTTGGCGTTCTATATTTTTTTTCTGGAGCTACGTTGGCATGTGTTAAAATGTGAGTGCATATTATGTACATAATTGCTACACGAAGTAGCCTGGTTTTGTGAATTTCTATCTGACTCCACGATTACTTACCCCAGTATGGGAAACGAAACAAAGTTAAAATTAACAAACTAATGCCATGCCGGAATCTTTACTACGAAAGTCAAAGTACTTTCTTCGGTGGTTCAACTTACTTTGAATATGTACTCGTAGACTGTCTCTATCTGTAGTAGATAACACATCATACATTGTAAGACGCCCACTGCCGACTCCTTTTCTATAAGTGAGGTGAAAGGTACTTTACTGCGATCGCCAATCCGCTTGTCAAGCGTGGCGGTAACGGTAACGCTTCCCATGTGGGAAAGCTTTTATGATGATGATATTGATAAAAGTTATGTATCGAAATTATACAATTAAATTAAAAATTATGAAACAAATTACTCATTTTCATATTAAACCTCGACAAATGTCACATTTTTATTTTTATTATTTCTAACTCAGGCGGCATGTTTATGGTTTAGCTATGGCAAAGACCTCAAGGCCTTCGACCGTTACCTTTTTTACGTTACCATAGGGTATTGTACATTTAACGAGAAGTACTTTTGGATGTTGTTGTGTGTATGAATACATATACATACATACATGTTGGCCTGTTAAAATCCACTGCAGGACATAGGCCTCTCACATAGGGAGGATTTTCCGTAATCACCACGCTAGGCAAGCGGATTGAAAATCGCAGTAGCAGGCTACTCGCACCTCAGATGCTGCTGCCCATATTCAGTTTCATTATTTTTGTCTGATGTTTATAGAGATGGTTATCCCGCCAACACGCACAACGCACACGCACAACGCACACTACCCGCGCGTGAGGCGCTGATATCACTTAAATAGTTTGCTGTGTAATATTTTAATTTTTAAAAAATAATTAAGCTACTCATTCAAACTCAGTTGTCTGATAAAAAAATTACTTAAGATGTGAACTATATGTGCTAGTGTTTTCAAAATGATATATAATAGTGTAATGAATCAAATAAATAACAACAACAAAAAACAACAAAACAATTTCTATAAAAAAGTGTTACAAGTGCTACGTTTAATCAATTAACGGGTGAAATTTACATTTAGTTATTCACAAACTGACAATAACAATACTTTTTATTATTTTATATCACAAGTGTAAAAAATCTAAAACAAAATAATTGCTGTGAATATTTATAATTCTTTCAACATTAGTCATATCAACAAATTACTATTACTTAAGGACAGTTATAATACTTAATTTCTTCGGATACTTTAGTTGTAAACATAGCCGTGAGGTAATTCATTTGAATTTTGCATCAACAACATATTTAAACTAGAGTTCGATTCTAATCTAAAAACTTTTGTGAATGATTTAGTTCAAAATTTAAAATTTATAAGATAATAGTTTCTAAAAACTCCACATTCGAACGATAGATGTCATAGCTAGTACCCAATCAAACAAAGATGAACTTTATAGAAAACATTACATTTCGTCGCAGACGTACACAATCCGATTCAATAATACAAACGAAGGTTCGTTCATCGCGGGTTCGCTAGATGACACCACTGGTAGCTTACCTGATATATCCGATGACGATATAAATAATGAAATACAAAGATTAAAGGAGGAAATAAAAACTCTCTATTGACTTGAACAGTGCTCATGCAGAAATTGAGTGTCTTTCTTCAGAAAATAGGGATCTCAAACGATCTAATGAAGAGCTACTAAAAACAAATGTATTAATGAAAAAAATTGCAACTAGTCCTGCAACAAAAAAGAAAAAAATTAATAACGCCCAACAAAGAGCAGATAAAGAGACTCAGACTCCAAAATTACTAAATATGAGTAATGTATCTAAAAATCAAGATAATGTAGAAATCATATCGCCACTTGCAACTCAGCCTAAGTTAAAATATATTGAAAAGATAAAACCCGCAAGTAAGCAAAATAAAGTTTGTATTTTAAGTAGTAGCAAAATAATAATATATTATCAATAGCACAGAAAAATCTGGCATATGATAAATTTCAAGTATGTCATTATTTAAAGCCACACACTAGACTCATTAATATGTTAGAAAACATTGAATCAAAATTAAAACAATTTACATTTAAGGACTATTGTATTATATTAATAGGCGAAGATGATTTTAATTCTACACAAAATTATTTTAATTTAATTGTTCACATCAGAAATACATTGAAAGAAATTAAACATACTAATATTATAATTTGCCTGCCTACATTTAAATGTAAACATAATACGTCAATGTTTAATTGGAGAATAGAGAACTTTAACAATTTATTATACTTGGATAATTTAACACATCAATATGCATATCTCCTTGACTCAAACTCGAATTTAACTTATGACTATCGAATGTTTGACTACCATACAGGACGTATTAAGGACATTGGCATAAATACTGTGTTCCAAGACTTAAGAGAGTTAATTAGGTATATAGAAAATAGTGTCAATATGTCAAATGAGGAGTTAATACAAAATGACAATCGTAACACAATATTGAACTTGGAACCAACAATAAATCAGTTTTTCATTAATAATTATTTGCATATCCTGCATCAAAATATTGCAGGTCTATTAAATAAATCAGATGCATTGACAATTTCTTTAAATGAACTAGAAGAAAACTCATAACTATTGACGTTATATGCATCACAGAACATTTCATCATATCCGGTTTCGAGAAATTTTAACCATCCCCAACTATAACTTAGCTGCATGCTTTTGCAGAACAACTCAAAAGAGGTGGCACTTGCATACTGGTTAAAGGGACACTGGTTTACGGAATTACCAGATATTAAGAAATTCTCCATTCCTGGTTTAATTGAATGTTGTGCTATTGAGTTAGTGCTTTACAAAACTTTAATCGTGTGTATGTATAGAGTACCAAAAAACGATAATTTTAATTTATTCTTTAATAGATTGGAAAAAATTCTAGAAGTAGTTACCAAAAATCAAAATAGAAATATTATAATAACAGGAGACTTTAATATTAACATTTTAAAGCGCAACAATGTCTCAATAGAATTTGAATGTCTTCTCTCAAATTACAATCTCAAATTAGAGATCAACCAACCTACCCGAATTAAAAGTCAAACTTGTATTGATAACTTTGGACATAATTTTCATAATAACTGTAAAGCTGAAGTAATAGAACTTGCCCTATCAGATCACACAGCGCAACTATTTAAATGTGGTGTTAAAAAATTTGCATTCTTGATAGGTGGTTCATCAAACGACGAGATTATAACAAAGAAAATATGATAAAGTTTGACGACTGCATTAAAAGACTATCCTTTTCTGAAATATACAATACGGAAGACCCTAACGAAGCCTACAATATTTTTCTAGAAAATTTTAAGCTTTTTATGATTTATGCTTTCCTTAAGATATATTACTATAAAACAAAAAGTAATCAAAATGGATATCACGAGGTATAAAGATTTGCAGTAAGAAGAAAAGGGAGTTGTTATGGATGTATAGATTAAAACCTACTGTAAATAATAAAATAAAATTTAAAGAATATTCCAAAAAGCTTAAAAAAATTATAAAACTTACACAACGAGCTCAAAATGATTATAGTATTAAAACTTCGACGAATAGAAGTAAAGCTACATGGCAAATAATTAAAAATACGAAGCAAAATTTACCAAGTGATACCATATCATCAATAAAATTGATGATAAAATAATAACGAATCCGAAAGAAATATCATGTGCATTCAACAATTTCTTCGTAGATAAAATTCAACCAACAAATTTGAAAAATGAACTAAAATTACAAATACTAAACAATAATCATTCAATGTTCTTGACACCAAGTTCACCATCTGACATTTTAAATATTATAACATCATTGAACAACACTAATAGTGTAGGTCCAGATGAAATTTCTACAAAAGTCGTTAAATTTGTTGCAAATAATATATCAAATCACCTTAGCCATATTATCAATTTGAGTATCAGTAAAAGTTTCTACCCAGGAAAATTAAAAACATCAGTAGTCAAACCACTCTTCAAGAAAGAAAATAAGCTCTATATGGAAAATTATAGATCTATTGCCCTCATATCGATATTCGCAAAAGTTTTCGAAAAATTCCTGCATCAGAAAATTTATTCCTTTATTGAAAAATATAACATTTTAACCAACGCACAAAAAGGTTTTAGGCATCAGATGACTATCAATATGGCAATTTATGATTTCTTAAATGTTATTATGACAAACGTTGACAATAAAAATCCAATTTGTGCTTTATACTGCGATATGACTCAGGCATTTGATTGTGTTGACCATGATATTTTGACAAACAAACTAAATCATTATGGTATACGAGGTAGAGTATTAGACTTGATAACATCATATCTTGACAACAGAAAGCAGTACACTGAAATCCATCGAGTAAATTATCGCGATAAACGGGAACATGCATATAAATCTGATGAACGAACTATACGTTACGGAGTATCACAGGGCAGTGTTTTAGGCCCCCTATTATTCATTATTTATATCAACATACTTGTTAATGCTACAAATCATCAAATGACACTTTTTGCTGATGACAGTACAGTGACAATGGAATGCAAAAATAAAAATTTATATCACAATAACATCTATAATACACTTTATTTAATTATTGAATGGTTAAAAAACAATAACTTACGGATTAATTTAAGGAAAACGAATTTAATGCATTTTAATCAATTACCTTCAAATACAAACCTGAACATAATGTATGAAAATCAACTAATTAATGAAATTGACACTACGAAATTTCTAGGCTTAATCATCGACCGGAAGCTGAATTGGAAAAAGCATGTTGAAGAACTGTCTAAGAAAATAAATACGTCTGCTTACGCACTTCATAAATTGTCTTCATTATTAAACTTTGATTCGTTATTAATGGCATATTATGGCATGGCTGATTCAAGACTGAGATATGGCATCATTTTTGGGGAAATTCAACTTATAAAGAATTAGCTTTTAAAGCACAAAAACGATGCATCAGGTCAATATTTAGGTTAAGAAAAATTGATAGTTGCCGACGTTATTTTATAGAAAATAAAATACTTACGCTTACTTCACTTTACATACTTGAGACTGCTGTGTTTGTAAAGAGTAATTCAAATAAATTTCAGAAGTTATCAGATGTCCACAATCGCAATCGACGTGACAATACAAGACTATGCATTCGCAGAGCCAGAACTGCGGTTATGCATAAGAGTGTTTTTGCATGGCTCCAATTATTTATAACAAAATTCCAAAAACATAAAAGAATTAAACATGAAAAGTTTCAAGGAAAGGCTCCGAATATTCCTGATTGAAAAATGTTATTACCATATTAACGATTTTTTAAATGATAAATTTAATGAAGATTTTGACAATTGAAGAATGACATTTAAGATTTTGATTTCAAGAATGACGTACGATAATCCATTAAACTGTTTACTTTTTAATATTTAACTTATTACTTTTGACAATTTGATTCTCTGTATTTTTTTTTATTCACATGAATTAAATTATTTATTGACATGAATTTGTAAGACAAGATATTCTAACAGTACGTTGTAATTTTGAAATAATTAGTATTTGTACGCCACACAAGGCAAAGACATGTTGGACATTACTCCTAAATATTATGTAACAGCTTTCTTTACACATGTTTTAACAAATAAATTATCATTATCATTATCATTATCATTATCAACTATTGGTTACCATAACGATATTTTAGGCTGTGTCCCTTAGTCCACGGGAAGAAAGAGAGTGGCAATACTCTGACGCCGTTACCACATGGGACGAGTATGTGTATTCGTGAATGTAAGCTGCTACTAAAAAGCCCTTCTCAAAAACAAAAAATTAAATTGAGTCTTTTATTTCCAGTCCATAATTATTGATGAGCCATCAACCATTCTTTCTCATCGAAAGGGCTAAAGAGAAGCCTTTTGCAGAAAATATGTTTTTTTTAAGGGTGGTATTTATTATGCTTATGTTTCAACTGAACATAAAAATATCTCTATTATGCAGTATTTGTCCGCCGAATTGAGAAAAAGTACGAAATTATTTTATGTCTGAAATACGATTTGTTTTTTAATTTTTTTATGTCTTCAGGCATTTTTCCAATACTGGGGTAAACAGAGGTCAAGTCATTTAAGTTCTTTCGACCCAGCTTTCACCGAAGCCTATTTAGGGCAACGTCATAGGTGGTGAGCTATCGCCGTCTTGATGTCCACGCTAACGGCAATGTATTATTTCGTTTGCACATCGCGCAATGTATTATTTCGTTTGTTATCTCTGATTAATCTATTGCTTGACACGTAGAGAATGTATAAATTAGTTTACAAATGAATTGGCATTTGCACCATTCCGAATGGAAAAATAAAATAAAAGTCATGAAAATGAAGAAATCAACTCAAACACAGGTTTAAAAGGTGATCCACATAGGATATACATATTTTAGTTTATTTTAGATAGTAGTATATATATATATATATATATATATATATATATATATATATATATATATATATATATATATATATATATATATATAATAAGACATTCGAAGACATTCGTATGATAAGACAAACTTTCGAAGAGCATGTAAACAAACTGCTTCAAGAGGAGAGAATGATGAATTTGAAAGAAGCTATAAAGGTATGCAAGGACCGTGACACTTGGCGATCTGTTCTCTCTGGCTACCCCCTCAAAGATACATGATGATATAATAATAAAACAAAATCTGTTGACAGAGAAATAGAGAGGGAAAGAGAGAGTGAGAGGCAGAGGTCTAGACAATTAAGTCCTTTCGACCCACCCTTCACCTTAACAATAATATTCTTCACTAATTCATAATCTTCTTAATAATATTTCGTTTAAATTTATTTTTAAAATAACTATTAGCTGATATTTCCAATAGCTGATTAATATTAGTTTTATTATTTTTATAAAATTCTAGCTAATTTCATATGATCAATTATTATTATAAACTAGCAGCCCCCCGCGGCTTTGCCCGCAATTTAACACTTAACGCGGAACCCTAATTACGTTTCTAAAATAAAAAAAGCCTATGTTACTCCGTATAACATTAGCTATCTGTGAGTGAAAGTCCTGTTAAAATCGGTCCAAAGGTTTCGGAGATTATCAAGAACAAACACACGGACACACAAACAAAAATAAAAAAAAATTTGGTGTATGTACCGTATATATTCACATACATATAGTAAAAATCGATTATTTCAATATTACAAACAGGCACTCCAATTTTGTGTATACAATGTATTATAGATACATTTAGGCATCCACTTTTGTATCCCTAATGGCGGTACATTCTGTGCATCAATATGTACAGAGAGCAGTTTGGTGATGTTTACTTACTTACACAATTTTAATTTTGTAACAACATACACCAATTTCTTAAACGATGTTTTAATTAAAAATCTTGGTATGAATTTTAATCTCACGAGAGTCACGTTACAAAAATTTGTACGATTTATATCGTTGACTTGGATATGAAGATTGCGACCGGCTCATCTCATTCTGGCAAATAATTTCTTCGGTAGAGGTGGGTCGAAAAGACTTAGCTGTCTAGATCTCTGTCTACCCTAGTGTTGGGAATAACGTGAAGGTATTTTTATTAGATACACGATTTTTTACTTCCGTAAAGGGGTCCTGAGTCCAGTTCTACAGCAGGATTTTACAGGTCGTTTTGAATATCACAGTCACCAACCCTCGACATAACTAAATAGTCAATCTGAATAGCGAAGCAACTGTAACATTTCCCTCAGGATTAAATTCAGATCCTCGTTTGCTTAAATGTCTCGAGAAATGAAGACGATTCCTTAGTAACATTTATGTAATTTCTTTAATCTGTATATTTCGCTTGTTGTCGCTTAAATTCGTTCGGTCGATTCTCAGTCGACGTTTCGTAGGATTACAAACTTCTCTGTTTTGATGCCGTCTGGATTAACTAATTAATTCAATAAAACTAAGTACCAGAGTTACCAATATTCGCTTCATAAGAAGCAGGTGGCTAATATTTTTTGGAGTTTACTCCTTAATAATCATACATAAGCTGGGGATATGAAAGTTTTTCTCCTTCTTATTTTGACTGTTATCTTGACTGTTATAGTTAAGTCATAATAATCGCTTTTTGTTTAAATTATTCACTAGAAACTTGGGTAGATTCATATGATGTTATAAAATATTCACCATGTCTCTTATATTTTACCGCATTCGCACGTCAATCTCACAAGATTATATAATAATAACTGTATACAATAACTGACTTTAAACAAAATAATAATAAACAAAACAGTTAGGTGTAACGGAAAAGTTCAGGCCAGTGCGGAAATTGTGTGACGGGCAATTGGATCTGACAAATGATTTTCCTTTTCGGAAATTAGCTTTTTTCAAGTTAAATCATCATTACTTCTCTTATTTTGAACATATATTTAGCACTTTTGTCTTGGGGACAATCGGATGCGACACTTACAAAAACAAGTAGTCTCTAGGATTTAGCCTGAGAGAGAATGAGCTAGAAAGCCTTTTTTATTTTTACTTTTACGAAGTTGACCACACAATGCATTAAATTATCTGTTTTTTTCTTTTATTAATTTATCTCAATACACTGCTAGCCTAAGTAACATGCACCCAGATTTTTATGTGTTTGCTCATTAAATTCTATGAAATATTATTTGATTAAAAAATCAAATATTCATATAGATTTATTAATATAGAATTTCGTCAATATCTCTATCCAAATATGGTTTTACTATACTCTGCAAGGTTTTAATATCGCATGTACTGTACCTCTGCTTCGAAATAAGTGAGAGCGGAGTTAGGTCGTGCAAAATCGTTCATTTTTTTTTAATTTTCGTGTGGTTACGGCGTAGGAATATACCAACCCTTTTCATCTCGGGGGTCGTAAAAGGCGACTATGAGAAAAGCCTTAAAAAGTACAATTGGTTTACGACAGATGGTGGGATGACCATATCAAAGTATACAGTGACGAGCGGCAACATATACGGTACGAGAGTTCTCCGATCGCCAATACTCTCGGCAAACTTGGTGGTTCTGTCCAACCCACAGGTTATAGAAAGTTCTATGTCCTTCAGTGTATTTTTACAAACCGTTACTATAATAATAATAAATATGTATGACACATATATATGGCAAAAACTTGCTCTTTCCGCATTATGTACATAAAAATTCTTCCCTTCCTTAAAACGAAATATTAATAATAAATAACACTTACATAGATAGGCACAACATCACAAACAACTGAATATACAAACAGGATCAGGTCTAAGCCCCGAGAAAATGTTGAAAAGTGTTGCCTACATCAAACCCGGGGCTTCTGTGCTGGCGACGCCATGAAATCCGATCCGCCACTCGTCCACGAAGGTCGACAAACAAAATGATAATCGATCAAATCAAATGAAAACATATTTCACAAGTGTTATATTACATTAAAGACCAAATTTATTTCATTGAATTACATTAAGTTTGTTTCAAACAATAAATAAATCAATTTGAATCCTGTCGATCCGCGACGATCGCTTAGCATAAATATTATTCGGTTTCCAATTTAAAAGTCAAACATTTTGTTTTTGTCGGAGCTGAGTGTCAATAATAATGAAAGCGGTAATTCTATTTAAGTACTCATTTGTTTTGTAAATCAACAGGAATTTATTAATGGTTGGAAGTTTATTTATAGAGACGATTTCATTTTTAAGGGCGTTTTGTCTGCGTACGTATATTTTTATAAGTACGTGGTGATTCGAAAATTGGAACACATAACGGATAATTTTGTTACAGAGTGAGGAGTGGGAATGGAATTAAATTTTTAATAGTTAGGTATATATGATATTTTTGACGTGTTTTCCTATATTTTTGACGTATATTCCGATACTGAAAATGCAGAAGTTTAAATAAATAAATATATATCTTCACGCAATTCCCAATACAGGGGTAGACAGAGGTCTAGTCTAGACAATGTAGTCCCTTTGACCTACCTTCCACCGAAGATATTTTCGGGACAACGTGACAGGTGGTGAGCCCGTCGCCGCCTTTATGTCCAAGCCACGATATAATTCGTACATAAGTTTTTGCAAAACTCATTGGTACAAGCCTGCCACTTGGGGATCGAACTCGGGTCTCTCGACTCGAAATTCCGACCACCGAACCACTCGGCTATCGTGACTTCTACTTAGGCGGTAAGCCTATCACGGTCTTAGTATCAACCAGGTTCAATATAAATACATAGATAAATAGTTAATAGACTAAGGGTAACTTTGCAGATATTCATTATCAGAAACCGTATAGACTACACGAAGGGCGACTGGTGAGTCTCTGCCTGATAACACCTTGTTTTTGAGGCAAAAAACTTGTCGCGTTGCGCTGTTGCTGGTGGTATGTACATGTCAAGCTCGACAGAATGAGATATCAACTCAAGGCCCAATCACTAGCGGCCATATCTCACAATAATAACAGCGGTGTCTTGACATGCCCCAAATGCTCTCGTACCTTTACTAAAAAAATTGGGTATATTAACCTTCAGAGAGCACGTCAAAGGGCAGAAGGTCAAGCTCTAGTCCATCATTGATATGGTCGTCCAGTGGTACGGTTATATTTAAGATGTGTAGCATTCGCGTTATTACAGGGAATCATTATTTAATAACAACTTTTACATCGATAATTATTTATTTAAACATTACAAAAACTAAGACAAAACTATTTCCACATTTTCAATAAACTTTATAGTGATACAAGGTATTGTAGGAAAATTATTACATGAGGATCAAAGAAGCTCTTTTAAAATATCCGGTCCGTATGTAATTATACATACTCGCAATTATTTAATAACGTAGTGCAAAATTTACCATAATTAAGTTCTAAGATTACATTTGCATAAGTACTCTCAGCGGAATGAGAATCGTACGATGTAAAGTTAGAAATACGAATATATTTTATCTAAGTTAATTTTTAATGTAAAAATGACGATAGACGAGTGGTTTGGTTGATCGGAATTCGAGACAAGAGATCCGAGTTCCGTCCCCAGGAGTTTTTTCAAAACTTACATAGAATTTGTATGTGTTTATTGTATCTATTTATTCGCGTTAATGAAAGAAATAAAAAAAAAATGTTGTTATAATTATGTTTATTGTTTCAAAGTTGTTATTTAAAAAATTACTTCGCAACCCTCCGCATGAAAATATAAAAAGGTATGTGCTACCTGGTCCGAAGAGAAGAAGAAGCGTGCCTCCCTCCACCCTCCACCACCCTCCCTCCCACAGATGCGTGCACCAATTCCACAGACGTGTGCACCAACTCCACTGTATGCACCACCACCACTACACTCAAACCAGGTAACACACACCACCACCGAAAACGCGACACGTGTTTCGCCTCAAAACAAGGCATCCTCAAGCGAGTAGACTCTACGATGAGCGACCGCAGAGTCAATTGAGACAGAGTTTATTGTTTCCTTATAAATTACTAACAACGTTATTTATAATATGCTATGCATATTATAAATAACGTTTGGTTTGCCGTGCGCTTTGGCTGTAATAATATACCACCCCCATGTAAGAGGCGACTATGGAAGGAGTCTTAAAAACGCAGTAGGTTACCGATAATGGGATAAACACCTCAAAAAATACCAGATCAAAATTCAGCTGACCGGTGATTGGCAGCAGCATCTAAATAGGTAATGTACTGCGATCGCCAATGCACTTGACAAGCGTGGCGATTATGGCAAAGCCTCACGTGCGGGAGAGGCCTATGTCCTACGGAGGACTTTAACAGGCCGTTATAATCAATACATGAGATTGAAGCTTGACTTTACATGAGATTAAAGCTTTTTATTTAAATAAAATATATTCACGCCATTCCCAATACAGGGGTGAACAGAGGTCTAGTCTGGACAGTTGAGTTCTTTCGACCCACCTTTTATCAAAGACATTTTTGAGGACAACATGAACGGCGATGAGCCTGTCGTCGTCTTTATATCCAACGATCCAAATCGCACGTAATTAAAAAAAAACCTGATGGTAGGAGCCTTCCACCTGGGAAGCGAAATCCGGTCTTTCGACTCGAATTACGATCATATTTCATTTTTACGGCGACGGGCTCACCACCCGAAAATATTTTCAGTGAAAGGTGGGGCTAAGGGACTTAATTGTCTAGACTAGACCTCTGTCTACCCCTGTATTGGGAATTGCGTTAAGATATTAATTTATTTATTTTATATTTAATAATAAATAATGATGATATATGTTCAAACTGTTGTTACACGCATATATTTCTCTGATACAAGGTTGTTTTGAACTGAAAATATTACTTCCCTGTAACCAATCTGACTTAATAAGGTTTCTTTGAAGCCAAACGCGGGCTTGAAAAAGCGAAGCGAAGTAAGGAAAGTAACTTAAATGTAAGTTGATGAGTTCAATATATAAAATAACAACCACCTGTATCATTTCCTAGATTGGTAGCAAGTTTAAAAATAAACGACTTTGGTTTTCTTTATTACAGACAAATGTAAACCAAATATAGTAGTAGATTATTTTACGTAATAGTAATAGGTACGTGAGCCTGTCGCTGTCTTTATGTCCAAGACAATTATTTAAATCGTATAGAAGTTTTAAAAAAACTCATTAATTTGTGCCTAACACCTGGGAATCGAACTTGGGTCTCTTGACTCGAATCCCTGATCTCCCAACCACTATAGTGGCAATATTGTGATAAGATGACGAATAATATTGTTTCTGCAAATAAAAATTGCTATAATAAAAGAGACACCTACTTACAATTTAAAAAGATCATGAATGTCACCTAGCGATGAAACCAAGAGAACTCGACTTATGCCATCGAAAAAGTAAATAATGTTTTTTTTTTCTCGGATATACTGCGATATATGTACTGCGATAGTAATTCACAAACATTTTAATGTTTTTGTTTTCTTTTGTTTGACACAGAGTAATACATAAATATTTTTGATATCAATTGTCAGTCACAGATTATACTTATCCTTTTACTCAGTATATTATAGCTATGGCTTTAACTCTTTGCCTCTATTGTAATTTTTTTTTCCTTTTTAGTCATTTTAGTATAACATTTTTCGTACACTTTTTTATATGTATTTTTACAATAGATTTGTTTACTTATTATTTTAGGCTAATAAGTAGTTAATTTTTTTTTCTCTGTAATTAAAGGATCAAATATTTTGCTTTGCAAATAGGATATATATTATTAAATAAAATGTAATATTTTTCCTTTTGAGCTATTTTCTAATATTCTTTCGGATATGTATGTAGTATTATGCCTTTGTTTTCTTTTGTTTTATTTTTATAAAAATAAGCTTTGTAGAGTTACCATTTTAGACATTGTAAATTAGCATTTTAATGTTGTTAACAGTTAACTGTTGGGTTGATGCATAGAATAATGAAGTTTGCTGTTTTGCATGGATATTTTACAGACATATTAATTAATTAATCATTTGTGTTTATTGTATTTATTCATATATTTATATATATACATTTTTTTTTAGTTATAAATAGGTACATACAATTTTATTATTTGAGATATGTCCGATGATGAATCATTTTTTTCTGCGAACGACACTGATACTTCATTTGTTTCATGTCATGACCTCTCAAACGATAATACGCTTTCCCTACGGGAACAATTGAATTCCATTTTCTCGCCTTTAAGAAATTTTTTTAAAGTTTGCCATATAAATGCTCAAAGCATTCCGAGACATTTTTCTGATTTTGAAGATACATTTTCTTTAAATTGCATCCACGCAATTCTAATATCAGAAACTTGGCTAAAACCCTCATTACTATCAAGCACATATCTACTTCCTGACTTCGTACTTATTCGCAATGATAGGACGGAGAAGGGAGGGGGAGGAGTCGCTATATACCTTAGATCAAATATCCCGTATAAAATCGTTTTAGCCTCTCCTTCTGAATATAGCGCTTCTTCTGAGTTTTTGTTCTTGGAGATTGACATCAGGAGTGTTAGGGCGATTTTAGGAGTAGTGTATTGCCCACCTGGCGTGGACTACTTTCCTGTCCTCGAAACTGCCATGGATAAGATTGGGTCTGAATACGCACACTGCATGATAATGGGCGATTTCAATACAGATTTATTAAGTAATAGTTTGCGATCTCAAAAACTTCGGTCTATCATCGAGTCGGTCGATTTCACTATACTTCCTTTAAAGGCAACTCATCACAATATTACCGGGGATGACTCGTGGATTGACCACATCATTATGGCTTCTCCTGACCGTGTTTATGAACATGGTCAGCTCCCAGCCCCTGGATTTTCTCGGCATGATCTTATTTATTTCTCTTATAAACTTGAACCTCTGAAACACATTCCTACAATTTTAAACGTTCGATCTTTCTCCAAAATTAATATGGAAATTCTCAAGAACGACGCCTCTCTTATCGATTTTACCCCTTTGGCTGCCGCATCTACAATTGACGACAAGGTTTCTCGTTTAAATAATATAATTATCGAATTGTATGATGTTCATGCACCCAAACACGCGATAAGAGTGAAGCGTCCCCCCGCCCCTTGCATGACAAGAGGCGTAAGAATGGCTATGGCTAGGCGGGATCGGGCCTTCTGTAAATTTAAAAGAGATCGTTCGGACGACAACTGGTCTTACTTTAAATTGTTAAGGAACAAATGCAATCAGATGGTACGAAATGCTAAACGCCGTTTTATTCATGATAACTTATGTAACTTTTCGCCCGCTGATATGTGGAAATTTCTAAAATCTTTAGGCATAACCAAGCCTCATTTATCGGACTGTGGGTCTTTCTCTCTTGATGACTTAAATCGTCACTTTGTCTCCACTCCTTCACTTGACCCTGTAGTCCGTTCTCAAACAATAGCTTCTTTTGAGTCTTTGGGACCACTTTCTATCCCTTTTTTTGAGTTTTCACCTGTAACTCAAGATGAAATTATGAAGGCAGTATTAGCAATCAAAACCAAAGCTGTGGGTTGTGACGAGGTAAGTAAGCATATGTTGAACATGATACTTGACTACCTTCTTCCTGCGATTACACATATAATAAATTACTCTCTAGACTCAAGTCAGTATCCAAGCTTATGGAAAAAAGCTTATGTAAAACCCCTTCCTAAAACACCTAATCCTGTGTTACCAACTCATTATCGTCCAATTTCAATTCTCCCAGTTCTATCTAAAATTTTGGAAGCCTGTGTTCACAAGCAAATTTCTACATTCATAACAAGATATAACCTATTGGATATGTATCAATCCGGGTTTCGTTCTAGACATAGTACCACCACTGCTCTCCTTAAAGTCACTGATGACATAAGGGAAGGAATGGATGAGCAGAAATTAACAGTGATGGCACTTGTCGACTTTTCAAATGCTTTTAACACAGTCGACCACGATATCCTTATATCCTACTTAACTTACCTCAGATTTTCATCCTCAGCTTTGGAATGGTTTTCATCCTATCTTCGCGGCCGGCAGCAGTCAGTACGCGTAGGTGAGCAATTTTCTGCTTGGACTGACTTGCAATCTGGCGTGCCGCAAGGCGGTATACTCTCTCCAATTATTTTTCATTGTTTAAAAATTCTATAACTTCCGTTGTCAACTGTTCGTACCATCTGTATGCTGATGATCTGCAGCTCTATATGCAATCAAGCGTAAATGAGCTTAATAATGGCATTTGCAGTCTAAACCACAATTTGGATGCTGTTAGAGATTGGTCCTATAGGCATGGCATCTCAGTTAATCCTGCTAAATGCAAAGCAATGGTTGTGGGTAGTCCAAGGATGCTGGCCAAGATTGATTATGTGAATCTCTCTCCCGTATTCTTTAATGGTGTGTTGATACCATTCAGTAGTTCCATAAAAAATCTTGACTTGCATATGGACAACACCTTAAATTGGGTTACTCAGGTTACTGAGACTAGCCGTAAAGTCAATGCCATATTGCGTTCTCTTTATCGTTTAAAACATTTTTTACCTTTCAAAACAAAGCTTATGCTATGACCCAATGTCCCCATCCTATCTTAGGAATAACTTTGAATATCTTCATTCTACCCATGACCGGATACCACGTTCTTTAAATTGTCTCAAAATTCATATTCCACAGCATAGTACTGTATTCTTTAGCTCCTCTTTTACTGTTCAGTCCACGCTCCTCTGGAACGCTCTTCCTCCTGATGTCAAGAAAGCTCCTAATAAACATTCTTTTAAAAAAATGGTTGGTGAGTATCTTCAGAAAAGTGATTCAGGCTGACAAATTAAATTTTTTTTTTTTATTATCTTCTTAACGTTATGTACTTTTATTATTAGTATAGTAGTTATTTGTGTAGGTATGTGTTTGTATGTATATGTATATATAAATATATTTATTTGTGTATGGTATGTGTATATTTATAATACATAAGTATCTGCGTATATATCTATTATATATTATATATTAAGATAATTATACCCACTTAACACACCTGCCGTTTATTCTCTGTTTCGCCCAGGGTTGACTGGTAGAGAATGCTATAAGGCATTAAGTCCGCCCATTGTTACCTTTTATTAGGTGTCAATAAAGTATAAATAAATAAATAAAATAAATAATGTCTCGAAAGGTTCCAACGAATCTGTGTCACTTATTTAAGGAATTAACACCCTAACATTGTCAACTGTATTAAATCTATGAGTCCGAACGAAACGACCCTCAGTTTATCTTAATTAAGTTTACGACAGTGCGACAAGCGCGGTGGCGAGCACTTCACTACCAGGAATGACTTCAATTTGTAAAAACCAATATATTTTAAATTGGAAATACGGCGAAATGTTTTAAATAGTATAAAAGTATATATCTTCACAGCATTCTAAATACAGGGGTCAGGACAATTAAGTGCTTTCGACTCATCTATCCACCGTAGATTTTTTTCACCTTCGATAAGGACAACGTGGCAGGTGTTGAGCCAGTCGCCATCTTTATATAACAAGCCAATGTTAAAAATCGTACATAAGTTTTAAAAAAAACTGATTGGTAATCCCTGCCACCTGGCGATCAAACTTGGGTCTTTAGACAAGAAGTGCGACCACCCAAACACACGGCTATCGGCTTTTTTTACGCGTCTATTTTTTAAGTTGTGAAGTTAAATATGAACTTTACAATTATCAGACCTGGAAACGCCAGCTGGAACAGGCTCCCTCAGACGGCGCCAATTTTCATCGGGACTATTCAGCCTATTCTTTGCTTCCTTCATAAGGACTTGTAATTGTATCATACGATTTAAAAAATTACTAAAAAGGGTGTTTTTGTTGTTAACCATTCGGGGTTGTGTGTCCCCGTAATCGAAATTTGAGTCAAGACCTGAGTGCAATCACCATGTGGTAGGTTCGTACCAATAGGTTTTTTTCAAAACCTATGTTCGATTTATATCGTTGGTTTGGAAATAAAATCAGCGACAGGCTCACAAATTGTCACGTTGTCCCAAAAAACGTATTTGGTGAAAGTTGGTTTGAAAGGACTTAATTGTCTACCCCAGTATTGGGAAAAGCGTGAAGATATACAAAAAGAAGAGGAGACCTAAGGAGTTTCTTTTGCCGCTTTCTTCTTTCTCAGACGAACATTACGAAGCGGTGATGGATTTGAAATATAATGACGTTTGACAAGTGAAATTTATGTTCCTATGTCGAAAAATAAAGATTATAATATTAAGACGGCGACGGGATCACCACCTGTCACGTTGTCCCGAAAATATCTTCGGTGGAAGGTGGGTCGAAGGGACTTAACTGTCTAGACTAAACCTCTGTCTACCCCTGTATTGAGAATTGCGTGAAGATATTTATTTTTTTATTTATAATGATATTAATCATTACTTTTCATTGCGTCAGAGAGTAGATAGTTACCCTTGATCTTGATGATGACGATTATTCCATGTCAAGTATAAAAGTCTAAAATGTATAGAGCTTTTTCTTCGTTTCCATTACATATTCTCAACCCGGAAAATCCGGCGCCGAATCCAGATTAAAGAAGGGCACACGAGGGTTATAAATATAAGGGCTTTATAAATAAAGGTTTCGCTATCTACAGTTTTGTCTCCTACATTATGAGTTAGAGAGCATCTGTATTTTTAGTGTAGTAGCGATTTATACGATATAATTTCTCTTCACACATCATCCCTGACGGGGTAGCCATAGATAGCAGAACATCTCCAAGTGTTTCATAACCTCATCCATAAGCACCCTTACTCTTTCATTTTTTTATTCCTAGACACACTTTGGGCTATGCAAGTACTCTTGTCCTACTCTTTAACAATCCTCTCACACAATCCCTGACGGGGTAGCCAGAGAGAACAGATCGCCAAGTGTCACGATCCCTACATACTTCTTTCGCTTCTTTCAGATTCATCATCTTCTTCATACATGCACGTTTAGGTATCCGAGTACTCTTGACCCTCCTCTCTTCGAGCAATTTGCTCACATGGTCTTCGAAAGTTAGTCTCGGTCTACCTCGACACCTTTTAATATTAACTTTCGCGCTATATATTTTCTTCACCATTCGGTCTTCACTCATTCGCTCAACGTGCCCAAACCATCGAAGCACGCCCTTATCCATTTTTGAGACAAGGTCATCTTTAAAACCTGCCATATTGCGAATCTCTTCGTTTCGCTTTCCGTCGGCCATGGTAAGGCCGCATATTTTACGAAGAGATCGCATCTCGACTGCAATAAACCTGCTTTTATGTTTCTTCTGGCAGACCCAGGTTTCGCTGCCATATAACAAAGTCGGTAGCAACACTGCGTTATGTATCGCAAAGCGTGCACTTTTCACTACGCCTTGCCTTTTGATTAACGCAGTCAGGGCACCATTGACTTTGTTCCCGGCAGCGACACGCCTGTCCACATCTAAATCACATCTTCCATCCCGACTAAACGCACTCCCCAAGTATACAATTTCATTCACCTGTTCTAGACATTCCTGATTTACCCAAATTTCGCACTTCGTTCTTTCTTCGTCCCTTTCAAATACCAGAACCTTAGTTTTATTAGCATTCAAACGGAGACCATTAATTTCACATTCTTCTTTCATACACGTGACTAATGGCTGCAGTTCTGCCTCTGATGGTGCTATAAGCACTGCATCATCAGCATAAAGCAGACAATTTACTTTTATGTCACCCAATTTCACACCCAAACAGCTATCTTTCAGCTTCTGTAAACAGCTGTCGAGATACAGTATGAATAGCCAGGAAGACATGACACAACCCTGTTTTACGCCCGTTTGGACGCTAAACATGGGTGACAGGTCATGCCCTACCCGCACACAGGCTTTACAGTCACAGTAAAGTGACTGCACAGCCCTTAGCAATCGACCATCCACACCATACCCCGGCAACAGATCCCACATTTTCTTCCTTACAACCTTATCAAATGCTTTCTCAAGATCCACAAAAGCACAGAAAATCTTCTGGTTAGCAGCCAGAAGCTTCTCCGTGATCATGCGGAGAGAAAACATTTGATCCGTGCATCCTCTTCCAGGTCTAAATCCGAATTGTGCTTCCCATAGAAATCTTTCCGATTTATCTTGCATCCTACGTGTCAAAACCTTCGAGTAAACTTTACTTTCTAAACTGGTCAAGCTGATCGCCCGATAGCACCCGCAGTCATAATGTGAACCTTTACCTTTATATAAAGGCACAATGACCGCGGATCGCCAATCATCCGGAACAGCCCCCGTTCGCCAGCACAAATTGCACAGCAGATGAAAGCTGTCCCAGACGCGTGGCCGACTATACTTGACCATTTCAGCAGTAACTCTTTCTAGTCCCGCAGCCTTACCACATTTCAAACTTCTAATCGCACATTCAATCTCTTTCATGCTGATGACCTCAGTGTCATCGAGGTCCGAGTCTGGCGTACCAGTCACGGCGTCACCCCCGGATCCCTCACTAAGATCATCACACGCATACATCTCTCTATAAAATTCGCTCCATCGCTGCAAGACGTCCGATTTTTCTGAGAGGACGTCATTGGTTCCCGAAAGCACTTTATTCATTCTTAAGGCTGTCGCACCACTCCGGCTCCTTCCAACCTCTTTCCAGAAGAGTTTGGAGTTCTCCTTGAATTTGTGCGACAACCTTTCGTCCGCTTCCATTCTACTCCTTTCACGCACTTCCTCAATCAATGCTTTCGTGTGAACTTTCTGGAGCTTATATCTTTCTTTCCTCTTCTCTCTCATATCCTTATCATTACTAGAGGCCAAGTAGTCTAACCATGCTTTCTTCTTCTTATTTACAGCTTCTTTCACTTCGTCATTCCACCATGCATCACCCTTTTTACAACTACCTCTTTTCACAGTTCCACACACGTCTTCCGCTGCACTAACCATTCCATCTCTAAGGCTCTGCCATATTTCTTCCACACATTCTTTCCTAACACCAATGCTGTCCAGCTTTTCGGCTACCCTTGCTTGATTCCTAGTGTCCGCTTCCTGAAGCTTCCAGCTTCGGATGCTACCGACCGACTGTGGTTCTGGTATCGCCGTCCGGTGGCGCCAACCCGCGAACAGACCCCTAAATCTAGTAATCACTAGATAATGATCCGTTCCCAGGTCAGCACCTCGGAACACTCGCGTATCCATCACCTGTTTTCGCAGTCGGTCATCCACCAGGAATAAATCGATCATACTTCTCTCATTCTCTCTTGTTCTAGTATACATATGGATTTTCTTGTGACTAAGAAGAAGACCCTTTTCCTTGCATACAGCCAGTATAAGCTTGCCAGCATCGTTAACCCTTTTATCGCCAAACATTCCAAGCACCGACTCGTATCCTGGCCGAGCGGTACCAACCCATCCATTCAAATCACCACATACAACAATTCTTTCGTTTCCTCTAACCAAGTCTAGAACTTCTCTTACATTCTCCCAAAACTCCTCCAGCTCAGCTCTGGACGACGAAGCCACTGGCGCATAAACAGCCAAAAGGAATAACTTCGTCAGTCCCAATTTAAAGCGAACCCAGAGAAGTCTCGAGTTCACAACCTTATATTCAGTCATAACATCGACCAACCGAGACGACAGCAGCACCCCCACTCCCTGGCAGGCGCTCTCGCTCTCCGGGACTCCGGACCATAGAGCTAACGCCCCGCCAGGGAGCTCTTCAGTACCGCTGCCCTTCCGCTTGGTCTCCGACAAACAAACGACATCTAATTCTCTTTCTTTCATTATTTCAATCAACTCATTCGTCTTATCTCTCATGCCTCCTCTAACATTCCACGTGCCAACTCTGCTCTCCGTCCTCCACCTTCCGCCGTGTCGGGCTGTGCGTGACGGGTGGCGGTCCCCATCGCCGCTTTGCGCGCTGCATTTCACACCAACGGGGACGAACTGGTGTGCGTCGCCTTGGGGGGACGCCCTAACCCTCGTTGGCATGGGTGCGCAGCTGTGTAGAATTGCAGCCCTGAAAAGGGCTGGCAGGGGTCGCGACGAGCACGCTTCTACAATGACCCCCTTCTACTCTTACTCCTTCTATGTCCTACTCTTCATCGAGCAAATAGCTGACGTGGTCTTCAATAGCGTGGCCCTTCTTTTTCTATCTCTTATGCTGTGTGTTAGTGTGTAGTTCTTTTCCGATATTCATTCGTAAACAAAACAAAATAATAATAAAAATGATTAGTAGAAAAACCTTTATCAATTTTAATGACAAGATTTCCTTTTAAATACATCTTTGCCTGCAGAGGGACTGCCTTGGGCGGCTAGCACAGGAGGGATGGCGGGCGAGTGCAAGAGCGTTACCGTGGCCCCGCCAAGATGCGGAGAAGGCGGAACACCGTGAGGTTTTAGTCAGTGCGAGCCTGATGTCTACCGCCCTTGCCTCCGTGGGAGCATGGATAACGCCACACATTTTACAAAGAAAATACTTTACGAATGTACGTCGGTGACGCCGAAAAATGGGTTATGTTGTGGGCTAAGTATGGTATTTTGACATCAAAAGATTATTGTTATTGATAGTAAACCTTACCGCTACCCAATACCGCTAGTAGAAAACATTTAGATAATTAATTTATAGATAATACGGACAATGTCACATACATTGCACTGATCCCAAGGTAAGTAGCTAAAGCACTTGTGTTATGGAATAGGAAACAACGAAAGCACCAAAGACCACATTTGAGAAAATGTAGAAACAGTGATTTCTATGTTAATCTAATCGGGACTTGAAACCGCAACCTCAGAGCTAGCGACACCATGAAAAGAGATGTGTACACCATTCGACGGAGATTGTCAAAATCTGATAGGGATATTGTTATTCACCGCCAAAAAAATATAAAGGTCCGGGGATTGAACCAGAGAAAGCGAGAGCATTTACCACTAAACCACTGTTGCTACCTTTTATTATTTCCGCTGTCCTCTTATGAACACGGCAAAGGGCTTACCACCTGCCAAATTCTCCCCAAATAAAGTTCGATAAAAGGGGGGTCGAAAGTACTTAATTGTCTAAACCCCTGTGTGCCCCAGTTTTCAGAAAATACGTGAGGAAAAATACAGTTAAAGTAAATTACAAAGACAAAATGTAATCGTCAAAACGCAACGTGTATGATGAAACGTTAAAAATAACGCTTCATAGGCATATCGCTGGTTTTTTATGGAGGTACCCGGCCCGAGTGGCGGCGCCGAGGCCTTTTTTAAATATAATCTAGGATTATAATAAAAATGTAGATGGGACCCTACTTAGGATTTACTCCTAAAGGCTTCAAAAGGCAAAGCCAACGCGTAATATTTTTGTAAAAACGTGTTTGCTGACAATCCAGCTGATGGTTAGTAGCTACTCCGCCGCAGGGTTATGGACTAAAGCAAAGTTTACTCTCTACTCAAACAAGTTTAGAAAGAAGATTGAAATGAAGAACAGATGCTTTTTGACCCCTGAGGAATTATACATCCTCTCCACACCCTTCGAACCGGAACACAGCAGTTGTAGTTACTATAAAAATGTTGCAGGTACGAATTTGTGATGTTGATAACATTTTAATTCTTTCTCGTTTTTTCCTATATAAACGCGACTATTCAAACGTTTGTAAATAGAATATTATTTTTGTTTTTTAGTCAAATTTATTTTTTAAGCTTTATTGCACATACAAGTACATATGGCGGACTTAATGCTAAACGGCATTCTCTAACAGTCAACCATCAGCCTAAATAGAAATAAAATTAAGAAGCAGTGCAGTTGAATAAAGAGCGCTTGCTAATAAATTGTGGTTAAAAATATTTACATAACCATATATACATAAATATACATACAATACATTGGTACGAGCCTCGAACTCGGGTCTTTTGACTCTTCCGATCCGAATTCCGATCACTCATCCACTCTGCTATCAATATTATAATCAAATTAACAAAATTATATTCATAACAATATAACATACATATCTTCACGCACAATCCCTGACGGGGTAGCCAGAGAGAACAGATCGCCAAGTATCACGATCCCTACATACTTCTTTCGCTTCTTTCAGATTCATCATCTTCTTCATACATGCACGTCTAGGTATCCGAGTACTCTTGACCCTCCCCTCTTCGAGCAATTTGCTTACATGGTCTTCGAAAGTTAGTCTCGGTCTACCTCGACACCTTTTAATATTAACTTTCGCGCTATATATTTTCTTCACCATTCGGTCTTCACTCATTCGCTCAACGTGCCCAAACCATCGTAGCACGCTCTTATCCATTTTTGAGACAAGGTCATCTTTCAAACCTGCCATATTGCGAATCTCTTCGTTTCGCTTTCGGTTGGCCATGGTAAGGCCGCACATTTTACGAAGAGATCGCATCTCCACTACATTCAACCTGCTTTTATGCTTCTTCTGGCATACCCAGGTTTCGCTGCCATATAACATAGCAATATAATGTAATAATATTGATATATGATATGATAGTTAGTTTATTTAAGCTTTAATGTACACTAAAGCTTAAATAAATAAATAAATAAATAAACTAAACTTTAAACTAGATTTCGGTCTAGTATTTTTGGAAATGGTTATCCCATCTTTCGACATCCGACGGTATTTGCAAGACCTTTCCCTTAGTCGCCTCTTATGACACTAACGAAAAGAAAGGCCATCCTTTTCTTTTTAAGTCACTTAAGTCCATACATTCAGTCAAATACATTTCTCTGATTTTGTTTTACAGCATATAGTAACTTACTATTTGCTGTAACCAAACGGCACATAGTGACTTATCCCTGCTTTTATCACTGTCAAATAACATTCAAAAAAGGCTTCTTCCTAAGACAAGATTTGCTATAATCACAGCGCTTGGCAAGAGGATTGGTACATCCAATCGCAGTACCAAATACTTGGCGCTTTAGACGTATGAATGACGACCTCTATGGACGAGTAAACACCGGTTTCCAAGGTGTCGCCATCTCTGAGGTCCCAGGTTCGATTCCCCGACGAGATAATGTAGAAAAACCAAGTGCTTTAGGTACTTATTTTGGGATCGGAGCAATGTATGTGATGTATTCCTTATCTATGTATGTATTTACTTATGATTATTTACAATTTGACGCTGAACTCACTCTCTATTGGTTGGTGCTATTTGTAAGATCTTTCTCTTAGTCACCTGTTATTAATAACACCCACAAAAAGTAAGAGAATTTGAAAACAGAACAGAACAGAAAACACATGAATAGAAGAACTGCCTAATCTTTATTTATTCATTTTTAAAAAAAATTTCTTTACGCCATTCCCAATAATGGGCTAGACGACCTTTCGTCCCAACTATTACCGAAGACATTTTTTTTTGTGACAACAAACAACATGAAAAGCTACAAACTGATTAAAATAATACAGTTATTGTTTTATTTTATTTAGTTTAGTTTATTTTAAACATATATTATATTTTAATTCTATATTTATGCGTTCCTACTGAATATAAATATTAACTACACACCTCTGTGCCGGCAATATGTCAAAAATGTAGTTTTCTCTTCGCGTATTAATATAAATAAATAAACTCACGAAGAAACATCAATCCTACTAAAAATAGATTAATTTTGAGTCAATTAATAAAATATTTCTTAATGACTATAAATAATGAAGAGGCGTGAAATTAATTTTCAATAGCAATCAGTGATTAATTGCTGGCTGCCCTCGAAATTGTTTCAGAGGTTATT
The DNA here is from genome assembly GCA_029286605.1 of Sericinus montela. NCBI lineage: Eukaryota > Metazoa > Arthropoda > Insecta > Lepidoptera > Papilionidae > Sericinus > Sericinus montela. Next base: position 1,162,215 of record JAGSMR010000037.1, read on the forward strand.
TGATTGCAGCTAGAAACGAGCCAACATATTATTATTTAATCAAATGACATCACTAATTTATATAAATATGAATTTGTATTAAATAATAAGTAATTTAGAACACCATCAAATACATTACTCTGATCTCAATGTTAATAGCTTAAGCAACCACATCCAGACTTATTGCCGGGAACTAACACGAGACCTCTGAGCCATTAACAATTTAACCACCACTCGACCACGGAGGTCGTGTATCGCTTTACTGTTATTTTTTGTAAATCTTTCAACGTTTCATAGGGACGTTCTTCAAGCAGAGAAACGGAGAAGAATCTCCATAGGTGCTTTCAGCCAGTACAATAATAAGAATTTTATTATAACTTCGATTACGAGCGATCACCTCATTCGCAGGGAACGCTTTTTATCATGTATATATAGTGTAGTGTTATAGTGACGACAGCAGAGTAGTTGGGTAATCGTGATTCGAGACATGACACACGAGTTCGATCCTCAGGCGGCAGACTTGAACTAATGGCTTTTTTTCAATAAACCTATGTACGAATTATATCGTTGGCTTGGACATAAAGACGGCAATGGGCTCGCCACCTGTCACGATGTCCCAAAAATATTATCGGTGGAAGGCGGGACTTAATTGTCTAGACCTATGTCTAACCCAATATTAGGAACGGTGTGAAGTTATTTTTTTATATAGTGTTCCTAATGAAATAAAAAGAACGTATAACGAACTAACACTGAGGCCGATAGAGATCTAGACAACCAATCAATTTTCACCGTAGCTAATTTGGGATGTGACAGGTGGTAAGCCTGTCGCAGTCTTCGTGTTCAAGCTAACGGTTCAATAGACATATATAAATATCTATTCGAATAAATACTCATATAAACGTATAACCATCCATGACTCGAGTGCAAACATTAAATCCATGACGCAAATGATTGCACCCATCGGGATTCGAACCCGCAACCCATAGCTTCGAAATCAATGTCACTACCAACTAATCGATCCTGTTAGATATATAAGGCTTATGAAATATAATATTAATAAATTTAACGCTGTGTTAACACATCGACGTAGAAACATAAGGTGGAAGGCTACGGGAGCCTAAAGTTGCCTCCAACAAAATGGCGCCAAGATCGCGTCCACAAACTGTACCCTGAAATCGATGGTGTAAATAGATTCATGGATGTTCTTACTCAAAAGAGCACTGTGAGAAGAGTGGTTTCTAAACTGAGACATTTTTAAAAGAGCAGTATCCTCTACCAAAAGACTCGAAAGCAATTAAAGCGACTAATATTATGAGGAATCTTGAAAGTTGGAGCTTTTATGGTACCGGATGATGTTACCGCCACAAACGTTGACGCATCAGGGAAGGTTGTGGGGGCTGCGCGGCCGCCCTTCCTCACCTCGGCGTCGCTTGCGGTCACCGGGCAGCGGAAAGGCTACTGTTATGCAGGCGTCCCAATCGACGTCACGATTTGAGTAAAAAAAAATTATCTTATAATTTATCTGTCTATTAATTATACTTGCGATTGTTGTCACTTGGTGAAATTTAATTTCATTAAAATTAATTGTTAAACACTTGTACACAATTAACTTTATTTAATTATTCATTAATTAACCAAACAGTTTCGCCTTACGGCAACATCAGGGCATTGACACATAATTTATTTTACTACACACATTATCTTGTCGTTTTTTATATTACAATATACAATTCAAAGGCAATATGCCCTATATTTCTACACACACTACTCTTAATAATAGCATGTCCGCCAATCCGTAATGTAGCACTTAAAGATAACCTTTTATAAATTAATCACCGAGTTCGAATCACGAGTACAGTACAACAGTTTCGGTTGTCTGTGGTTAAAACCATTTAAATGTAGTTACACAGTTAGATGTAACGAAATTTATTTGTTTGAACAGAGTACCGGCTAATGTAATCTTACTCAAGTGAAGGTCGCGAGGCAGCGGTTTTGAGCACTTCAGTTTACGGCGAAGTCACTACTTCGCGTAATTAAATTCTATTAATGGAAATAAAAGACTTTTGTGCCATTAGTAATTTCGTATATAAATATAAATATCTTCACGCAATTCCCAATAAAACTTATGTACGAATTATATCTTTGGCTTGGACCTTCCACCGAAGATATTTTCGGGACAACGTGACAGGTGGTGGTCGCCGTCTTTATGTCCAAGCCAACGATAATATTCGTACATATACGAGTTTGTACATATAAGTATTTGTGTATATAAATGTACATAAAAGCTTTGTCTGCATGGTACTTGAAACCGTTACCTTGAATCAAAAGCACGTAAGTTCAAGAATTTTTGAAATAATATTACGAGTAACCACTACAACTAGAAAGAAAGAAAGAAAGAAAGAAAACTTTATTTGTTGCACCATAACAATCAATAAAATATAAATACATGATATTTAAAAATTAAATGAAACAACAAAAAGGTCAACGCTCAGCATACGTTTCGGGTATCCCCGCAACACTGATTTTCAGCGCAGCCTTAGTTAGTTATAACTACAAGAACTTAAAAAAAAAAAAAGAAAAATACACACACAATTTGACACATATTAACAAATTTCTAAACAATAACGCATACCAAATGAAAATAATAATAATAGTAATAATAAAAAAAAAAAACAAAGGAAAACTGCAAGAAATTGATAAAGTATCAGTAACATTTAATGGTATATACACCACCTACGGATATAAACAGCACATACCTATATACAAAATTTTACACATATATTTTTATTGCTAAAACGAGATACTGGAACATTCAGAACAAATATAAGAAACTAATAAACATTGAACTGTATTAAAAATATTGTTTTTGTAACTTTAAAAGCCACAATTTGTATTTTTCTTAAATAAAGTTACCGTATCAAGATTTCTCAACGGGGCGGTAGGTTGTTCCAGCATTTCGTCGCATTGTATTTAAAACTGCTTTGGAAAGCAGCCGAACAGTAGGAAGGAAAAGCCAACTTAAATGCACAAGCCCTTGTTACATGCCTATCATTATTTTCACTTATCCAGTGTAACTTTTCATAAAGATAGGGAGGCATTTTATATTTCATCACACCAAACAACAGTGTTGCAAAATGAAGGCTTCTCCGATTTTCCATTTTCAAAATATTAGCCTTATTTAGATATGGAGTTACGTGTGAGCGAGCCGGAACGTCATAAGAATACCGGGCACAAGCATTTTGCACACGCTGAATCAGTTTTTTACTGCGTGACAGCAGGCATGTACCAATTACTACATCCGCATAGTTCAGTTTGGACAGTACGAGTGAGTCACAAAGCTTCATACGGAGGTCAGAGCTGATGCAGTCCCTGATGCCATATAGCAACTTAAGCCTATAAAAGCAGTTTCTGACAACGTGTTGAACGTGACTTTCAAACCTAAGTTTATCGTCGAATAGAACGCCCAAATTTCGATGTTCGTATACACGTTCGATGTTTTTTCCTCTAATGCATATTTGGGGATCTTTGACACTTATGCGTTCAATCTGCTTTTTAGTGCCCAGAATCATAAACTTGCTTTTATTCGGATTCAAAGCTAATGTGTTATTATCAGACCACAAAGCTATTCGCTCTAAGTCCGCATTTAGCTTTTGAATTGCAGAATGCATATCACCAGGGTTAAAAGACATATATATTTGTGTATCATCCGCAAAAATATGATATTTGCAATTCATAATGTATTTTGTTAAGTCTGCGCTGTACAAGATAAAGAGCAAAGGTCCCAAAATTGACCCCTGCGGGACACCCCTATGTATCCGCTTGCATTGCGAGACAATCTTTGTTCCGTCATGTTTTGAATTTCAACGAATTGCTGGCGGTTACTAAAATAACTATGGAACCATCTTATACTATCCACGCTAAAACCGTAATATGTCATTTTTGACAATAATAGTGGAATGTTAATAGCGTCAAAGGCTCTAGAAAAGTCTAGGAACACCAACACAGTCCCTTCTCCAGCGTCCTGCGCAGTTAAAATATCGTCAACGACAGTAATAAGTGCAGTAGAAGTGCTTCGTTGTTTTCTGAAACCGGACTGTGATATTGGCAACAAGTCATTAGATTCTAAAAATTTGTCATTTGCGTGCATACAATTTTTCTAAAACTTTAGAAAGACAAGGTAAGATGCTTATTGGCCGAAGATCTTTTAGTTCAGAAGGATTCGCTTTTTTGGAATTGGTCTCACTAGCGCTGTTTGCCATGGTTGCGGAAAGACATTTGAATCAAGTGAAGTGTTCACGATTTTGGTAATAATACTTAAAGTTTCAGGTAGTAGTAATTGTAACATATTTAATGAGATTCCATCAACACCAACTGCGTTCGAATGAAGTGAATTTATGGTCTTATATACTTCAGCTTCATTTACCAGGCTAAATTTAAATAAATTGGGTCTTGTTCCATTAAACTCATAATAAGTGAGATTCGAGATAGGTACACTATGTTTACCCGGAACATCAAGAAAATGATCATTAATGAGGTTGGGACAATCAAAGTTATCTGAAACGTTATAATTTTTACTAGGATTAGTCGCTACGTGTTGCTTAATATGTTTCCATAATGTTTTAGGATGATTCATATTACTATTTACATATTTATTAAAATAGGCTTTTTTTTTTCGCTAATTATTGCCTCCAGTACTACTTTTTTTAAGATCTCTGTAGTATACTAAATGATTATTCTGTTTAGTAACCCGTGCCCGTAATCGAGCTTTATCGCGACACCGCATCATTAATTTCAAAGTATATGTGACCCAGGGATAGCGACGTTCCTTAGTGAATAAAATTTGTCGCGGAGCATATTTATTAAATAGATCAATAGCAATCCCATTGAAATAGGTAACCATTAAATTAACATTAGACGAGCAAAGTAAATATGACCAATCAGTATTTTTCAAATCACTATTAAACTTAACCAAATTAATATCTTTGATGGGCCTATAAAGCATTATTGAAGATATAAATTTATTTATATTTATATTAAACTGCAGTGTAATGAAAGCGTGACTACTTAAATCAAGAATATGATCCACGCATATGTTATTTGCGCACAAGTCAGAACAGGCAAGGTCAATTAAAGTTTCAGCACTTTTAGTTAGATTAGTCGGCTCTTTAATTAATTGAGATAAATTTGTCCAATTTAAAAATTCGTTAAATTTCATAACAGCGCTATTATTTTTTATAAGTACGTTAACATTAAAATCACCGACCAAAATTGTGTAGTCTCTCCACGCAAATGAAGCTAGTGACTCACTTAATGCATCAAGAAAAAGCTGGACATCCATCCACGGCGGCCTATAAGCGGTGCCTACAACTAGTTTCTTGCCACTTACATTTAAGCAAAGCCACATCTGCTCAACTGAATTTGTAATTGGGTGACTTAGTGTATGTACCGATATACCGCATTTAATATAAAAGCCGACACCACCGCCACGAGAGCGAATTTCACGCGATCGCGGTATATGTCGCAGACGATATCCTGGAACAGATGGTGCTCTACCCTCCTCACCCTCTCGCAGCCAGGTTTCGTTGATTGCCATAATATCTACGGAATGACGCTCCATGGCTACCACGAACTCCATATGTCTACTACCTAGCGATCCAGGGTTTAAAAATCCAACTTTTAAATCGGTTAAATTAGGCATTGAATCTATGCATACTATTTCCTGCTATCAGATTAAATATCCTTAAGACTATATGGAAATTTAATATAAAATTAAAACTTTTATACAATGGAAGAAGTTATTATACTTAACAAATTGAAAACAAACAAAAAACTAAAACTAGACAAAACACATTACCGCAATACAAACCGATGAGATCACCACTAGAACAAACTTTAATTAGCGCCGGAGATAATTCGATTTTAAATAACAATAGCCAAAAAAGAAAAAAACTTAAATTAATATTAAATATATGTATATACAAATTTATATATAACAAGATGTGCTTTAGTGGTGCAGGTAATTCTTTAAAAAATATTTTATCTACAATCAAAGGGAAAATGTAACAAAATAAGATTAATAAGCAATTAGTTTTCTTAACCAGAATCAAACGGAAGTACATCCAAAAACCTTTTCTATATCACTGTCCATAAAAATACGTTGTTTACTAAACCCATTTCTTGTCCAAACATATTTCCAACTTCTTCGATGAGCCTCCTGGCGGACTTTGTGAAAAAGTTGTTTGTTGTTATATGTAAGACGTTCATTAACATAGAACCGTGTAGGCTCTCCGCTGATGTTGAAGCCCGACGTGTCGGCGCCCCGGCGCACACGCGCCGCGCGCATCAGTTGGTCACGCACAGTTAGCCGCACAATGAGTGGCCGCGGCCGGGGCGGTGTAGACGCAGTAGACTGCAGATCTCGACGCTTGCCTACCCGCTCCACACTTACCACGTCGCGCGCTTCTAAATCAACGTCCAGTTTTTGTAACAAGTCCCAATATATGTGTAGGACTTTCTCCACTGCACTCAGGTATGCCGGTGATCTCCAAGTCGTTTAGAAGGGCAGCTTGATCTTTATTATTAATATCACGCTTTAAATCCGCGATGTTAGCTATTAGCTCATTATTAGAGGACATAATTATCTCTTCTTTACTTGATTTTTGTTCTAAAATGGCAACACGGCTTTCTAAAATGTCTAACCTGGAGTTAAACTCGGTCATCGTGCTGTTTAACTTTGCAACCTCTTGCCGGCACATAATCATCTCTGTTGACAAAGTTTTCAGCTCCGAACGGAGTAGCTTTATTTCCTGGGTTAACAATCCTTCGGAGTAATCCTCTATACTTGCATCAACAAAATAATCCGCAGATTCTGCAGTATTAGAGCATTGAGGACTTCGTTGCGTTACTACGACATTTTCGGCCCTTGATGTCTTACACTTACATGTCTTGCAAATCCAGTTTGGGCTAATTTTGACATCCGAATCCAAATTAGCGCAGCGGCGATGGTACACAGACATACATTTTAAGCATTTAGCGCCATCTGTTTGTGACGTGAATTTGCCGCAAAGCCCACATTTGTTTGCCATTATGAAAATATTGATTGTTCAGTTGTAGTTCTAAGAGATTCTAATAGATGGCGTTTATTTACACAAAAGTTAGATCCTAAAAGAAATCATCAAAGTAATGCAAGTCTTATTTACGTAATAAAGTGTAATGCAATATTCATAAAATTGATTGCAAGACAAAATGCTCATATTAATATTATCTCTGTAAAACTATTTCAAGTTCCGTGATATTGTTGTGGGTACTCACTAAACAGCTGACTTCAACAGCTGATTGTCACTACGTAAACACATATAATGTAAACACATTTATTTTAACTGTTTGTTGCTTGTATTTACTTGACAACACACATAAAAGTTAATCGTGGTACAATTAACAAAAACAAATCTTTAAACATTGAAAAAAACTCACTATAATAATTTTTATATGCAAATTGGCGGGAGCACTATCCGTACACACTACCCCCCCAAGACAGACTCCCAAAAGACAACTAAAAAAAGTCACGATAGCCTAGTGGTTGGGTGGTCGGAATTTCGAGTCAAGATACCTGAGTCCGATCCCCAGGTGGCAGACTCGTACCAATGGGTTTTTCAAAAACTTATGTACGAAATATATCGTTGGCTTGAACATAAAGTCGGCTACGGGCTCACCACCTATCACGTTTTCCCGAAAATATATTCAGTGGTAGATGGGTCTAAGGGTCTTAACTAAACCTCTGTCTACCCCTGCATTGGAAATTGCGTGAAGTTATTTATTTAATAACAACTTTAATTTTGATTTTCGGATTTAATCGCATTATTAATTAGTTTTTAACAAACTGTTTTTACTTCCCGACGTTTCGGATGCTTTACAGCATCCGTGGTCACTGAGGTCTTGAACGTCCCACATTACTACCTTCGGATACCCGAAACGTCGGGAAGTAAAAATAGTTTGTTAAAAACTAATTAAAAACGCGATAAAAACCGAGAATCGTTATATTTAAGATGTGTAGCATTCGCGTAACTACAGGAAATCATTTAACAACAAATTTTAAATCGATAAATATTTATTTAAACATTACAAAAACTAAGACAAAACTATTTCCCACATTTTCAATAAACTTTATAGTAATATAAGGTATTGTAGGAAAATTATTATATGAGGATTAAAGAAGCAGTTTTTTTTTAAAATATCCGCTTCGTATCTAATGTTATATACTCGCAATTATTTAATATCTAAGTGCAAAATTACCGTAATTAAGTTCTAAGATTACATTTGCATATCTCCAGCGGAATGAGGATCGTACGATGCAAAGTTAGAGATACGAATATATTTTATCTAAGGTAATTTTTAATGTAAAAGTCACGAAAGCCGAGTGGTTTGGTTGACCGGAATTCGAGACAAGAGATCCGAGTTCGGTCCGCAGGAGTTTTTTTTTAAAACTTACGTACCATTTGTATGTGTTTATTATAGCTATTTATTCGCGTAAATGAAAGAAATAAAATGTATTTTTTCTTATAACTATGTTTATTGTTTACTTATAAATCACTAACATAGCATTACATAAAGCGTTTGTTTTGCCGTGCGCTTTGGCTGTAAGAATATACCACTCACTATGTAAGGGAGTCGTAAGAAGCGACTATGGAACGAGGCTTAAAAACGCAATAGGCTAAGGATAGATTGCGACATTATCATCTCAAAAAATACCAGACCAGAACTAAGCAGACCGGTGACTGGCAGCAGCATCTAAATAGCTAATCTACTGCAATCGCCAATGCTTGACAAGCGGGACGATTATGGGATACCCTCCCGTAAGGAAGAGGCCTTTGTTCTGCGGAGGACTTTATAATGAATACTGTAAGACTTTACACGAGATTAAAGCTTTTTATTCAAATAAAGTAAGATACTTTATTACACGCCATTCCCAATACAGGGGTGGACAGAGGCCTAGTCAGGAAAATTGAGTTCTTTCGACCCATCTTTTATCGAAGACATTTTTGAGGACCACATGAACGGCGATGAGCCTGTCGTCGTCTTTATATCCAATCCAACGATTTGCACGTAAATTTTGAAATAAACCTGTTGGTGGGAGCCTCCCACCTGGGAAGCGAACTCCGGTCTTTCGACTCGAGTTACGATCTCATTTTATATTTACCGTGATGGGCTCACCACCTGTCACGTTGTCCCGAAAATATTTTCAGTGGAAGGTGGGGTTCTAAGGGACTTAATTGTCTAGACTAGACCTCTGTCTACCCCGGTATTGGGAATTGCGTTAAGATATTAATTTATTTATTTCATATTTAATACATACAATGGAAAATAATGATGATATATGTTCAAACTATTGTTACATACATATATTTCTCTGATACGATGATGTTTTGTACTGAAAATGTTACTTCCCTGCAACCAATCTGACTTTATAAGGTTTCTGTGAAGCCAAAGGCGGACTTGATAAAGTGAAGCGAAGTAGGGAAAGTAATTTAAACGGAAGTTGATGAGTTAAATATATATAATGACAATTACCTGTACCATTTCGTAGATTTGTAGCAAGTTTTAAAATAAACGACAGTGGTTTTCTTTGCTACAAACAAATGTAAACCAAACATATGGTTTACATTTATAAAAAAAAACATATTCACGTCATTCCCAATACAGGTAGAGAGAGGTCTAGACAATTGAGTCCTTTTGACCCTCCTTCCATCGAAGACATTTTTGGGGTAACGTTATAAATCGTATATAAATTTTGAACTTAACCCATAGGCACGACCTTACCACCTGGGCCAATGATTTAAATTGTTACATTGATTTAAATGACACTAGTAAGAATGTTGTAAGATATTTACTGAAATTATATTTCAAATCAAATATGTACTTCACGCAATTCCCAATACAGGGGTGGACAGAGGCCTAGTCAGGAAAATTATTATATGAGGATTAAAGAAGCAGTTTTTTTAAATATCCGCTTCGTATCTAATGTTATATACTCGCAATTATTTAATATCTAAGTGCAAAATTACCGTAATTAAGTTCTATGATTACATTTGCATATCTCCAGCGGAATGAGGATCGTACGATGCAAAGTTAGAGATACGAATATATTTTATCTAAGGTAATTTTTAATGTAAAAGTCACGAAAGCCGAGTGGTTTGGTTGACTGGAATTCGAGACAAGAGATCCGAGTTCGGTCCGCAGGAGTTTTTTTTTAAAACTTACGTACCATTTGTATGTGTTTATTATAGCTATTTATTCGCGTAAATGAAAGAAATAAAATGTATTTTTTCTTATAACTATGTTTATTGTTTACTTATAAATTACTAACATAGCATTACATAAAGCGTTTGTTTTGCCGTGCGCTTTGGCTGTAAGAATATACCACTCACTATGTAAGGGAGTCGTAAGAAGCGACTATGGAACGAGGCTTAAAAACGCAATAGGCTAAGGATAGATTGCGACATGATCATCTCAAAAAATACCAGACCAGAACTAAGCAGACCGGTGACTGGCAGCAGCATCTAAATAGCTAATCTACTGCAATCGCCAATGCTTGACAAGCGGGACGATTATGGGATACCCTCCCGTAAGGAAGAGGCCTTTGTTCTGCGGAGGACTTTATAATGAATACTGTAAGACTTTACACGAGATTAAAGCTTTTTATTCAAATAAAGTAAGATACTTTATTACACGCCATTCCCAATACAGGGGTGGACAGAGGCCTAGTCAGGAAAATTGAGTTCTTTCGACCCATCTTTTATCGAAGACATTTTTGAGGACCACATGAACGGCGATGAGCCTGTCGTCGTCTTTATATCCAATCCAACGATTTGCACGTAAATTTTGAAATAAACCTGTTGGTGGGAGCCTCCCACCTGGGAAGCGAACTCCGGTCTTTCGACTCGAGTTACGATCTCATTTTATATTTACCGTGATGGGCTCACCACCTGTCACGTTGTCCCGAAAATATTTTCAGTGGAAGGTGGGGTTCTAAGGGACTTAATTGTCTAGACTAGACCTCTGTCTACCCCGGTATTGGGAATTGCGTTAAGATATTAATTTATTTATTTCATATTTAATACATACAATGGAAAATAATGATGATATATGTTCAAACTATTGTTACATACATATATTTCTCCGATACGATGATGTTTTGTACTGAAAATGTTACTTCCCTGCAACCAATCTGACTTTATAAGGTTTCTGTGAAGCCAAAGGCGGACTTGATAAAGTGAAGCGAAGTAGGGAAAGTAATTTAAACGGAAGTTGATGAGTTAAATATATATAATGACAATTACCTGTACCATTTCGTAGATTTGTAGCAAGTTTTAAAATAAACGACAGTGGTTTTCTTTGCTACAAACAAATGTAAACCAAACATATGGTTTACATTTATAAAAAAAAAACATATTCACGTCATTCCCAATACAGGTAGAGAGAGGTCTAGACAATTGAGTCCTTTTGACCCTCCTTCCATCGAAGACATTTTTGGGGTAACGTTATAAATCGTATATAAATTTTGAACTTAACCCATAGGCACGACCTTACCACCTGGGCCAATGATTTAAATTGTTACATTGATTTAAATGACACTAGTAAGAATGTTGTAAGATATTTACTGAAATTATATTTCAAATCAAATATGTACTTCACGCAATTCCCAATACAGGGGTAGACAGAGGTCAAGTCTAGACAATTAAGTCCCTTCGACCCACCTTCCTCCGAAGATATTTTCGGGACAACGTGACAGGTGGTGAGCCCGTCGCTGTCTTTATATCCAAGCCAACGATATTCGTACATAAGTTTTTGACAAACCAATTGGTACGAGCCTACCAACTGGGGATCGAATTCGGGTCTATTGACTCGAAATTCCGACCACCCAACCACTCGGCTATCGTGACTTTTAAATTTGTAAATTATACTTCATCTCAAATAAACTTATGTAAGTTTATTTGAGATGAAGTATAATTAACAAATTTAAAATACTACGGATATATCTATTGCTTATGTAAGCAATAGATATATCCGTAGTAACAACTCACCGCAGTGACGTATTCTCCTCACGGGAACAGGACCTGAACCCGCGCCGTTATTAAAGAAAGGTCGAACGGCTCATAAATAATAACGGCTTGTAAATAAAACCCCCTCCCCTCTTTACACTTTTTGCGTCGTGAAAACATTTTTAAGTGACATCCCTAGCAGCTATTAACCGGTACGTCGATGCTTGATGCAATGAAATATTAATTTTCTACTTAATTTTGCCTGTGACTCCGACTGTGTGTTGTGTCGAATTTCCCATAGGATTCTTTAATTTTCTGTATTAAACAGCTGTCTTGTTGTTAATAGCATATTTTAGTACTTAATTTAATAATATTTTTTTTATTTATTTAATATCATAGAACCGACAGCACATTAAAAATATAACAAAAATCTTAAAATTATACTTATTGCCAATAACAGGTTCATACTTTATAAAAATAAAAAGTATGTTATCACTTTTATAGTGGATGACTCTTACAATATTGTTGTAGTAATCAGTTAATAATAATAAGGTAAAGACAAATAATATTAATAAGACAAGTAATATTTAAATGATGAAAACTAAAAACTAAGTACGCATATTGTTATGATTATAAATGCGAGAGTGAGTGTGTTTGTATGTGTGTGTGTGTGTGTATTTATGTTTAGATATGTATCTAATTTTAATGTTTATTTAGTGCTAAGCTTATTTCTTTTTTGAACATGGATTTGTTAAGGTGGAAAATATCT
>JAGSMR010000037.1:1777500-1990000 GCA_029286605.1 Sericinus montela
ATTACATTTAATAGATCGTATACATATAAATCGAGTACAAACTTTCATATTCATCAAACAAATTTTGGCCCCTAACGGGTTACGATCCCGCAACCTCTGGGCAGGGTCTCTAGCAACTAGGCTATCGGGTCCCCAAAACAAATATTGTTTTTTAAAACTTATCTACATACTGGTACCACCAGCTAAATTATTGTGCTCTTTCCAGAACTGCAAAAGTCACAATAGCCGTCTGGTTGGTTGATCGAAATTCGAGTCAAAACCCTAGTTCGGGTCCCAGGTGGTAGCCTCATATGAATCAGTTTTTTCGAAAACTTATGTACGATTTATATCGTTGGCTTGAACGTGAAGACGGCAACAGGCTCACCATCTGTCATGTTGTCTCAGAAAATGTCTTCAGTTTTTACCTGCCTTTTGGTAGGTCGAAAGGACATATTTGATTGGAACAAATTGACAGGTGATGAGCCTTTCACTGTCTACAAGTCCAAGCCAAAGGAAAATGTACGAAAAAAACTAATTTATACGAGACTTTCTTCTGTAAATTGAACTCGAGTCTCTTGATCATAATTCCGGCCACAATACTATTTAGTTGTCGAGACTTCGTTGACGACGTTTGAGGAGAGCGTGCACACCAGTTTTCATGTCGCAAGCTCTGGTCCTAGATTCGATTTCCGGATAAGCCAATGTAGGAAACAACTTTTTTTGTCCCATTTTTCGTACCTTCATTATTTCAGATTCGCATAGTAAAATACCATATGACATTATGCTATGGAAATAACTAAAATAAACAATTCTAGTTGTGTTTAAATCAGTAAGGCATCTTATTTTCCTTACTGCAAATGCTGCAGAGCTAAGTCTGTTTGCAAGTTTAGATATGTGGTTGAGTGGTCGAAATTCGAGTCAAGATACCCGAGATCCATCCCCAGGTGACAGGCTCGTACCAATGGGTTTTCAAAAACTTATGTACGAATTTCATCGTTGGCTTGAACGTGAAGACGGCAACAGGCTCACCATCTGTCATGTTGTCTCAGAAAATGTCTTCAGTTTTTACCTGCCTTTTGGTAGGTCGAAAGGACATAACATACGTTTCACGATAATTGGAACAAAGTGACAGGTGATGAGCCTTTCACTGTCTACAAGTCCAAGCCAAAGGAAAATGTACGAAAAAACTAATTTATACGAGACTTTCTTCTGTAAATTGAACTCGAGTCTCTTGATCATAATTCCGGCCACAATACTATTTAGTTGTCGAGACTTCGTTGACGACGTTTGAGGAGAGCGTGCACACCAGTTTTCATGTCGCAAGCTCTGGTCCTAGATTCGATTTCCGGATAAGCCAATGTAGGAAACCACTTTTTGTCCCATTTTCGTACCTTCATCATTTCAGATTCGCATAGTAAAATACCATATGACATTATGCTATGGAAATAACTAAAATAAACAATTCTAGTTGTGTTTAAATCAGTAAGGCATCTTATTTTCCTTACTGCAAATGCTGCAGAGCTAAGTCTGTTTGCAAGTTTAGATATGTGGTTGAGTGGTCGAAATTCGAGTCAAGATACCCGAGATCCATCCCCAGGTGACAGGCTCGTACCAATGGGTTTTCAAAAACTTATGTACGATTTATATCGTTGGCTTGAACGTGAAGACGGCAACAGGCTCACCATCTGTCATGTTGTCTCAGAAAATGTCTTCAGTTTTTACCTGCCTTTTGGTAGGTCGAAAGGACATAACATACGTTTCACGATAATTGGAACAAATTGACAGGTGATGAGCCTTTCACTGTCTACAAGTCCAAGCCAAAGGAAAATGTACGAAAAAAACTAATTTATACGAGACTTTCTTCTGTAAATTGAACTCGAGTCTCTTGATCATAATTCCGGCCACAATACTATTTAGTTGTCGAGACTTCGTTGACGACGTTTGAGGAGAGCGTGCACACCAGTTTTCATGTCGCAAGCTCTGGTCCTAGATTCGATTTCCGGATAAGCCAATGTAGGAAACCACTTTTTGTCCCATTTTCGTACCTTCATCATTTCAGATTCGCATAGTAAAATACCATATGACATTATGCTATGGAAATAACTAAAATAAACAATTCTAGTTGTGTTTAAATCAGTAAGGCATCTTATTTTCCTTACTGCAAATGCTGCAGAGCTAAGTCTGTTTGCAAGTTTAGATATGTGGTTGAGTGGTCGAAATTCGAGTCAAGATACCCGAGATCCATCCCCAGGTGACAGGCTCGTACCAATGGGTTTTCAAAAACTTATGTACGAATTTCATCGTTGGCTTGGACATAAAGACGGCGACGGGCTCACCACCTTTCACGTTGTTTGTCCCGAAAATATCTTCGGTGGAAGGTGGGTCGAAGGGACTTAATTGTCTAGACTCGACCTCTGTCTACCGCTGTATTGGGAATAGCGTGAAGATAATAAATATTAATAAATATTAATTACAATATATTTATTTAATAAATAAATATTAAATATATTCATACAATATATTACATTTAATAGATCGTATACATATAAATCGAGTACAAACTTTCATATTCATCAAACAAATTTTGGCCCCTAACGGGTTACGATCCCGCAACCTCTGGGCAGGGTCTCTAGCAACTAGGCTATCGGGTCCCCAAAACAAATATTGTTTTTTAAAACTTATCTACATACTGGTACCACCAGCTAAATTATTGTGCTCTTTCCAGAACTGCAAAAGTCACAATAGCCGTCTGGTTGGTTGATCGAAATTCGAGTCAAAACCCTAGTTCGGGTCCCAGGTGGTAGCCTCATATGAATCAGTTTTTCAAAACTTATGTACGATTTATATCGTTGGCTTGAACGTGAAGACGGCAACAGGCTCACCATCTGTCATGTTGTCTCAGAAAATGTCTTCAGTTTTTACCTGCCTTTTGGTAGGTCGAAAGGACATATTTGATTGGAACAAATTGACAGGTGATGAGCCTTTCACTGTCTACAAGTCCAAGCCAAAGGAAAATGTACGAAAAAAACTAATTTATACGAGACTTTCTTCTGTAAATTGAACTCGAGTCTCTTGATCATAATTCCGGCCACAATACTATTTAGTTGTCGAGACTTCGTTGACGACGTTTGAGGAGAGCGTGCACACCAGTTTTCATGTCGCAAGCTCTGGTCCTAGATTCGATTTCCGGATAAGCCAATGTAGGAAACAACTTTTTTTGTCCCATTTTTCGTACCTTCATTATTTCAGATTCGCATAGTAAAATACCATATGACATTATGCTATGGAAATAACTAAAATAAACAATTCTAGTTGTGTTTAAATCAGTAAGGCATCTTATTTTCCTTACTGCAAATGCTGCAGAGCTAAGTCTGTTTGCAAGTTTAGATATGTGGTTGAGTGGTCGAAATTTCGAGTCAAGATACCCGAGATCCATCCCCAGGTGACAGGCTCGTACCAATGGGTTTTTTCAAAACTTATGTACAAATTATATCGTTGGCTTGGACATTGAGACGGCGATGGGCTCACCACCTGTCACGTTGTTCCAAAAACATCTTCGGTAGAAGGTGGGTCGAGACGACTTAATTGTCTAGACCACTGTCTACCCCTATATTGGGAATGGCGTGAACATATTTTTTATCAGTATCGCCCTCGTATATGTCCTTTTAATACGATAATTAATTGTTTTTTATAAAAGGATGGTCACTACTTCTATACCATATTTACTGCGTTTGTGTCTAGAGAACTGTGACCCATGAGTTATCGTCCCTATTACACAGAAGGTCGATTCATAATTGATGATTTGAAATTCAACGCGCGTATTGATGTAAGACAGATTGGCGGATAGAAGGTACGCAACATACCTTTGTTTTCTTCGTAACAAACTACGTATTAATCGAAGGTCACGAATACGTTCATATCAAGGGCATAACGCTAGATATCATGTCCAGTTATGGTAAAGGGTACGTGATCAAAATCATTGTGAAAATTCACCATTATCTATCAAAGCGTGATTATCCTTGATTTGCAGAACCAGTACAGAATTTATTGATCTTACAGAGGGAATATGTTTGTAAGAAACGCATATTTTTTATAATGAATATATAAATACATAAATATAGAGACTTCTTTATCTTCACGCTTAATTCCTGACGGTGTAGCCATAGGGAACAGATCGCAAGGTGTCACGATCTTTACGTACATCTTTCGCTCTTTTCGCTTTCAACATTTTCTTCATAAACACACGTTTTCTTTATAAACAACTTGCTCAAATTCATTATTATTATCATTATATCTTCGACCATAGTCCCTAACGGGGTAGCCAAAGAGGACAGATCTCGAAAAGTCACATCCATACATACCTCAAAGATAAGTAACAGTATTCGATTTGACAAGAGTCAACCACCTTTCCAACAGGGAACAAATTCCCCTTTCCAGTCGGAATGAGAATCAGTGGTAAGGGCTACAACGAATTTATAGCTTCTCACAAATAATTTAAATTTAAAAGACATATACATTGTACAGTTCCATTGCGTGCTGCTTGAGACCATGACTCCCCTGCATCTGCACAGCATCCGCTAGGGTATCTCGATAATTGTTCTTAACTGCGCGCCGCACGCGATGTTTCACAAATTAACTGATGGTTGTTCAGTGACGACATAACGGTAACATATAGTACAACCACGTGTACAACTGTTTACGCGATTACGTAAAAACATAAATACATAGTAGATAGGGACAACGTCACATACATTGCTCTGATCACAATGTAAATAGCTAAAACATGCCGGTTATCGAATAAGAAACAACAAAGCTACTATAAACACCAAGATTAGTTTTCTACTTTGATCTGTCCGGGAATTTCATCGAAGATTATTTTGTGCTAAAGTGATTGGCGGTGAATCTGTCGCCGTCTACATGTCCAAGCCAAAGATATTAATCGTACATAAGTTTTATAAAAAAGCACATTGTCACGCGCCTCCTATGGAACGAACGAACGAACTCGGGTCTCTTGATTGGAATTCCGATCATCCAACCAATCTGCTTTGTTGCTTTATGATAATTTATAAAACAAAAAATATCTTCACGCAATTCCCAATAAAGGGGTAGACGGAGGTCTACTCTAGACAATTAAGTTCCTTCGACCCAACTTCCACCAAAAATATTTTCGGGACAACGTCCAAGCCAACGATATAATTCCTACATAAGTTTTTGAAAAACCCATTGGTACGAGCCTGCCCCCTCGGGAATGAACTCTGGTCTCTTGACTCGAATACCGATAGCCCAACCAACCTTTTTTGTCGCTTTATGATAATTTATATAATTAGAAAAGAAAATTTTAAAAGCATCATAACTGAATTCAATACCCATACGAGTACATAGTTTACGCAGGTGTTAAAATTCGGGTCGAACAAACTAGCAGTATGAATTTCGTAACGTATGTTCAGACTGTGTGTGAGAAGCACAAAAAACTTTGAAATACCCAATTTGATTAATTGAAGAGAAGCCTTTTTTTTTAGAAATTAGTCGTTTTTTAATAATGTGGGATTGAAATTATATAGAACTAACAGTCCTCAACCTAGTAAATTTATAACAATTTCAATAATTCACTTGGATTTCTTGTAGATTTATCACTGCCATATCAGCCTGTCTCCAAGCACTACGTTCAGTAAGGTGTCTGGTACTGGGATCGCCAATCCGCGAGCCAAACCAATTGCAAACCCTCCCTTAAGGGTGACCTATGCCCCGCAGTAGACACACCGTTTTTTTTACGTCGATACTTTAACGAGTCACCGAAATTGGTTGAAATTTGTCCTTAACATAGTAAATTTTTAAAGGGCGACATTTTATAACTCTATATTCCATATTAAGTTTTGTGTTAAGACTTTGGATGTAAAAAGTTTTGTGTTAAATATTGGAAATATAAAATTTAATAATGAATACTTACAAACATACTGTAAAACTTTACTGCAACACATTGACCTCCTCTGTAAGGGAGGTTTTGCCATAATCGCCACACAAATTGACGATAACAGTATCAGATACACTTTAGATACGGCAACGAAAATGTATAACAGGCCATTAGCAAGTAAAAAGTAAATCAACAATTCGCTAGTTACACTTTGTGATCAGAAAATGAAATCAAAGCAGTCCTTTTTCTAAAAAAAAAGGGTTTTTCGGATGTTTCAAAGTTACCTTCGAACGTAGTCCGGCCTCTATGAACCTTTTTTGTAGAGTGGATCGTCTGCCTCTCGTATCCTTTCCTTATCCTATCTTCGTAAAATTTTCTTTCGACGATTTCTCCTCTGTCAGAGGGACCGTACTACGGTCGGGCTAGATTTAAAAATAACCATTTTTTACAAGTGAAATTGATGATCCTATGCCGAATTTTTTTTTTGGCTTTGTCAGATCAGTGACTCAGGTTATGTCCCTGGGTCGAATATTAATTTCAACGGCTAAATATTTATTATAATAGTCACGATAGCCGAGTTGTTGGGTGGTCGGAATTTCGAGTCGAGAGACCCGAGTTCGATCCCCAGGTGGCAGTACCAATGAGTTTTTCAAAAACTTATGTACGAATTTCATCGTTGGCTTGGACATAAAGGCGGCGACGGGCTCACCACCTGTCACGTTGTCCCGAAAATATCTTCGGTGGAAGGTGGGTCAAAGGGACTTTATTGTCTAGACTTGACCTCTGTCTACCCCTGTATTGGGAATTGCGTGAAGATATTATTATTATTAATATAAAAATTTATTGCAACTAGCCCCGAATGTCTGTCATGAGAGAAAAGTAAAACGGTATGTAACTTATTTCTCATAAGTAAAAAGAATATGAGAGAGGACACTTCATCTGTAAGTTGCGAAGTTCCAATTAATAGTTACGACAATCCTAAATAATTTAAACATGTATACGAACAAACAGACAAGGCAAATTAACGTTTTAGTCTCGCTTGCAAAAC
Source organism: Sericinus montela (assembly GCA_029286605.1). Taxonomy (NCBI): domain Eukaryota; kingdom Metazoa; phylum Arthropoda; class Insecta; order Lepidoptera; family Papilionidae; genus Sericinus; species Sericinus montela. The sequence continues at coordinate 1,784,439 of JAGSMR010000037.1, forward strand.
ACGAAGAGCAAGTAAGTGATCTCGCCCGTCTGTTTGTCGCAAGCCCGTGTTTGTTCACTTGAAGCTAATATTGTGTAAACAGCACCATGACAAAGCCGTTGAAGACAAACTACGTCCTCTATGAGACTTACGTGACCAGCATCAGCTGACACCTGGAAGGTTTACATGATTAAACAAAGCTATTAAGCCGAGGCGGTCTTAATTTTTTGGACTCACCGGTGCCATTGTCGGGCGGCTTGGGACTCATTAGTTCTAGTATTTGACACGTCTTACACAACGCGTTGCTTACTTGTTCTAGTTTGAATTACGTACTATCAACTTTATTACTCTGTCTTCACGCAATACCCAATGCAAAGGTAGACAGACTCTACACTAGACAATTAAGTCCCTTTGACCCACCTTCCACCGAAGGTATTTTCGGGACAATGTGACAGGTGGTGAGCCCGTCGCCGTCTTTATGTCCAAGCCAACTTTTTAAAAACTTAAGTACGAATTACATCGTTGGCTTGGACATAAAGACGGCGTCGGTCACACCACCTGTCACGTTGTCCCGAAAATATCTTCGGTGGAAGCTGGGTCGAAGGGACTTAATTGTCTAGACTAGACCTCTGTCTACACCTGTATTGGGAATTGCGTGAAGATATATTTTATTTATTTTCTTGGCTTAAGACGAACAAAGCCATCACAACAACTAATTCAGTTAAAACGATTGCCCGCGCCCTTCTTGGAGTCATCAACCTTCGCATTGTCTAATCCAGTACTAACATACATACATACAGATACATACATACTAACATACAGACAGTGCTATACATTTTGCGTGCACAATCTTGATCCACGTGATGATGTTCTGCTCACGTAGTCATTCTAACGTCGATATGATCTATGAGCGGCTTTAGTTCACATCTCAATGATTGTAAAACTTTGAATAAGGAACCTCAGAGTTGGATAATATCTTCAGTGTACCTTAAATTTTATTGTCTTTATATTAAATAGTGTATATAATCACGATAGCTGAGTGGTTGGGTGAATGAAATGGTTTTCCAACTACCTGAAGGTTGGCAGAGAATGCTTTTAGCATTAAGACTACCTCTGTTCCTTCACATTTTATAAGCAGTAACAAAGAATTAATAAAATAAAAAAGTCACGTTAGCTGAGTGGTTGGATGATCGGAATTCGAATCGAGAGACACGAGTTCGATCCTCAGATGGCAGGCTCGTACCAACGGGTTTTTTCAGAAACCTATGTACGATTCATATCGTTAGCTTGGACTTAAAGACGGCGACGGGGACGCTACCTGTCACGTTGTCCCAAAAATATCTTCGGTGTAAGGTGGGTCAAAGGAAATTAATTGTCTAGTTTGGACCTCTGTCTACCCCTGTATTGGGAAATGGGTAAAAATGTTTATTTTTTTATTTATTTTTAAATAAAAAATGTCCTCGGTGACAGATGGGTCGTAAGGACATAATTGTCTAGGCCTCAGTATATCCTGCATTGGGAATGACGAGGAAATATCTATGCAGTGTAAAAGAACCAGAAATTCTCCAGAATAACGTTACGTTTGAAATGATTCACTAATTTAAACAACAATTTCAACGCTCCCGCTATTGCGTATTACTTTCGGAACGTTGCCCAAGCATGTAATTAATATTAAAAAGCAAAAACAATTAGAAAATACTCCATGTGCAAACCTGAGGTTGTATTACGCAAATACACGAGATCATAATCTTCGAATGCTTAGCATCCTGCCTATACCATGCCACATCTAATGCGTTACGTTCACTTGCCGTTGTTTTGTGTCGTTACTCAGGAATATCGTATTCTAACGTTTACCTTCACGCATTTTTCCCAATACTGGTGTAGGCTGAGGTTTGTACGCTTAAGTTTTTGGTCTAGCTTTAACAGACGCTTATTTGAGTATACTGTGACAGACGATGAGCGTATCGCCGTCTTAATGTTCATTTCATACCAACGGCGCGATATACTTTTATAGATATGTATTTACATAGATAAATGAAAATGTATATTAAGTGTGCTAGGAGTTTTTGTCCAAACAAACAACAAGAAAAAAAAACTCATCTTTAATGGAATGATAATTATCCTGCCTGCCTGCCACCTTGGGATCGAACTCGGGTCTCTAGACTCGAAATTCCGACCACCACCACTCGGCTATCGTGACTCTTACAACTATTTATATGCTGGTAACAATCCAGTCTGCTAATTAAAAAGAACATGGTGGTTATTGCAAATCGTTTCAGTTATGAGATATTTATCCTAACTATTGCTCATTATCTAAATCATAAACATTACCTTCTTCCATTGTTTCTTACGCACCTAGAACTGTTACGCCTTATTAATTTTTATAATGGGGAAGTGAAAAAAGAATTATATCTAATTCTGTTACAGAACTTGTGTTTACGCAACATCTCGCGCGTTAATTATTTCGTTTTGAATTGAACGTTGAACCGAATTTACGTCGGCGCGTTATGCGTGCATCTTGGGGCTTCGAGTTCGCACGCTCTGAATCCGTTATATTCGAATGCGCGGCTTCTAACAAAGGAGACGTTCCGAGCTGTGGCTTTGATCGCGGGACCACATAATCATTCTCGTCATTTAGGCCGCTAATGCATCGTGCGGAATAGGTCAGTGGTGCTTTTGTTCGTGTCTTTAATTTTCGTCGCTATTTTCTTGAACTGTCACACATCTAAATAATTTTTGAGAACGTTTTGGACAATTTGATGCGTTTAATTAAATGAATAAATAGATAGGGGCAAACAACACATATACTGCTTTGATCAACAAAATAAGTAGTTAAAGCATTTGTGTTATGGTATCAGAAACAACGAACGTCCATCAACCACGAATATCTAAACCAGAGACAACATAGAAAAATTCGTTTATGAAACAAATGAATACTTGTGTCGTGGAATAGAGAACAACGAATGTATCATAAACACTATGGGTGTTTCACCTGAGACAATGCAGAAAAACAAGTTTCTTTTTATTGACCCGTCCGGGAAGCAAGTCTGGAACCTTAGAATTGGTGACGAAAAACCTGACGTGTACGCCACTCGACTCAGAGGTCGTTTTACACAACAATTAGATTCCTAATGATGGCCAGGCGAATGGCTACCAGAGGCGAAACTGAACCTGAATAAAAACGGAAACGAAATATCCTAAGATTTATATCTGAATTGTCTCCTGAGTTCTTATTCTATGATCTTAAACGTTTTCACAACATTAAGAAAATAATATTTTTACATAGCATTGCTTTAAGCCACGAAAAATTTATCAAAACGTAATTTTTGTATCTTTTCACCAATATAAATTTATACTATCACTACTATATATGATATTACATAATAAATAATTTATTTTTAAATTATTTTATAATGATATTGGCAACACCTACTTATAACACAGATAAATCTTTGTTGCAGCGCAATCAAACAAACGCGAACAGCCGGGGGAAAAGGTTTACTTTCCAGTCCACAGTACGACAGCTGGAGAGGCGGCGGCTCGCTGAGAAGCTGTCGAAGGAGGCAGATCTGAAGGAGCAACAGCGCAAAACCGAGCTGGAGGCGATGAGGAGGTACTTCTGTGAGGGGATTATTATCATCATAAAGGTCTGTAAAAGTCCACTGCAGGATATAGGCCTATTCCATAAGGCAATTTGCATAATCACCGCGCTTGGCTAGATGAAATTTTAATTATAATTAGATTACACTTACTTAAATTTTATATTGTAATAAAAATACTGCTAATGAAACGCTGATACTTGCAAGTACAGGAGATGGGCGCTGCCCATAATCGCTGCAACACAGTATTCGACTACTGTAGCTGTTATCATACATTTAAATATTATATTGTACATTTGTTGTAGTTCAAAATAAAGATTATTATTATTATTATTATACATAGATAGGGACAACATCCTATACATTGCTCCGATCCCAAAGTAAGCAGCTGAGGCACTTGTGGTATGGAATCGGAAACAACGAAGGCGCCAGAAACACCCAGTAGCGAGAAAATGTAGAAAAAGTAGGTTTTTCTCCATTGAGCCGAGCGGAAATCGTATGTCCCGAATACGATTTCCAAGGTGCCAGAGATGGCACCTTGGAAACCGGAGTGTACGGCACTCGTACACTGAGGTTGTCGAACTGCTTGGTCATTGAAAATTAAGTTATATTGAGTAATCCTGTACTATATACAGCAGCACATTTCCCTCAAAAAGAGGTTCGTCGAGGCGAACCATCTCTCTCATCTAACAACTATCGATTTTGCAAATGCAGTGTACGTGTACGAGTCACGATAGCCGAGTGGTATAATGGTCGGAATTTGGAGTCGAGAGACCCGAGTTCGAACCCCAGGTGGCAGGCTCGTCAAATGGGTTTTCAAAACTTACATCAACTTTTTACTTGGGCCAACATGATAGGTGGTGAGCCCGTCGCCGTCTATGTCCGAGCCCAAAATTAAATCGTACAAAACGTGAAAAACCCATCGGTACGAGCTTGCCACTTTGGGATGGAACTCGGGTCTCTCGACTCGAGTACCATTCACCCTACTAATCGGCTATCGTGACTTTTTATCGTGGCTTTCATGTCCTCACACAAAACGTTAACTTCACGTTGTAACCTAGAATTTCTGTAACGTTTTTTATCGTTCCTACTCACTACCATAATCTCAACGTCGTATCCAAAGGTCGTGTGAAAATATATTATCGTTACCATCAGATCCCGATTCTGGTAGCATACAACCTTGAAACGCATTTTTTTTTTGTTTTCGTGACACATGTACCAGCCAGCAGTTACAATTAAGCTGGTAAAAATATACAGTTGAGATGAAGATTGAGATTATCTATTTGAGTTTGGAATTGACAAAAATGTTAAACGTTTCAACTAATGTTATATGCCATTAACATATTAAGGATATTCTTGTTGCATATGCTATGTTTGCAAAGTCTAGAATGCTTAGATAGATAACCTAGATAGGTTATACACTGTAATAATGTATAAAAAGTTTTTGTTATAGGGACACATATGAATAATATAAATAATAAAGAAATAAATACATACACCCCATTCATGCTTGCGATGTTGTACCCATCTAGGGTACAACATCGCAAGCATTACTCTGGTCCCAAAGTAAGTAGCTAATGTATTTGTGACATGGAATCGGAAAGAACGAAGGTACCACAAACACCCAGACCATAGACAATGTAGAAAACGTGATGAATACTCACGATTGTTATCTCTTGGTGGAACTTCATCTTTAAACACACTAAAATTCACTTTTACTTATTCCACATTTATTTAGTGAATTTCAATGTGTAGAAAAAATTGTTTTCTACATTGACCCATCCGGGAATCGAACCCGCTATCTCGGAGCTGGCGACATCCTTGAAGCACCTGTACGCACGTTCATCCATGCAGATTGTTGCTATTTACTTGTCGGAATTAAGTACCTTGATACTTTATACTACAGCATTCACTGATACATTTAATTCCCTTTACTGTAGAGTTGAGGAAGAGTTCCAGCGCAAGCGCGCGCGAGAGAAGGCCAGCATAAGACAGCAACTTCGGCTGGTCAGCAGTGGAGCCACCAGTCTACCCACCACCACTAATAATAGTAAGGTAAAGTGAAATACAACTGTTTAGTTGAATTGCTGTAGGCTCTATGTTACACATACCTTTGTCTGTATTAATCTGACACTCCATGAACATTTATCCACAGATTATTATTAACATAGTAAATGTTATGGAAAGTCACGATAGTTGGGTGGTCGGAATTTCGAGTCAAGAGATCCGAGTTGGCAGGCCAACGATACCCAGGTGGCAGTACCAATGGGTTTTTCAAAAACTTATGTACGAATTATATCGTTGGCTTGGACATAAAGATGGCGACGGGCTCACCGCCTGTAACGTGACAGGCGGTGAGCCCGTCACGTAAAAACCCATTGGTACTGCCACTTGGGTGGTGGTCCCGAAAATATTTTCGGTGGAAGGTGGGTCAAAGGGACTTAATTGTCTAGACTAGACCTCTGTCTACCCCTGTATTGGGAATTGCGTGAAGATATTTATTTGTTTATTTTTAAATCTCACGGAGACTTTTATTTTTTATTTCAAACAGATTTTTCGTGGTACTTTTTAATTGTTTTAGTTATTATGGTTATACGCGACAAAAAAATTTAATCCCGAAACATCGTTTCGCCATTCCCAGAATTCCCAGAACAAGGGGTAGACAATTAAGTCCTTACACCGAAGACATATTTGTGAGCCTGTCGCCGTCTTTCATGTCCAAGCCAATGATATAAATCGTACAGTTTCGATTATCCAACCACTTTCTCTGCTATCGTGACTTTTAACGTGACCATTTCTATATGGTAAACAAAGTTTGGTATTTAATACAATGCTCTTAAATAAATTATGGTAATTGTGGACAAATGTATATCAAGAAACCAGTACCAAGAAGTATCTAAAAGTGTCATGTATAAAGTAGACGTGCCGTGAACTGTCGATGTAAGAGTCTAGAACCTGCTTCCCGTGAGGTGACTAAGACTAGCTAGAAAGAGGACGGCAAAATCATCTAGAAAAATACTTGACCAAACTTAAGCGCACCGGTTAATATTCGAGTGGACATGCGCATGTACAGTAAAATAAATAATTAATAATAAATATCGTCACGCAATTCCCAATACAGTTGTAGACAGAGGTCTAGTCTAGACAATTAAGTCCCTTCGACCCACCTTCCAACGCAGATATTTTCGGGACAACGTGACGAGGGTGAGCCCGTCGCCGTCTTTATGCCCAAGCCAACGGTATAATTCGTACATAAGTTTTTGAAAAACTCATTGGTACGAGCCTGCCACCTGGAGATCAAACCACTCAGTTTCTGTATTATTATTTTTTTTTGATTAATTTATTTATTTATTCGATGAAAAACAAATACTTAAGTTTTTAGGCTAGATAAATGTTAATATGCAAAACAACAAAAAGAAATATATAAAATACATATTGTTTATGTCTTTTGACAGGGTAGGGACGAGCCGGACGGCTCGTGCCGGGAATCCCCGGCGGTGGAGAGGGCGCGGGACGCTAGGTCGCGACCAGCGAGACACAGCAACGCCTCGTCTGAAGGCAGCGCGCGAAGCAAGAGCACTACGCCCGTGAGTATTAACAGTATGAAAGTCTACACTGAAAACAGAAAAGAGAAATCGTAATAAGGAGAAAAATCAATCGCCTTACAGTTTAGCATAAGAACGGCTTAACATAATGTGTTAATACGAGCAAACTGTGGTGTTATTTAAGTATTTAACGGATATTCATCATTTTAAAGGCCAACTTAATGTTATTTTCCAACACTCCGAAGAGATGTAGTGCACTACACACAAATGTGTGCACTGTAACAAGTATACTGTTCAAAAAAGTACACCACCACCACCACTATAGTGGTTCTACTTGTCGGACCAGATAACATATGCTATCAACATAACGTCACAGGTTCGACCTAACTGAACTAATTCAATAAGCCGATAAAACGGGTCGGTCGAACTCGCTACTCAAAAGGTCCCGAGGCATCTACAGCACAAGTGAAGGAGATAAAAAGAAAATGCAATGTCGTGATGCACTCTGGCTACTGTAAACCAAAGAAAAGGTCATCGACAGTCAGGGAGAGAGGTTCATGCCAGAAAAATAATTCACGACGATTTTGTACGTTGCAGATCCGATGCGTCGAGCTGTCGGAGTGGCGCACGGGCCCCGCGGCGCGCGTGTACCGCGACTGGGCCGCCGCGCCCGCGCTGGCGCACGCGCACGCGCACCCGCCCGCCTGCGCCACCATCGCGCACGCGCACGGTGCGTACTCTCGTACACCCAGACTACCTGAGCAGGTCTTCACAGTAGATTCGTACAGAACGAAGCGCTTTCCGAATACAGGGGTAGACAGAGACGAATCTATAAAGTCTTTTCGACCCACCTGTCATCTACGTCGTGTTTTGGAACTACGTGACAAGTGATAAGCCAGTCGCCGTCTTTATATCCATGATAACGATAAAAATCATTCGCAAGTTTCTAAATAAATCTATTGTAATGATCAATGGGAGCCAATTGTGGTATATTGAGTGGAACTCCGATCATCCAACCATCGAAAACGAAACCCAATGATTTTGAAATATGTAGAAAATTTTTACCAACTACCAAGATCACTATAGTGCAACGTCTGTAAATACAATCAATTCATTTATTCATCCATAAAAATAACATACATTAGATACATCATTGTCATTTTGTGATGATGACATCATTTGGCTTTTCTGATTATACTCTGGTGACATGAACCAATTGACTGAAACTTTTACTAAACACAAAATATACTTACTCATCGTTATAATTACGAAATCTTTCCTCACTATTTGTTGAGACTTTACTCCAATTTTACTGTCGTGAATTTTATGTTAAGTTTGTATGGTTGCAGCGGTAGAGGCGGAGGCGTTCAGCGGCAGCCCGCGCTCCGACAACTACCGGCTGGAGTTCGCGCGGGGCCGCTCCCCGCGGACTCCCCGCGCGCCGCGGCTGCTGCCCGCGCCCGCCTCGCCCTCCTCCTCCGGCTCCTCGCTGTCGCTGCGCTCGCTGCACGCCGCGCTCCCCCCGCACTCCGCGCACCCGCGCCCCCTGCGCCTCAGGTGAGTGCCGCGCCCTCCTCCTCCGGCTCCTCGCTGTCGCTGCGCTCGCTGCACGCCGCGCTCCCCCCGCACTCCGCGCACCCGCCCGCCTGCGCCACCATCGCGCACGCGCACCCGCCCCTGCGCCTCAGGTGAGTGCCGCGCCTCCTCCTCCGGCTCCTCGCTGTCGCTGCGCTCGCTGCACGCCGCGCTCCCCCCGCACTCCGCGCACCCGCGCCCCCTGCGCCTCAGGTGAGTGCCGCGCCCTCCTCCTCCGGCTCCTCGCTGTCGCTGCGCTCGCTGCACGCCGCGCTCCCCCCGCACTCCGCGCACCCGCGCCCCCTGCGCCTCAGGTGAGTGCCGCGCCCTCCTCCTCCGGCTCCTCGCTGTCGCTGCGCTCCCTCACCCACCTCGCTCTCTCCTAGAATAACGCGCTGACCTCACGCCATTAATAATACATTTTCCTTATATAGCTCATTTCGTTTCTGAATTCATCCATCCAAAACAGATGCAGGATTCCTGCTCTAGACGCAAAAATCTCCCTGTGCTTATTCCCAATCTTCACAAATGAAATTAGTCTATAAAGAATTTTTCCTTTAAACGTTATCATTCTGTAATGATTTTGATAGTTATTTGTTACTTTAACATATGCTTTCTATTTTAGGCACTAAATGCACGAATACAAAACGCTTTCACTTTAACACTTAACCTAATTATAAGTAATTTATTTGATAGTGTGGTAAATGTTTTGATATGGTTAACGTGGTATTCCTATGTTCCCAAGGTGGTGATGTGATTTCCAGTTGTAGTGCCTTTATAACCATTAACTGCATACGGCAAATTTTAAGGTGAGTGCTTGATGATCAGCTTGTACCTGTGAGATAGATTTGCTTTAAAACCTCTTAGAGACCCACTACGAGCATTCAAATTCCAAAAATAAAGTAGTCCCAAGTAAACATTTTTCTTTCGTAACGAGATCCCTGCTACTGCTTAGTAACTGGGACACTTAATATATATTCGAATAACCCAAATTCCGTTCTGAGTTAGAGTGTTAACTCCTTATTTTTTCATAACAAAATGTTAGATTTTATTGCATTATTTCCATTTGTTTCTCCAATCGTTTCATTCCTTTCATTTAAAAATTAATATGAATGATATCTCTCTGATTTCGATCTTTTTCATTGACAAAATTGAATCCTAAGATAAATTTGATTGAGAAAATTTCAAAATTGCAATTTGTGAACACTAAGTGAGTTAGGTTAGTTATTGTTTAACGAAACGTAGTCATATACTAACTACGAGCTCCGTTACTGATTAGTGAAGTGAAGCGTATGCATAAGTTAAGTACGAGTTCAGTTACTTGTAATTCAAGTGAATAATACTCATAAATTAAGTAAATGCTCAGTTACTTATTGGTCAATTAGAGCATACTCATAAATTAACTACATGCTCAGTTACTTATTGGACAATTAAAGCGTACGCATAAATTAACTACATGCTTAGTCACTTATTGGTCAATTTGGGCGTACTCATAAATTAACTATATGCTTAGTTATTTATTAGCCAATTGAGGCGTAAGCATAAATTAACTACATGTTCAGTCAATTATTAGTCCATGGGAGTGTTCTCATAAATTTACTCATGCGCAGTAAGTTATTTGTCAGTTAGGATGTAGTCATAAATGAAACGACTCACTCAAAAATATTAACACACTAATCCATTGTGTATGAATGCTCGCGGTGGGACGTAATTTTTTAATTAAAAAAACTCTTATTTTGCTAATACGCGTATTAGTTTATACAAAATTTTTATTTGGACTGTATTTGCTAATATGCTATAAATTAAAAATTACAAATTGCCTCAATAAATATTAATTGTACCCTACTTTTTATACCTACCTAAATAAAACCAACCTTTATAAAATTCTCTATTGGTAACAAATCGACTGTTCCTTTCAAAGTTTATACTGTGTATTTGAAAATATCTTATACTATACAATAAATAAATATGTTAATTAAGATATAACTAAAATTATTTTAATTACGTTTTTAAATAACATATTTTCTCAAGAGATAATATACGTTTCAATGACTAAAGTTTGGCGTAGATGAATAGAAAATTTGTTAAGGAATGCATGCAATTATTCATAAATAATACTTTCGTAATCTAAAAACCCTGTATTATCTAACCCTATACTCATCGAGTGACGATCTTCAACATCCCACAGCGAGGAAAGGGGAGATGCGGAGGAACCCGCAATTGTTCCCACTCTGCGGCCGTCGGGACCCACACGATCCACTCTTGCCATTCGCTAATGGAATACCGCTCTGAAAAGACGTACAAGAGAGTATAGATATGTAAATACAAAAATACAAAAAAAAATATGTCATGAGATTTATAAATCAATACCATATTATCGCAGAAAAATTCCGTTCTAATGTTTCCAAAAACTTTTGTAATTTTACTTTAAGATACCGTACTGTTTATTTATAACCTCCACGGACACACTATTCTAATTTTGAAATAATTCAAAATTTTATAAATAAGAGTCATTATCAGAACTAGTAACACTAAAATGATTTTATAAATTAGAAATTACTTCAGTTTGCTTATTTATAAGATGGAATTTTTAGACTAGTTTATATTCTAAGGATTTACAGGTATGTATTATAATTGGAGTTTACAATATGTCACATAAATACTTATTTAAACCATTGTAATAAAGAACCGCTTTTAGTGTAGTAAATCATAAATCTTAATATTACGAACATATTCAAAACAAATTCAAACATATTCGAGATTACATTATTATAAAGTTAATAATCTTTACTGTTATAAAATTATTAACAAGTAATTATTTTATATATATAGAAAACTAAGTATAAAAATAATAACATAACAATTGCAATAGATGAATGAGGTCTTCCACAGGTAAGCGATTAATGGAGCTTTAATATAGATTATAAATGTATCTACACTAACTTATTAATAAAATGGAGGTGCTAAATAATCTATGTAATTTTAGGTTATCCTTCTATTGTAAGTTACTTTAAATTAGTTTTATGTTTTGTAAATCATTGTTATAATGTAATCAATATCATAATCTTTATTTATGCTTCAAGTTATATAAAATTACAGAAATTATATACGAGAAAATTTTGTTTTAATACATTTAATTACAGTATAATGTTTTTGCAGTGGGGTATTTGACTTTACTATATTATTTTTAAAGTCGTTTCAATCAACCAATTAGAAATATATTGTAAATTTTTTTACAAAATATGATATAAAATAGATTTCACACAATATTCACGTGATATGCACTATTAGTTGAATATGTTTTGATGTTACAAGTGCTTATTCATGTTTTTATAAATTTCTGTGAATAATTTGACGATTTCATTTAAGTTATATTTTTATTTGATATATTTTATATATACGTATGTAAACTAAGCATTATTATTAGGTCAAATTCCCTATTTCAACCAGAAAAATACCAGAGGCATAGCAGATGCGTTGTATGGTAGTACCATAATATATTTACATAGTTAAACCGGCAGCAAATCGATTAGAACTACGTGAATTGCTGTTCACGTCATAACGATGTTAGTATGAACAATTTCGACGTACAGTTAGCATCAAAAGTTTGAAAAAAAATATCTACACTCCAATACTAGTTAGTTGTTTATTAAAACGCAAAACTAATTAAAATTGTCTAAACTTATTTGCATGTTATTCTGTCATAGAAGAACACAGGAAAATATACTTTTATAATTAATTTATTTTTGTTTCTTACTATAATATCATGTTTTATATGTAATGTTACATTACATTTTTATAATGTCAAGATTCAATGTTATTAAGTGTTCTAAATTCAAAGTAGAGAAATGCTACAAATATTACAAAAACACATTAATACCTTTTTGTATCTACCTCATAAGTTTGTTCTTTTCTTTGTAACCTTTCTTCTTTATTTATATATATCTTCACGCAATTCCCAATCCAGGGGAGACAGAGGTCAAGTCTAGATAATTAAGTCCCTTTGACCCACCTTCCACCGAAGATATTTTCGGGACAACGTGACAGGTGGTGAGCCCGTCGCCGCCTTTATGTCCAAGCCAACGATGAAATTTGCACATAAGTTTTTGAAAAACTCATTGGTACTACCACCTGGGGATCGAACTCGGGTCTCTCGACTCAAAATTCCGACCACCCAACAACTCGGCTATCGTGACTTCTTAACCTTTCTTCTGATTTTCTTTTTTTTTCTGTGGCGTACAATAAAGCATATAAAAAATAAGCCTAAAGGTGTAGATACCAGGCCATAAACTCCATAAAAAATTAAAAATAATAGTATGCTTTTAACACCTCATTCAATGATCATTTATTTTTGATGTTGACAATACTCTGTGGAAAGGGGGGGCGCCGAAACTGGGTTAGCAGTGCTGTGACCCATTGACTACTTTTAATCGATTGACTTCCAATACTCTTTTGTCATTTTACATACAATAACATATCATTGACAGAAATTATACAAGTTGTAATCTATTTTGATGGCGGACATTATTTTGTAACTTTTTAACAATCCGTCCACAGCCGGAGAAATTTCTTCGATAAAGGAAAGTGTGTTTTAATAGATATGTTATGTCTTAGTGATAGCGCATATTATATTATTACATAATGATATACATTCTAGAAATAAGAAGTGCAATAAATTTTAAATTATAACAAATACTATATAAGTTGTGAACAATCGCTCAATGTATAAGTAGTGTATACACTAAAAAATATATCTCACAAAAATATTTAGTGTAACTGTTCTATAATAATTTTATACGTTTATTTTAAGTTGGATTTTATACGATTTTATTAGGTGTTGTAAATAATTTTAAACTTTCCATGAATATTGTATATAATGGTCTATAATTTGCATATAATACGAGACAATAAATATTTGTAATTAATTCATTTGGGAGTAATTTTATTTCTATTATAATTGAAAAGTTAGTCGACGATGACATTGCCAGATTAAGAGGTTCAACCTTGTGATAAATGTCCTAACCTCTGCTAACGAATTAAGAATTCTGTTCTAAATGTTAATAAAAATGAGGCGATATGGAAAAATCGTTTCAAATATAGCAACACCAAACACCACAGACCAATAAAAAAACTACGTATTGCTCACAACAACAGATGCCAGATTCTTTCGTTGAATCCATTGAAGCATCACCATTTGAAGGTTGTCAATTCAATTGACAAGATACTGGCATCTATAAAAACCAGCATGATGGCACCAATAGTACAGGTAACAAACAAATATTGAAGGTACATATTTACGTAAGTACGTATACAATGCAGACGGGGTTGTCACATTCATTAAAGAAAAATAAAAAAATGAAAACGTCGTCAAGCAACACTGGTGTAGATAGAGTACCAGACAATTAAGTTCTTACGACCTACATTTCACCCAAGCTAACGATATAAATCGTACATAAGTTAAAAAAAAAACCATTAATGCGAGTCTGTTACCTGAGAATCGCGGGTTTTTTCAGGATGTTAAAATTAAGTTGTACTGCTTTCTCCTTCTTCATCACAAACATTAGAAACTCCAACATCAATATACTATATTCATTTTATGTAAAATCTTTTCATATTCTGTTAAATCTATATGTTGTTCTCGTTTCTGGTCTGGAGAATAATGTACGTTTTGAGTTTTAAAAAGGCGAATGTTATTAGTTCATGTATAATTTCTCGAATGAAAAGTTAAACACAAAACAACAACATACCATGAGATTTTATACTAATACATTTCAACCAGTATATTTCAGTCACCTAAATATATTTTCATATTGACGTCGAAATAATATAGTATCACAACCACGCCTCACTTCCGTTATTCGGAACAAACAAAGGTGTGTACCAACCTTTAAATAAAGGGTAGCTTTGCCATTAAAAGAAAAGCAATAAATCACCTACATTAGACTGTAGGAAGGCTGGGGCAACGGCCTGGACGTGATAAAATAATAAAAACAAGCAAATATCCAACCCAAAGTTCATCGCTGCTTTCGTTCCGTGATGATTAATGTCAGTCAAAGCAAAGCGTCAAGGTAATACAATGAAATGGCACCTACTAAAGTTTCGTCGGTTCTAGGCATGCGCCGATAAGGCTTCATTATAAAAGTGGCTAAAAGGTTTTGGAGGGAAATGTTCAGTTTTATTTTGAGCTTTTAAAGAGCTGGTCTTTCTGAATTGAATATTGTAATGATGTGTAATGTTTTGAAAACTGATTTTGCTACATTTAATACATGAATGGATTCTCTTTGTCATACCCCGAGTGTATGCAAACGACACACTAGACCACAATACAAAAAAATAGAAGCTTATCAGGATTTAAATTATTATAACTAATTAAAAAATAATACTGGTGATAAAAATTATTAAATTGAAATAAAAATAATCAAAACCAAATAAATAAAAATAAAATCGTGGCTCAAAGCTTACCGCAATCCTGGCTTTAGAAGACTCGAAGTCTAGTCCCGAAATCTTTTCCATACCACCACGGTACCCGCATCGGCACTACCCAGCGTATACCTTCCGGTGCAACCTGCTTCCCGACGTGCCGGAGCTGTCTTCAGCACCACCGGTGCTGGTACCGACGGTACAGAGGACACTAACGCCTCGCATAGTGGTATCCCCACCCACAAGAGCTATGGCGGATGGGAAACCGGATAGTGGCGTACGGGAAGCCCTAGAGGACAGAGATCCCCACAGTTTAAACCAGCATATACAGGTATGGCGACATTTAAGTAGCACGCCAGGTTCTTAAAGGTGACAGATTCTTTTTATGCTTAGAGTCGTCTGTATCGGCACTAATTATTTAAATAAATAAATATCTTCACGCAATTTCCAATGCGGGTAGACAGATGTCTAGCCTAAACTATTAAGTCCCTTTGAAAATTATAGAATGTAAATAAATTAATAGAATAAATATATATCTCCACAAAATTTCCAATACAGGGCTAGACAAAGGTCTAGTCTAGATAATTAAGTCCCTTTAACCCACCTTCCACCGAAGATATTTTCGGGATAACGTGACAGGTGGTAAGCCCGTCGCCGTCTTTATGTCCAAGCCAACGATATAATTCGTAAATAAGTTTTTGAAAAACCTACATCAAATACATTGCGCCAATGTTAGATGCTAAAGCAATTGTGCTATGGGAATCGGAAACAACGAAGGCACCTGCACCGACATGTAGAAAAGATGATTTTTCTACATTGACCCGGCCGGGAATCGAACCCGGGACCTCGAGATGACGACACCTTGAAAACCGGTGTTTACGCCACTCGTCGACGGAGGTCGTCAAAATTATTAAAATGAAATGACAAGTTGATGCTATCGGTAATAAAAAGAATTGCCATGAATAAAGAAAGAAAGAGATTGGTACAAATCAAGACGCTAAAGCTAAGAAAATAAAATGGTAATGGATGATAGGAGAGAAATTTGGCGTTTAACAGTTCCCACCGATTGATAAGTTTATATTGAAATAAATATAACATAAATAAATAAATATCCTTACACAATTCCCAACACAGGTGTAGACAGAGGTCTAGTCTAGACAATTAAGTCCCTCCGACCCACCTTCCACCGAAGATATTTTCGGGACAACGTGACAGGTGGTGAGCCCGTCGCCGTCTTTATGTCCAAGCCAACAATTAATTTTAACTAGTTATTCGTATAACATTTTTTAAAACCCATTGGTACGCGCCTGCCACCTGAGGATGGAACTCGGGTCTCTCGACCCGAAATTCCGACCACCCAACCACTCGGCTATCGTGACTATATAACATTTAAAAAACAATTCCATTGAATTATTTTTTCATGTATTACATGCATATCGTTTGCTTTAAAAGGAAATATATAAGTAGGTTTAGGTTAATAATAATAACGAATAATAACCTAAGGTTGAAGTTAATTAAGAAGTTAATACTAATCTTCGTCCAAATTAACCTCTATATAACAAACTTTTCTTTTACGAATCACTTGGTATGACGAATACTTTCCAATTACCTTTAGTTTATACCAAAGTTCGTTAAAATCACGATAGCCAAATAGTTGTGTGATCGGAATTGGATATAAGCGACGGGAGTTCAATCCCCTAGTGGTAAGTACCAATGGGTTTTTTGAAAAATTTATGCACGATCTATATCGTTGGTTTGGACGTAAAAGACGGCGGCAGGCTCACCACCTGACACGTGGTCACAAAAAATTACTTCGGTGAAAGGTAGGTCAATAAGACTTAATTGTCTTGACCTCTGTCTATCCCAGTATTTGGAATGGGGTGGAGATTTCTCTTGGCGTCATTATACCGAGGTGATAAATATATGTAAATTTTGAACACTGCAATTCAAGTCCGCCGGCATTTGCGTTGTGGTGCGTTAAATTTCACCTTCCCACAAACAATAGTCATCCATGCTTCCTATGGATAACTATTATGAAATATTTACATTAATATTAAAATAGAATAATATGAAAACAGGCCTGTAAAGACGGATAGGCTCCTACCTACCTCCTACCACCTGTCACTTTATTCCAAATTAGCTTCGGCGAAGAGTAAGTCGACATTTGTCTAGGCCTCTGCTTACCCCAGTATGGGAAATTGCGTGACGTTACAAGTAACATGCATTTTGACGCATGTTACTTGCAATGTTACACGCAATTTCCCAACATCGAAGGTGAAAGGTTTCTAGTTCTGCGATCACCTATTCGCCCACCAAGCGTGACAATTACGCCAAACCGTTATTGATATGCCATAGACAATAACAGGCCGTTAACAAATATCTTAACGTTATAAAAAAAACATTAAGCTATTAAAAAAAATATTAAAAAGCTTGTCGTATTGCGGTCGATGTAATTATAATAACAAACCATAGAGACGAAACAAAAGAGTTGTAGAAAACACCTCGTAAGTACATCACGCAATAAAGCAGTAATAATACAAAGGATTCGCGTGACCCGATTGCGCGGATTGCGGCCGCCATATTACTTGTCGCCGGTCTAATTGAATATTTGACCTGGCCTTTTATCATTCAATCTTTTCATTAGCATATTTACAATTGTAAATAATAATAATGTGGTTAATGTAAATAGAAATGTTTTTAACATTTTCATTAAATTACCAACTTACACGCGTGGAAATTTCCATAACCTACCTAACTAACCGAGTTCTGGAGATTAAGGTCGGAAAATCTATCTCAATACAAAATTAACACTTGTTGAGTATTAGATGTTCATGGATACACAGACATACACAGATATACATAGACGACTCAATAGCCTAGTTGGTTGTGACCTAGTCTTCGATGCTAAGGGTTGAGAGTTTGAATGCCGCTAATATTGGTGTAATGAAGCATTACTCGCGAACAAACGTTCATACGTTTGTTCTCGAGTAATTCTTCTATAATATTTATCTATTAACTTCTTGGTGGCCATCGGCCATGTAGTCCTGAATAAGCTCTGGTCCTGAAATTCGGCTAAATTGACCCAACCCCTGACTACTCAAATACTGGGGAAAAGGAAAAACTAAAAAAATTGTGAATCATACAAACAACTCCCACACAGAAAAAAACTATAGTGTATTTTTAAACAAACCCGGGTTTAAAAAAACCACACAGCATATTAATACAAGGTAGCTTATAAACCCAGTGTAAATCGTTTCATCACAGTAAGCCATTAATGGTATCTGAAATACACTATGACCTTTAAGGAGGAGATTACTCATAAGACTTCACTTCTCATCTTCTTATCGCCAACAGATAGTGTGGGACGACATAATCGGCGAGCCGGAGGGCGCCCGTAGCCCTGAATGCGCGTGGCGATTGAGTCACGTGTGCTTCAGGCACGCGCGCGACGCATGCTATACCTTACTGGCAGTGGTTGCAGCCCCGCCCTGCGCGTTACTGCTGGGCTGCGGCTTCGCTTGCCTAGCCTTTGAAGTGAGTTACACGGACATAGATTTCTCCTCTACCAGTTATGCATCATCCTATTAAAAGTCCACTGCTAGACATAGACTTTCCCTAAAGATTGCCATACCTGTCCTTTTATGTGGCGGAGAGACATGGTGCATCTATAAAGCTGACATAAGGAAACCCGACACATTCCATCTTAGGTGTCTAAGAACCATCCCCAAGATTCCATGGAAATTAAATTATCTGGAACAAAACAAGCGTTATTAAATAAATTTAGTTATTAAATAAAGTAGACCAGACCAAAATTTTTTCATGTTACACTAATAATTAATGCTAATTGTTTTGTATTTCTAAACTTTGGCTGCTCTGTTCTTAAACATATTTTGCTCTTCACAGCAAATATGGTGCTCAACGCCCTGCTTAAGATGCTTGAAGATCTACTTTGCGTCACTCCGAACGCTCATCACTTCCTGCATGGCTGCAACCGTTGCGCCTGCAATGGAGGCGGTCGGCCATGTCTGCCGCCACATTCGCATCAATCATCGACAGGACGCACCAGAAGATCGAGACTTACTAATTGTATAGTACTATTGTAAAAGATTTCAATTTCATCGCTTAATTCCAGCGCTCCAGAGTGCTCGTAATCGCTGCTGACTAACAATATATTAGGATATAAATGTATGTGCCTACAAAATACTCACTACGTCCGTTTATAATTAAATTACTACATGTGATCAAGGTTCACTTAGTGAGAAATAGATGGCGCTCCTATGCAATTACGTATTTTTTGGATATTAAAGAATTTTCTGATTCGTTAGAGTAAATTCTGTAATATCAATGTATAAATATATACATAGATTGTAAATAATTTTGTCATCTATCACACATATTTAAGTATATTATACAAAAGGTTGTCTGGAAGAAATCGCCGATTCGCGTGGTGTTGGATTGTGAAAAGGTGTATTATGGATGTAATAATTATAAAGTACTTGCTATTTACCAAACTAATTATTTTATGTTTTAAAAATATGTTTAAAATTTTTAAAAATGTTTTTACATAGGAAGCAAAATTTTATGTTTATAAAATATATTTTATTTAAAAATAAAATTATATGTCTGAATGTTACATAGACTTTTGCCTTAATATAATACAGACACAGACAAAAACCATAGTGGCGGGAAATTTTGTTGCTTTGTGCAAAGATTGAATCCTGTAAAATATTATTTTTGTTTTATTCCTGACAACATGGACGAAATGGCTTCATCTTCTGCGACAGGACAAATAACAAATGATACTTCTAGAAACAGAGAAAGTTGCTCAACTGACAATCTATTTGTTATTAGCAGATGTCAAAGGTATCTCATATCATATATATTTATAAAAGTAAATTATATAAGCGAAATATGTATGATGGGTTGGACAATAAGACGGCGATAGACTTACCACCTGTCACGTTTTTCAAATATTTTGTTCCGATGAAATGTGAGTCGAAATTACTCTAAATTTCTGAATATTCTAATATTTGGCAATTCTTTTTGATAAAAGTGTATTGTTAAAATTAACTTAATGTGCGTTTAAAACTCCACTAATGCGCATCTCCTGTGAGATTTTCAATAATCACTTAAATAGTGCGCTTAAATACGCTTGAATAGTGGATAATTGCAACACATCACTAAAAAATATCACAACTTAAACGCCCAGATTGCTGTTGTCTTTAGTTCTAATGATTTTTGAGGTGGTTATTCAGCCATCTGTTGGTAGGCTTTATCAAATTTAGGAATTCCTTAACGACACCCATGGGAAGAAAAATCACGCGATATTACGTATTAACAGAAAACAATTTCGTCTGCTAAGAGAAGCGTAGCACAGGCTTTACATACAGTACATACTAACAAGTTAAAAAACATCTGGATTTATGGTCTAGTTATGTATCATCCTAATGGATAAATAAATAAACATCTTCAAGCAATTCCAATAACAGGGGTAGACAGAGATCTAGTCTAGTCGATTAAATCCCATCGACCCACCTTCCACCGAAGATATTTTCGGTGAGTGAGCCTGTCGCCGTCTTTATGTCCAAGCCGATATGAATCGTATATCGGTTTTGAAAAAACCTATTGGTACGAGCCTGCCACCTGGGGATCGAACTCGGGTCTCTTGACTCGAAATTCCGATCACCCAACCACTCGCTATTGTGACATTTCGTGATTCAAATGGATGTAGGTGGTTAAAGTTAAAGTTTATTGTCTGCAGAAACAAAGAAGTTATAACTAATCAAAATAGTAGCACCAGTAACAATAAGGAATCCACAGAAGAGTCTGATGTTGAAGAGGTATTATTTTATATAAAAATTATAAAATTTTATATTCTTTTTTTTGAAATGAGAGTTAAAACGGCTCCAAAAACTTTGATAATATGTAACATACTCGTAACTCGAGCATAGTTGTATACATTTGTATATATCGGTGAGCGTTTAGGTGGGAATATGGCTTCGACCCAGACACAGACAGAGAAGAATTTACCAACTTTAAGATTAATTAAAGGTTTTAATTGATTATTAAATTGTAACAATCAGTTTTTGACCTTCGAAATTTCGAGTCAAGAGACCCGAGTTCGACCCCCAGGTAGCAGGTTCCAATGGGTTTTTCAAAAACGTATGTATGAATTATATCGTTGGCTTGGACATAAAGACAACGACGGGCTCACCACCTGTCACGTTGTCCCGAAAATATCTTCGGTGGAAGGTGGGTCAAAGAGACTAATTAAGTCTCTTTGACCCACCTTACACTAGATCTCCGTCTACCCCTGTATTGGGAATTGACTGAAGATATTTATTTATTTAATATTTATCTTATTTATTTACTTTATGAACCCTTGTACCATAAGTACGCGACTTTTTACACTTTATGGCTACCTGCCAAATCTATGTAAGAAAATTCTGGCAAGGAAGATAGATATACTGAAATACATACATAACGGCCTATGATAGTCCACTATCCACCACAAGACGAGAGACAAAAGTCTTTGTCCTTGGGAGGGCCTTTCATAATCGCCACGCTTGGCAAGCTGATTGACGATCGCAGTACCTTAGGCGCTGCTCGACACCGGACTTTTTATCTTGGTC
Organism: Sericinus montela; assembly: GCA_029286605.1. Lineage (NCBI taxonomy): Eukaryota > Metazoa > Arthropoda > Insecta > Lepidoptera > Papilionidae > Sericinus > Sericinus montela. Next base: position 1,806,189 of record JAGSMR010000037.1, read on the forward strand.
TGGTAGTTTCGAGATGGTTATGCCGCCTCCTGTCGGTAGACAATGATATTCTCAAGGCCGTTCTCTTAGTGGCCTCTTACGTCACCCACGAGAAGAATGGGGATGGCATGTTCCTAAACCGATGCAACCACGGCAATATGTAGACAAAGTTGTTATTGAAAAAATTACTTCGCAACCCTCCGCATGCAAATATAAAAAGGTATATGTTACCTGGACCGAAGAGAAGAAGAGCACCACCCTCCCTCCCACAGATGCATGCACTAATTCCACTGTACATGCATCTGTGGGAGGGAGGGTGGTGCTCTTCTTCTCTTCGGACCAGGTAACATATACCTTTTTATATTTGCATAATTTTTTCAATAACAACTTTACAATGAATTTCCGCAAAGTAACGCCTGAGTCAATTAACTATCTTAATATGCAAAAAGTTAACACTAAAGATAAAGCGACTAAATGTTAATTTTCTATTTAGCGCCTCCTAATGGTTTACTGTAGATCTGGTAGATTAGGAGCCGCGTACTACACACTCCAAACTGGAGAGGTTTGTTATCAATTGTTATTTTTACTAAAACTCTTAAAGATAAGCTTTTTATTAAATCAAAATTTTACTTATGTACAATCCCGCACCAGATCACCAGACGAGTCGGTAGGTAAAAGGTGTAAAAGATAGGCAATGCCTACCTTTTACAAAAGAAATAAAGTACTTAGGTTTATTAATTGCCACAAAACAATAAATGTTAAATTTAGCGAGTTACAACTATCATTTAAACATAAAATTAATCATAACATTCCAGCAACGAATGAAGCAGCACTGAAAAAAGGAATTGGGATAGTGGTAGGAAATGAGGGAAAGGATAATGAGAGTGTGGTTCTTTAATAAGCCGCTGTTTTAAATTGTTACTCTGCGTGGTCGAGATCCTGATTCGATATTTTTTTATACGTGGTCCCGCCCCCGCGGGGGCAAAAACTATTAATGACAGGCTTGCACCGAGTAACCCCAAGGTGTTCCGCCTTCGCCGTATGTTGGCAAGTCCACGGTAACGCTCTCGCACACATCCGCGATCCCACCCGCGCTGACCACCCAAGGCAGCCTCTCCTCGGGAGAGAATGACTCCTCTCCCACTCCCATCACGCTAAACTCGCCGGGACACGTATGCTTCTAACTCCTTGGCCCCCAAACCACATTTACCAAGCCCCACCGCCACGACAAGGCAGAAATCCGTTCCAGTCTACCCATCCTACTAAATAATAATAAAATAGCCTCGCCAAGCGTAGCAGCTATGGCAAAACACTCTAATGTTAACAGCAGTGGACTCTAGATATGCTATAAATACGAAGTCTAATGATTTAGTATACAGTATGTATATTAAAGCATATAGTAGTGTAGCAGATGATGTACTCCAGGAAGAGGGTAGTTACCGGCCAGGTCGGGTGATCGTGACCTGGGGAGGACGTCTCCTCCACAAATGTGCACTATCGGTAATCGTATATATGCATGTCATCGTGCGAACTTCGATAGCGCGATGTAGGACGTCGACGTGTTTCCCGAATCCGCTACTAGCGAGCTTTCAATGTGGAGACATAGATGTCGCCACATCACTCCCCTGCTGAGACTGGAGTTCGGAAGTGCGGAGAGCTTGACGTTGAGCAATCTGGGGTTGCGGCTTACCGCACCGTAGATCTGGTCAGGCTGTGACCAGATCTACGGTGAATCGAGATGTGTGGTCACAGTGCCGATGCCGCAGTGTCAGCCTGAGGAGCAGGGGGCCCGCCGTTGATGATCCTCAGTGGCTGACGGGACTAGGAAGCACGCTTTGTACCGTCAGTAGTCCGCTGCTGTGACTAGTAATACATACATAGATAGGCGACAATATCTCAAACATTGTTCTGATCCCAAAGTTAGGAACTTAGACACTTGTGTTATGGAATCAGAAACAACCAAGCTACCACAAATAGCCAGTTTTTTAAATTGACCCGACAAGGAATCGAACACGAGACCTCCGAGCAGGCGACACCGTGAAAACGGTTTTGTACGCCCGTCCACGAAGGTTTCCATAGGTGTAATATACTTTACTTCTATTTATGAATAAATGATTCGATTAATTGACCGATACTATCGCTGCCAATACCAATTCCGATTACGTAGCTGTTTGTGCTCGACGAGATAGTAGACCGTCCGCCGGAGCACCAGATCTTCACCAGCCTCTACCGCCAAGTGGATCCAGTAAGGGTGCTCATCGACGGGAAGACGCAAGGCACATTCGTTGGCGCAGTTAAATCGATAGTCTTTAACAACGATTCGAATGAGGACGCTCGATGTAAGCTCATCTTTATCTCAGCGAAGGAGTATAGTAAGTATTTTTTTTACATAGCTCTAATATCTTCAAGCCGTTCCCAACACTGGAGTAGACACAGGTCTAGACAGTTAAGACAATGTGACAGGTAAGCCCGTCGCCGTCTTTGTGTCTAGGCTAACGATATGAATTTTACATAAGTTTTGAAAGAACTCATTGGTACGAGCCTACCTAGGGATCGAACTCGGGTCTTTTGACATGAATTGCGATCACCCAACCACTCGGCTACCGTGACTCTGGTCTAGTTAAAGCAGTTGTGTTATGTAATGGGGAACAAAGAGTGTACCACAAGTGCAATAATAATAAATAGATAAATAAATATCTCCACGCGATTCCCAATACCCTCTGTATTATAGACAGTGCTCTATTCTAGACAATTAAATATATTTTCGGGACAATGTGACATGTGGGCCGTTGCCGTCTTTATGTCCAAGCCATCGATGTAATTCATACTTTTTTTAAAAAAAAAACCCATTGGTACGAGCCTGTCTCCTGAGGATCGAACTCGGGTCTCTCGACTCGAAATTCCGACCACCCAACCACTCGTCTATCGTGACTTTATAATAGAATAACTTATTATTGCAATAGGTTACGAGGCGTGCAAGAGACGCATTCTCACTCTCTCGTTACCCCACGAGCCTCCCAAATGTTCGGAGGAGGAGCGAACGATGTTTCTACGCACCGCTCTGGACTTCAGTCAGGTCCAAAGCGTGCATGCCTTGGGCGCCCTGCTACGCTACATCGACCTGAACTGGTCCAATCTGACCCTGAACATTTACAGCAAGCCGCAGTTTCTTAGCTTGAAGAGAATCTCCTTGTAAGCCACCGATATATAATATCTTTACGCCATTCGCAATACAGGGGTAGAAACAGGTCTAATCCTTTTGACCTAACTTCCACCGAAGACATTTTTTGGGACAACGTGACAGGTGGTGAGCCCGACGCCGTCCTGCCTTGGGGATCGAACTCAGATCTTTTGACTCGAATTCCGATCACCCAACCACTCAGCTATCGTGACGTTTGTTTTTGTAAGCCACGTAGTTAATAAATAATAATATACTTACATGGATTGAGACAGCATCACATAGATTGTTCTGTTCCCTAAGTACGCTTAAGCTTACGCACTTGTGTTACGGAACCAAAAACAACGAAGGTGCCACAAACATCCAGACCCCAGAAAATGTAGAAAAAGGCGGATTGCGAAACATAAAGTAGCAGATTCGAGCCTGACTCAACTATTGTTGTAAACAACTCCAGACACAAGCATTGCAATTTTTATTTTGTATGTTATTAAGAGTATTATGGAAGAGAAAAAACAATACTAAGAAGAATAATGTGGTCTGAAATACAGATAGTCTTTATCTAGTTCAGACCCTGATGCCTCCATTAATTATAGATATTCATGATTATAGTTCTTCTTGTGCATTTGAAATATAAACAAATAAAGAAAAAAAAAAGTAAATTAGTTGGAGTGGTAAACAGAAACACTAGCAATATTATTTGGATTTGCTAGTATTATTTTCAAAAAACTCGCAGAGCGGACATAGTGACGGTAGACGAGGACACGTACCGAGGGCTGCAGGTGTTCAGCTCTGTGCCGCATCCCAGCAGCTTTAAGAAAGGCGTGCAGGGCAGCAATAAGGAGGGGCTCAGCTTGTTCCAGCAGTTCAGCAAGTGCTCCTCGAGGGTCGGCCACTCGCGTTTGAGGTGAGGGGGAAAAAGAATATATCTAACAACTTTTTTTTTCATTTATTAAGAAAAAACAAACAATTATACATGAATATTAATTATATACTAAATCTTATCTACACACTCATTGTATATGTATAATCTATTCCGTTTTCCACAAATTATGTTACTTAGACAGAAACATTAAAAAAGTATTAGTTATATAAGTAATATATTCAGTGTTATAAATGTTATAAAGCTCTCTATTATTACCAGTGTATTTAAGTCTTACTTCTTAACAGATCAGTCACTAATTTCTTTTATTCTTTAGGATGGGTTAAAATATATCTATGTTGCTAAGTTCATTGTTATACAATTCACATAGGCGCCTTAGAGGCGCTCGCACACCAGCTTGTGTGTGGCAGTTTCTTGTGTGAAACAAACGGTGTAGGCGCACTTGGCGTTGTAGCGACCTAGGTACCCTTAATTTTATTTCATTTATAAGATCTATAAAATTAAACTTATGGTTACATTTACCGTGAAAAGTTACAGCAGCAAGTATTTTGCGTCTGGAAGCTACTTATCGAGTAATGTAGGATGCGTATGAACGAAAACATCTATAATACATTGTGTGTAGAAATCTACGCTGTACTTGCTCAACTTGTTCAGTATATTTGTTGTAAATAGGATCCCATATTTGTGAAGCATACTCTAAGTGCGGACGAATTAAGCTATTAAATATATATGTGGAAGGTTTCTTAAACTCTTTACTGAACCGCATTACAAATCCGTACATTTTAAAGGCATTGTTGACTATAGTATCAATGTGTGTATTGAAATGAAATTGTGAGTCAAGAAATATACCTAGATCACGAACAGTTAGCCGTTTGTTTAACAGAAGGAATATGCAAAGCGAAAAACATTCATATTTTTAGTAAAGGATATCGAGTAACATTTAGAAATATTTAGCTGCAGTTAGTTCTTGGTGCAGTACATAAAAAGCCGATTAAGGTCTTGTTGTAAATTGTGACAGTCGTGCAAACTATGAATTCCAAGATATAATTTAAGGTCATCAGCATACAGCAAAGTTTTTAAAATAGAATTAACGTAATGTATAGTATTTTTTTAAATAGAGGTTTCCTGTAAGACTTCTAAGATCTTCACGCGTTTCCCTGTACAGGTGTGGCCAGGTCTAGTCAGGACAATGTGACAGGCGGTGGGCCTTTATGCCCAAGTCAATGCCACAAATCCTCCATAAGTTGTGAGAAAAACTCATAGCTACGTGCCTACCTCTTGGGATCGAACTCGGGTCTCTTGATTGAAATTCCGATCACCCAAAAACTCGACTATTGTCACTTATTTTACTGTTTTCAATTATTTTTTAAATGTCTCCGTATATGATAGATACCCGACATAGGCGAGGAAAGGCTTTTCATATTTACCTATAGTATAAATTTGCAGAATCTCTTAGTTGTTAAATAAAAAATAAAAAAGAAATATTTTCGTTTATACTAGCAAATCTAACAAAGAAATTTGATACATTTTTTCATTAAATTTGAATTGATAATTTTAAATTTGAAGTTTTTCTACAAAAAAATGGATTAAAAATGCGATACAAAAAACCGAGGAAAAATTATGTTTATAAACTTAAAGCTTGTCAGTAAGAGATGTACAAAACTGGTTCAAGGGTTGTCACTCTTACGCACTTGTGTTACGGAATCTTCCTTTTTGGGGAAGTCGCTCTTAGTTTCCGGGTTCGAATCCTGGTCGGTTCAATGTAGGAAACACTTTTTTTACATTCTTTTTGGGTCCAATTTCAAAATACAAGTAGTAAAGCTACCTACTATGGGAATAGAGCAATGTATGCGATGTTGTCCTTATCTATATATGTTTTTTTTTATGGAAAAAAAATGGAAAAGGCAAACGAGCAGGCGACTCACGTGATGGTAAGTGATTACCGCCGCCCATGAACACCCGCAATACCAGAGACATACCCCCCCCCCCCAGAATTGGGCCCTCCCAATGGGTGTGTGGGCCTCCGGAAACGCAGAAGTTTGTTAGACTTCTAATTCACGCCGGTATTCTGTGAGGTCGTGGTACTTCCCCGTCGAGCCGGCCCATTCATGCAACAACAAAAGCTGATGCGTGGCTCTACCACTGTTCAATGTGTATTTACATGTTTGGTGTTTTCGTATCACCATCAAATAAATAAAAAAAACCAGAGTAATGCTCCGTCACCCGAGCTCGCACGTGCCCACTCTGCAGCGGCGCCTTGACGTGGTGCAGTTGTTCATCAGACCGCAGAGCGATGCGCTCATGAGGAACATTTGCGCTTCCCTCAGATACATTAGGAACGTCAACGTAAGAGAAATGTTAATAAAAGTACTACAATTAATAACCGTTTTCAGATATATCTTTTCTACCAAATACAGGATACGAAATTCGATAAATTCAAATCATTTATTGAATTTTTTTTTATAGAAATGGGAGGCAAACGAGCAGGTGGCTCACGTGATTACCGCCGCCCATGAACACCCGCAACACCAGAGGCTTAGCAGATGCGTTGCCTCCCTTAGAGTGCCCCCCTCCTCCAGAATTGGGGGAGGGGGTGTGTGGGCCTCCGGTTACGTGCACTCACCAGACGAAACGCAGAAGTTGTTAGACTTCTACTTCACGCCGGTATTCTGTGAGGTCGTGCTACTTCCCCGGTCGAGCCGGCCCATTCATGCAACAACAAAAGCTGATGCGTGGCTCTACCACTGTTAGAATGCTATTATAGAGGTGATAGAGAATAGCCGTGCGGTAACGGTGTAAGAATATTGCCAGTCCCTTTCTTCCCGTGGGTCTCGTAAGAGGCGACTAAGGCAAACGGCCTTGAATATCGTTATTGCAACCGATATATAGCGGAATAATCATCTCTTAAAATATCAGACCAAAATAATCGGACCGAAGATGGGCAGCAGCGTCTATGGTAAGAGGTGTATGATACTAAGAGAATAATCGCCAAGCATGGCGATTATTGCAAACCCTCCCTATGGAAGAGGCCTATGTCCTGCAGTGAACTTTAATAGGCCGTTAAGTATGTATATATTATAGAGGAACCACATTACGTAATGGTAGTAGATTCAAAAATTGGTAGTCGATGGACATAATGTTATTTACTTACATCATTAAAAGAAATCTCTTCACGCCTTTCTCAATGCTGGGGTAGACAGAGGTCTAGACATTAAGTTCTTACGACCCACCTTTCATCGAAGACATTTTTTTGGATCAATGTCACATGCGGTGAGTCTGTCACTACCTTTATGGTCAAGCCAACGAAATAAATCATACACAAATTTTGAAAAACCATTCGGCTGCATTGACTTCGGTGGAAGGTGGGTAGAAAAGACTTAATTATCTCGTAGTAGTATATATAACTTGACTTTTAACTGAACTATGTCACCCGTGGGGAAATATGGGAGGCAATTAGGAATATTTCAAGTTATTCCAGACTTACATACAGCTGCTCAGATACCCCATTCCTGTAATATTTACTATGTGAGATATTAAATCTCCAAGTATCTCATACCTCACCATCTCTCTGCCCACGTCATTAAACACCTTACTCCCACCGCCACATTTTAAATAAAAGATTCCCTTCTCAAGTCGAAATACTTATAAATGGTATGATTATTTAGTGATAGTATTACAACTTCGTGGGTGAGTGGTGTACACGCCGATTTCCATGGTGTCGGGTTCCGCGTTCGGTTCACGCGGGTCAATGTGGAAAACCACTTTTTCTACTGTAGAAAACATTTTTTCGGATCTGGGTGTTTGTGGTATCTTCGTTGTTTCTGATTATATAATACTTACAAAAAATATACTAAATTTCGGAGCAGAGCAACGTATGTGTTGTCCTTACCTATATATGTATTTATCACATTTAGTAAGTTTTGTATTGGTAAAAGTTTAATTATGCTTGTTTGGTTTTTTTTTACGCAGGGAATTTTAGCAAAAATTAAGGCTCTATCAGCTAAAGCATATCAATGGAAGGCCTTATATAATGTAAGTTACAGTCAATAATACCTACATTGCACTGAAAGATTTTAGAATTTCTATTTGAGAACTTTGGTCACGATAGACGGTTTGGCGATCGGAATTCGAGTCGAGAGACCCGAGATCCATGCCCAGGAAAATTTTTCAAAACGTATGCACGATTATATATCGTTGGATGGTTACCTGGTCTGGAAAAGCTAGAGAATGAGTGGACGAGAAGAGACCTATGTGTCACAATACACACTGAACACTAAAGCGCGAAACCAGCTGTGTTAGGTTTGAGTTACTTTCTTTTTAATATTTTTATGTTATACTGTTGTTTAGTTATTCAGCAATAAGTTCAAGTAAGTTTTTTTAAGCTGAGTTATTATTCTATGCTATTAAGCTTATAACTGATAAGTTTAGTTATAGGTTATAAATAAAAGCTTAAAAAATGATGATGAAACTAGCTTGTTGCTGTTTGGTTATATCGTAAGAATTTCCCACATTAAGTAACCAAAGAGTTCTTCAGGGGTAGACAGAGGTCTAGTCTAGACAATTAAGTCTCTTCGACCCACCTTCCACCGAAGATATTTTCGGGACAACGTGACAGGTGGTGAGCCCGACGCCGTCTGTATGTTAAATACCGTAATAAAAACTAGCAAATGGCGGAACGAGCATCCGAAATAGACCAGATCAAAATAGACCGGTGTCGTGCAGCAGCGTCTAAAACTGCGATGACAAATCCTCCTTAAGAAAAAGGCGTTTCTTCTCCACTGGATTGTTTGTTTTGTAGTCGAATTTATTTATTTATTTATTTATAAATTTTAGTGCACACACAATGTTATTTATAAAAATGAAACAAAGAGTTTGCACAAGGGTACTGCTTATTCCAGAACTGAATCTTCCAGCAGACCCACATAGGAAAAACTGATATAATAGGCAAACTTAGTACGTACACATGATATACACATATTTTATATATTATTTAGCAGTTAAGCGATAGGCTTACCACCTAACAGGTAACACGTCGTCTCAAATAAGCTTCTGTGGAAAGTGGGTGGAAAGGACTTCAATAGATTTCTACCTACCCTTGAAAGTTCTCAGGTTCATCGGCCACGTGGGATTTTTTTACTAAAACTTATGTACCATTTACATCGTTAGCTTGGACATAAAACATATATATTAAAAAATGTACGATATAAAACTCAGACACTGTACAACGCGGTACTAATATGCGAGATTTGTGAAAACGCGGATGACTCCTGCGAGTTCCTGCAGCAGCTCGCCTCCTGCGACAACCACAAGCTTTACGAGGTTAGTGTGATTCGTAACTAAGACATATTTTACTTGTTTATATGTATATACATATATCACATTTATTACAGAAATTACGTAAACAGACTGACTGTGCGAGGTATTATAAGAATACTAGCAATGCCGGATAGCATTACTAGTGTTCATGTTAACCACTGCAATTAAGCTGCAATGCTTGTGTCTGGAGTTGTTTTACGTCAATAGTCGAATGGCGGGGCCCGAACCTGTGACGTCATGTTTCGCAGTCCGCACCCTAAACCATTAGGCTATTGACGCCTTAAACTTTGTTTGACAAGTCACGATAGCATTGAGAAAAACCCATTTGTACGAGCCTGCCACCTGGAGATCGAACTCGGGTCTCGAATCCAGGTCTCCCAACAACTTGGCTATTGTGACTTATAGAATATAAAAAACTACTACTAAACTATATACATACTATGCGGTTTTATTCGGTACGATACGACTTAGGGACCTTCAAGAAAAGAGCCTATACCTTTCTCAAAGGCCGGCAACGCATCTGCTATGCCTCTGGTATCGCCGGTGTTTATGGGCGGTGGTAATCACTTACCATCACGTGAGCCACCTGCTCATTTGCCTCCCTATTCTATAGAAAACATACATGCATATACATGTAATATTAAAAACATAAAATAATTTGTATATATTTGAGATATATCTTAAATAGCCGAAGTCACGATAGCCGAGTTGTTGGGTGGTCGGAATTTCGAGTCGAGAGACCTGAGTTCGATCCCCAGGTGGCAGTACCAATGAGTTTTTCAAAAAAAAACTTATGTACTAATTTCATCGTTGGCTTGGACATGAAGGCGGCGACGGGCTCACCACCTGTCACGTTGTCCCGAAAATATCTTCGGTGGAAGGTGGGTCAAAGGGACTTAATTGTCTAGACTTGACCTCTGTCTACCCCTGTATTGGGAATTGCGTGAAGATATTTATATTATATTTATATATCTTAAATAATTACTATAGATATATACTATACATATAGATAGATATTCATCGTTCATTAGATGGCGTTGTGCATGAATAGAATAATAGATTTCGAGCTGTCTAAATCGGAAGGCAAGTTCACTGTGAAAGCGGGCGTAGATCCCGACCTCGACCTCAGTAAGTTAAATAAAAATAAAATAATACGTACATACATATATACATAAGGACAACATCACATACATTACACTCATCCCAAAGTAAGCAGCTTAAGCACATGTATTATGGAATGAGAAACAAAGAAGGTACCACAAACTCAGACCCGGGAAAATGTGGAAAAAGTGTTTCCTCTGAGCTGGCTGCGCCGTGAAAACCAGTGTGTACGACACTCGTCCAAAGAGCTCGTTAAGTTACATAAAGGTATAATTTTAATTTATACCTATAGATTTTATATTTAATCATAATAAATAAATTGTAGTCACTATAGCCGAGTGGTTGGGTCATCGGAAGCCGAGTCGAGAGACTCGAGTTCGATCCCCAGGCTCTTACCAATGAATTTTTCAAAAAACTTACGTACGGATCATGCTGTTGGCTTGGACATAAAAACGGCGACGGGCTCACCACCAGTCACGTTGTCTCGAAAATAACGTCGGTGGAAGGTGGGGCGAAGGGACTCAATTGTCTAGACTAGACTTCTGTCAAAATACAGGAGGTATTGGGAATTGCGTGAAGATATTTATTTGAGGCTTTGGCAAATCTCTTCGAGTACGTGAACTAGTGGTATTCGGTCGTGTAAAGTTTGTGTGTTTAATATATGATTAATTTATTTTGTTTCGGAAACTCACAACTATTTTGCAACATAGAATTACAAAAAATATATCTACATGCCATTGTCAAGCTTCCACTTTTATACTGAAAACATTCTATATAGTTCTAATTCACATACAAACAAAAAAAAATTTTTAATTCTAACACAACTCTTTACTTACATTATCGCCATACTTAAGAAACGCATTGGCATTTGTAATACAATTGGTAATATTCTTACACCGTTATCACAGGGAATCAGTCGATATCCATAGTAATATCGAAACCTTTCTCTGGTCACGATAGCCGAGTGGTTGGGTGGTTGGGTGGTTGGAATTTCGAGTCAAGAGACCCGAGTTCGATCCTCAAGTGGCCGTACCAATGGGTTTTTATAAAACTTATTTACGAATTAATATCGTTGGCTTGCACATACAAGGCGGCGACGGGCTCACCACCAGTCACGTTGTCTCGAAAATAACGTCGGTGGAAGGTGGGTCAAAGGGACTTAATTGTCTAGACTAGACTTCTGTCAACTCCTGTATTGGGAATTGCGTGAAGATATTTATTTGAGGCTTTGGCAAATCTCTTCGAGTACGTGAACTAGTGGTATTCGGTCGTGTAAAGTTTGTGTGTTTAATATATGATTAATTTATTTTGTTTCGGAAACTCACAACTATTTTGCAACATAGAATTACAAAAAATATATCTACATGCCATTGTCAAGCTTCCACTTTTATACTGAAAACATTCTATATAGTTCTAATTCACATACAAACAAAAAAAATTTTTAATTCTAACACAACTCTTTACTTACATTATCGCCATACTTAAGAAACGCATTGGCATTTGTAATACCGTACCCAATACAATTGGTAATATTCTTACACCGTTATCACAGGGAATCAGTCGATATCCATAGTAATATCGAAACCTTTCTCTGGTCACGATAGCCGAGTGGTTGGGTGGTTGGAATTTCGAGTCAAGAGACCCGAGTTCGATCCTCAAGTGGCCGTACCAATGGGTTTTTATAAAAACTTATTTACGAATTAATATCGTTGGCTTGCACATACAAGGCGGCGACGGGCTCACCACCTGTCACGTCCCGAAAATATCTTCGGTGGAAGGTGGGTCAAAGGGACTTAATTGTCTAGACTAGACGTCTGTCTACCACTGTATTGGAAATTGCGTGAAGATATTTATATTTATTTATTTATTTCTCTGGATCAATTCTTACAACTAACCCATAGTTAATGTATATTTATCACTGTATTAAGAAAAACAAACAATGGCGAGCCTCCACGGTCTAATGTCGGAAACCGCTAAAGTGGAAATGGAGCGCCTGCCAGCCTTCATAGAGGAGTGCACGATGCTTTACATGCCGCATCTCGGCTATCTACTGGGGGTTAAGGCCTGGGACGACAATCTCACTATGCAGCAGAAAGAGTTGCCCAATATGAAGTTTATGGTGAGCGATTTGATTAGGATTAGTATTATAATTGTACTAAAGTTCGTCTGACCGCGATAAGCTCACCAGTCGCTTTATCCCAAATAAAACTTCGTAAAGAATCGAGAGAAAAATTATATATTTACACTTATAAATAATATATTTAATATATGTTTTTCAATATTGTTCACATCTCCCATTTACTATTCTCCATCAACCAGAGTTGACTGGTAGAGAATGACTCAAGGCATTAAGTCCGCTCCTTGGAACCCTTAGTTTATAAGGTGTACAATGAAGTATAAATAAATAAATATAATAACTTATACAAAAGTTTAGTGGCAACTTCACATACACAGTTCTGATCCCAAAGTAAGAAGCTAAAGCGCGCGTGTTATGGAATCGGAAATAACGGGGGTACCACAAACACCCATGCCCGAGATACTGTCAATAAAGTGATTTTCTACATTTACCAGTCCGGGAATCGAACTCTCGATCTCAGACCTCATCACAGAGGCCGCAGGCGACATCTTGGAAACCGATGTGGACATAAAGCGCTACTCGTCCACGGATGATGTCAAATTTTTTAATAGCGTCTGACAACCTAGTGTTTAACAATATGTATAGTAATCGGAGTTAAAAATGTTAAATTAGAAATAAATAAATGGAAAACCGGTATAATCAATGTCAATATATATCAAAAACGTCAAAACCATTAATAATATGCAAGCCATTCCCAATAAGAGGGAGGACAGAAGTGTGAACCATAAAGTGCTTTCGACCCCCTTTTAGTGAAAACAGTTTTTTTAGCAACGTGGTGGTGAGCTTGTCGCAGTCTTATTTCCAAGCCCACGATATAAATGTCTTCATCAATATTTGACAATAGTATTTATATTAAAATTTTTACATTAATTGCAGTTCCAAAACAATGATTACATCCATTACAAGAGCAAAGGATGCGAAGGTGGGTAGACATTATCAAAAACTGTTAGGGTGTACTGTTAAGTATTAGAATGCATGTACCTACACCTAGAAGTAGTACCAGACCACACTCTGCCAATCATCTATTTCTCGTGACGATCTCCGTGAAGGAATAATGTACACACCAGTTTTCAATGTGTCGTCAGCTTTGATCCGGGTTCGATTGTCGGGTCAATGTAGAAAACACTTTTTCTATGCGATTTCGGGTATGGGTGTTTGTGGTGCCTTCGATGTTTTTGATTAACTAAAAGTATTTTAACTTAAAGTCACGATAGCCGAGTTGTTGGGTGGTCGGAATTTCGAGTCGAGAGACCCGAGTTCGATCCCCAGGTGGCAGTACCAATGAGTTTTTCAAAAACTTATGTACGAATTTCATCGTTGGCTTGGACATAAAGGCGGCGACGGGCTCACCACCGGTCACGTTGTCCCGAAAATATCTTCGGTGGAAGGTGGGTCAAAGGGACTTAATTGTCTAGACTTGACCTCTGTCTACCCCTGTATTGGGAATTGCGTGAAGATATTTATTTATTTATTTTAAAAGTATTTTAGCTACTTTGGGATCAGAGCAATGTATGTGATGTTTTCATTTACACTGGATAGTAACAACTGTATTATTCTGGTATAAATAGCATATGAAGTAAGTTTTTCAGTGGTGAAAAAACATCTATAGCGCATTGTCTTCTTCACAGCCGAACAAAGGTCCACTGCTGAATATAGGCCTCCCTAATCCACAAAAAACGCTCCTCAACTACCTGCGTCAATTGACTACCGCATTTTGCAGGTTGTAATTGTAAAGAAGGTTGCCACTCGAGAACCTTTTCTCTCAAACTGTTATGTTCTTCAAGCTATATAAGCCCATTGCGGCTGCAGCGTTATCTATGGTAACTTATGGTGGTGGTGTATCTATGGTAACGTTTTTCCATTGAAGTTGTTTGAAAGATAAACACCCTTCACCATGATTCAAAAAAGTCACGATAGCCGAGTAGTTGGGTAATCGGAACTCGAGTCAAAAGACCCGAGTTCGAACCCTAGGTGGTAGACGTGTACCAAGGTTTTCTAAAACTTATATACGACTTTTGCTTGGACATAAAGACGTCGACGGGCTCACCACCTGTCATGTAGTTCCAAAAAATTTCTTCGATGAAATGTGGGTCGAAAGGACTTAATTGTCTCGACCTCTGTCTATTCCAGTACTGCGAATGGGGTGAAGATATTTATTTATTTATTCATCGTGATTGTCCTACTACTTGTATTGCCTAAATGTTACTCAAAATCCATCCCAGAGCTGGATGTGATGATAGGCGACACATATCCCGAGATAGTGGCCCATGAGACCAGGATAATGATGCGGCTTACGGCTATAGTTCTGGAGAATTTGCACACACTCGCCTCTGTCATAGATAAATGCGCCGAGCTGGATTGGTAAGGAATAGTTATTGGTACTTTTAAACAATTTAATGATTTAAGGAAACCCTCACTTTTCTATAGCCACGATAGCCGAGTGTGTTGGGTGGTCGGAATTTCGAGTCAAGAGACCCCAGTTGGATCCCCATTTGGCTGGCTCGTACCAATGGGTTTTTCAGAAACTTATGTATGAATTATAACGTTGGCTTGGACATAAAGACGGCGATGTGCTCACCACCTGTCAAGTTGTCTCGAAAATATCTTCGGTTGAAGGTGGGTCAAGGGACTTAATTTTCTAGACTAGACCTTTGTCTACCCCTGTATTGGGAATTGCTTAAAGATATTTATTTATATATATTCTCACTTTTCTATGTTTGAGTCAATGAAGAGACTGATTGGTTATATGGTATATACAATTACTTATTAGTGTCCATACATTTTTCTACCATGAGGAGGTCAAATTGTCAAAATTTGATCAAATACTTATTATTATACCTGGTTGTCTGGTAATGAGAACTTGATATTCATTTTTATTTTTACATAATTTTTAGGCTTATTTTTCAACAAATGAAAATCAGTCAACACGTGATGCAATATTAAGCTACACATTTCAACGAAATAATATACAGTGTTATTTTTAGCGGAGTATAATGCTTATAAAACATACCAATATACATACATTTCTTACTAAAATGGTATGACGTAAATCACGAACGTACTGAACGAGATACCATGTAATATACACATTACTAACACTAATTAAAATAGGATACGTCTTTCGCCTCTTAAGGAGGCTTAATCGTAAGATTTGCCTCTGCGACGTAGGCGTCCACTTTTAATAACACAGGCAGTGACTGAAATTTGTGACAAAACAAACTAATGAAAATTCAGACTGTTCTAGTCGACTGATATAGTTTTGTGGTGTGTTAAGTAGATTATAGTACCTAAATGTATCATAAAGAATCACGACAGCCGAGTGGTTGAGTGATCGGAATACGAATTAAGAGACCCAGAAGAGAGTCAGAGTTCGATCCCAAGACAGTAGGATCGTAGATAGATATGGTTCTGCATTAAAATTCATTGTTAAACACTTGTACACAATTCACTTTATTTTTTATTAATTAACCGACCGGTTTCGCCTTACGGCATCATCAGGGTATTGACAGAGTTTAACTAACTCTAACTTCTTCTCTACTTAAACTCTGTCAATACCCTGATGATGCCGTAAGGCGAAACCGGTCGGTTAATTAATAAATAATTAAATAAAGTGAATTGTGTACAAGTGTTCAACAATGAATTTTAATGCAATGCAATTTCACCAAGTGACAACAATCGCAAGTATAAAAAAATAAGATATGGTTCTTTTAAAAAAGAAATTTACTCATTGGCTTGGACGTAAAGACGGCAACAGGCTGACCACATGTCGCAAAAAATGTCTTCAGTGGAAGGTGGATCGGAAAGACTTAGTTGTATAAACCTGTGTCTACCCCTGTATTGGGAAAGGGGTGAAGATATTTTTTAAACGTAACGTATTGTAAGTTATAATGTGTAAACCTATCTGTAATTACAATTTAATATTCTACGCAGTTAATATACGACTATTGACTGGAGAATACGTCTCATTGTACGACGCCCCGGCTACATCACAATCTCCTTTTAAATTTACCAGCAATAGCTGCATATACTTTTCTTGAGAGATACCCATGTTTATTTCTCTGACAAAACTGTTACTTATTACTGGTGGTCAGTTAGCGTAGCCTGGAGTTTGGATTCCAACAGCATTAGGAAAACAAACGTTATTGGGAATGGCGTGAAGATATTTTTTTTTATCTCTACCTGGGATTGACATTTGATACATCAAATTATTCTTCCCACCGCCAGTCTGATAGCAATAGCAAAGGTGTGTAAGGAACATAACTTCACTCGGCCGACGCTTACTCGCGAGAAAGTGATAAAAGTGAAACAGGGCAGGCATCCGCTGTATGCGGCCACTTGCGACAATTTCGTGCCCAACGACACGCAGAGCGGGGGCGGGACCGGCTGCGTGCAAGTGCTGACGGGGCCCAACTCTAGCGGGAAGTCCGTTTACTTGAAACAGACTGGTAAGAGTAATAAATCTGATAACATAATGGTGTACTTTTCATCTGACGATCTCCGTGGATGAGTGTCGTAAACACCGGTTTTCAAGATGTCTCCCATCTCGAGGTTTAGGTTGCGATTCCCGTACGGATCAATGTAGAAAACCCCTATTTTTGTAAATTTTCTCGGGTCTGGGTGTATGTGGTGCCTTCGTTGTTTCCGATTCCTGTACCTCAAGTGCTTTAGCTTGTTACATTGGGATCGGAGTGTATGTGATGTTGTCCCTATCTATATGTATATTGATATTTTTGTTTATTTCATTTGAATGATAAAACAAGGTTTCAATGCACAAAAACACTTTTCTATATTGTCTCTGGTGTTTTTCGTACCTTTATTACATCCAATTTCATAACACAAATGCTTTAGCTACTTAATTTTTATGGGACCTATGTATTGCTGTGTGGTTAAGCTGAAAAAAAAACTTTCTGTGGGTCTTTCTGTGGGTGTCGCAAAAGGCCAATAAGGGAAAAGCCTTGAATTAGTTACCAATAGATGATAGTATAACAATGTCGAAATAACTAAAACCAAATTTAGCAAACCACACCGATGACGAGCAGCAGCGTCTTAGGTGCAAAGTATCTGGTACTGCGATCGCCAAACCGCTTGCAGAGCGTGGCGATTATAACAAAACCTTTCGTACGAGAGAGGCTTATATCCTGCAGGGGACTTTCACAGGTCCTTATTATGATGAGGATGATCTTAGAATAATAAAAGTGAGTCCTATAGGAACATATGTTAAAATCCGCAGGTATTATAGTATACCTAGCTCATATCGGCAGCTTTGTGCCAGCGGAATCCGCTGAAATCGGAATCGTGAACAGCATCTACTCAAGGATCCAGTCCACTGAGTGCGTTGCCGCTCATATGTCCGCATTCCTTATCGACTTGAGACAAGTAAAGTTACTTCCTTACAGTTTAATTTGTTGTTGTACTGTTAAATTTTATTCATTATATAAAGTTAGGGAGTCGGGAGGAGACATTACGTATGAGAAGTCTTTAAAAAAAACAACGATATAAATTTTTTAATAGAAACGGGAGGCAAACGAGCAGGTGGCTCGCGTGATGGTAAGTGATTACCGCCACCCATGAACACCCGCAATACCGGAGGAATAGCAGATGTCATAGCTTTTCTATTTGTTCTTAAGAAGAATCCCATGAATTATTGACTTTCCTATTTATTGCGGTTGTGATACGGCTTGTTACAAATTCTAGACTATATCTAAAAATGCTAGCATGTTGCACCTTTGCATACAATTGAAAAGTATGGAATATAATAAGGTCTTAGTTGTACATTAATGACTTAGTAATAAGACATAACAATATATAACTTCTGGCCAATCTGAGCCGATGTTTCCTTAATTTACTATAAGAGTGGCTTTGGTATCAAATTATTGTTATTTTTTGTATGTCTATATAAATCTTATATATAAACATATATAACACTACTTAACACAACAAATGATGAATACTACTTCGCAAAAATTATTCCACATACCTATAACATTCACTATATGTATATTAAATAAATAAATAAATATTGCCTAATTCAAAATAGGACCAAAGTCACTCACTTAAGTGCTGACTGCACTTCTTCCGCCCAAGGCACCTCCCCATAATTATTTCCATACATAGAACTGAAGAGTTAAGAAATAACACTATGTTATGAACGCTATTCATGTTTAAAACGCGACACGTATTTCGCCTCATAATAGGGCGATTTGAAGCAGTTTTTTACATTTATAGAAATCATGTTTCTTAGTATTGTTTTAATATCAATATAAAATTTTACATAACATATAATCATTTGACATCTTCACGATTCTGACCCCACCAGAAACTTTGACCATCTATTATATATAATTCTCGTGTCACATTAGTGCCCACGATGAACTTGGAAAAAACTATCTAACTGATTTTCACGTGTTTTTAATATTTATTTTGCTAGCGTGCTTTAAATAGAACAGTGTTTATCACTTTTTTTTTATTAATTCCAAGGCGGGATATCTTCTGCTCAGCCCGCTAGTATTTGTAATACTGAAATTCTGCACAATAAAACTAAACAATATCATTATGCAAAATATATTAAGCAATCAACACTCAGATGAACAGAGCAATCAACGTTTCATGCGTAAAGACAAAAACGGTGTCTAAATGTGTGTTCAGATGGCCCTAGCCCTCCAGGAGTCCACAAGCCACTCACTCATCATCATCGACGAGTTCGGCAAGGGCACCACGGAAACCGATGGGCTCGCGCTGCTAGCCGCCTGCCTCAACACTCTGCTGTTCCGTGGCGAGCAGTGCCCGCACCTACTGCTGTCTACCCACTTTCTGAACATCAAGGAATTCATTATTGACACGCCCATAGTTAGATTTCTTGTAAGTTTGTAGGAAATAGTTATTTGTCTATAAATATTATATTAATACGATAACACCATCTCCGTCATTTATGCACCCAATTTTAAAGTATTTAAGCTATGGTGGCATTTTTTTTTAGATTATTACACAGAGGTAAGCGCGCCACCACGGAATGGTGAAAGACACTGGTTGAAATTTCGCCATTTTGTTGATTTCTTAAATATATACATTTATTTTAAACCCTCTCTTTATGTTAAATGACTTACAATTTAAATTAAAATTATCTTAAAACATTTGGACATACTAGAAACTCATTGTACGTAACAGTCAGCTGTGACTTATTACAATAAATTTAATCACTCATAGAAAACGACATCATTGTCGAAATATGCTGTTGCCATAAACGACTGTTGTATCCCACAATTTATCTTATGGTTGCGACATCTAGTTGAATTGAAGTTTGTGAACTATGTATGAAATAACGTTGATCCTCCTATTTTCTACCACTCTCTGTTATTGCATTAAAAGTTTGACCCTCAAACTCTTAGTGCAACGATGGTGATGACATTCCGCTAACTTTCGGCCGTAACAACATGGAGCTTCACGTGGTTCGCACACTTCTAAATTCCGTACGTCACACAACGACGAAATGAATATCGCAACATATACTGGTTGTAATCCAGACATAAAACTTATAATGCAACGGTGGTGATGACATTCCGCTATCTTTCGGAAATAACAACAAGGTGCTTCACGTGGTTCACATACTTCTAAATTCCGTACGTCACACAACGATGAAATGAATATCGCAACATATACTGGTTGTAACCCAGACATTGGAAAATTTTGTACGTTATACAACGACGAAATGAATATCGCAACATGTACTGGTTGTAACCCAGACATTGGAAAATTTTGTACGTTATACAACGACGAAATGAATATCGCAACATGCACTGGTTGTAACCCAGACATTGGAATACGTGACGCGCGACGACGAGCCGGTGTTCCTGTACCGCGTGGCGCCCGGCGCCGGCGGCCGCGGCCCGGCGCCGCCCGCCCGCGCGCTGGCCGTGCGCCGCGCCGCACAGGTGCACTCGCAGCGAACTGAACACTTAGGGTCCCTAGACACGAAATCCCAACCACCCAACCACTCGGCTATCGTGAAAATTTATATTGTATCATACTATATATACATTTACATTTATTACATTTACATATTCATATATACATATACATTTATATTTTATCATCCAACAATTTGTTGGATTACGTATGATTATAAAATAAAATGAATATCTTCACGCAATTCCCAATACAGGGGTAGACAGAGGTCAAGTCTAGACAATTAAGTCCCTTTGACCCACCTTCCACCGAAGATATTTTCGGGTCAACGTGACAGGTGGAGACCGTCGCCGTCTTTATGTCCAAGCCAACGATGAAATTCGTACATAAGTTTTTGAAAAACTCATTGGTACTGTCACCTGGGGATCGAACTCGGGTCTCTCGACTCGAAATTTCGACCACCCAACAACTCGGCTATCGTGATTATAATTTTTATAAACGGTCAATAAAAACGCATTACTTTAAATTTCTTCGTTATGAGGCGAAAAACGTCTCTCGCATTTTAAATTTTACTTTTGCATTAGGATTGTACTTGCTAGTAAAAATCGCCTCAATCTGTATTGTCTTAATAAAATTCTTATTCGTCTTAAGTTAATTGCTGAACAAAGACCGATCTAATATGACAGCAACTGTATTATATGATGAAAGAATCCCTTGTACGATTATAAATTACATAAAGTAAACGAATTGGTTTTGCAATCGTTATTTTTACGCTGTTTGAATTGAATTTAGTGCTGCAAACACTAACCAGATCATTGCGGCTCAACTTAATCAATTAATTTCAATTGCGTTTTTCAACAAGCAGCCTTAAAAAGTACAGGGTATTTGACGATTACAACAAATCCTCTTATGCCGAAGAGGCCAATATCTGGCAGTAAAATTTAACCGAGCTTTATGATGATGATGGTGACTTTTGGATTTCCCAATCACTCCCTATGAAGTCTTTGAGATTAAGTTGGCACAAATTAGGAAATTACACGTGGGCTCTCTAATAGGCCGTGGAAATGGCTAAAGCCAGTATTTCCCCTCGTAACAGAATACGCAAAGAAAAAGAGAGAGGTTACCGAGTAACGCCCTCTTACAGACGTGCGTTTTGTAGGACGATCCCCTTAAGATTATCGATGGACGTAGGTGGCACTGAACGGTTCTTTCTAGCAATCTTAAGAGGCCTGTGTATTGCAATATACTTGTTTTGGGCTGATTAAAAATTTGATAAATCCGTAATTAGTTTTTAACAGTGGTAGAGCCACACATAAGCTTTTGTTGTTGCATGAATGGGCCGGCTCGGCCGGGGAAGTAGCACGACCTCACAGAATACCGGCGTGAAGTAGAAGTCTAACAAACTTCTGCGTTTCGTCTGGTGAATGCAGGTAACCAGAGGCCCACACACCTCCTCCCCCATTTGCTATAAGGATTTTAGCACATACTGAGTGAGTAGGTAAAATTGCAGTTTAATTTAACCTTAGGCTTCATTATTAATTCATTGTTAATTTAATGCACATAAAGTACTATAGAAAAAAATTGTTTCAGAATAATTCTTTGCCAGCTCCAGACCAAAAAATACTAGCTAAAATTAAAGCGACAACGGAAAAAATAAAAAATGATTTACTCGCAGAAGAATTTTAATGTAATGCTCAAACATACACATAGCTTGCCTTAATATTAAAAATAACTCAGATATAAAATTCCGAAATATTAAAAAAGACATATATTTATAATTTGTAACAAAAAATTAAAGTCACAAGCAAAATGGAATGTTTTATTTATTTCTATAACCTTACCAAAATTCTAAATATACATAAAAATTCATAAGAGAATTTTCTTTTTTTTTGTTTTATGGTAATAGAATATCGAAATGGACGTAACTGCAAATACACATTAAAATACATCTTGCCATAGAGAGCTATACATTTTAATATAATTATATAGTAATTCAAAATATATTTATTTCATATAAATAAGTTAATTTTATCCTATTGACTATAAATGTTATAAGCAACGACCATAAATCACTAACCGAAACTTACATTAATATATAATATGGATATGTAACATCAAATGTATATATTATTTTATTATTATTAATATGGTAGTACATTCGTCACTTTTTCAGTCGACAATATTTTTTTTTGTTAAATCACGAACTGAATACGCCAACTGGTACTTTATGGGTTTCAATTATTTTTAAACAGTACTAATACGTTTGAAGTTAGCGATTTTAGTAATGAAACAAGGGCTTAATACAAAAAATCATTGATATCGTTAAAAGAAATTAATTATCTTCCAAAAAATAATTGCATTATACATTGTACGTTTAATTGCTCAATGACGCCCTATTATGAGGCGAAACACGTGTCCCGTTTAATAGTTGAGGCTTAATATGTCACTTAATATCGAGTGTATTGTTCGTGCCCATTTTCTTCCCGTAGGAGTATTAAGAGGCGACTAAAAGAAAAGCCTTGACTATAACAATGGTTACCGACAAATGCCAGATTAACCATCTCGAAAAAACTTTCAGACCAAAATAAACGGACCGGTGACGGGCGGCACGTCTGAGATACAATATGTTTGATAGTGCGATCGCCAATCCGCTTGCCGAGCGTGGCGATTATTTTAAACGGGCCAATGTCCAATAGTCCAATGTCCAATAGTGGACTTATTATATTTACAGGCCGTTATGTACGTATGTATGTAGGGCTTGTGTAGGTGAATGGTGTGAAGTTGCATTGTAAAGTGGTGCACACATTTTTAGGCAAGAGAATTATGCAATATTTGTAATATGTGCTGTTTTTTTTTGTATGTGAAATTGTGCGGAATTACTTTTACCATTAACATGTTTTACATTCTCTTTAAAATATTATTTTCAACTATACAATTACATAGCATAGCAACATGAAAATTAAATAGAACCTTAATGTTTTCCACAAAAAAGTTTTTCTTCAAAATTTACTAATGTCATCAAAAATCCTTCTTTTGATGACATTAGTAAATTTTGAAGAAAAAGAAACACATACCTCTTATTCATTCCATGTGAAAATAAGTTTAGGGATAAATTGAATTCAATATATTAACGACAAACCTATAGAAAAATTCCACTGAAAACACAAGCACCTAGTTTCATCGAAACATTTACTTATAAAACATCAACTGCCATTGTAATAACTAATTTGGCACCAATTTGCTCTATAGTTGACTACCCAGGGGTCTACATATATAATATGGAAATGTCCCCATGGATCGTATATCTGCCATGTAACTGCAATATTCCCATATATTAGTATCATATCTGAAATATCCCCATATAACCGCATCATGCATATGCAGACCTTACAATTTTTGTGCTTTAATTTGTGACATTCTTAATAATACCAATAAGATATTGTTGCTCGATTAATGTTTATCAAGGCGCCATTATATAAAAAAAAACGAACGTAAGTACTAAATTCATATTATATTTAATAAAGGTTTACTAATATTTATGTGTTTTTACCTTATCACGCCCTCAAAATGTATTTCAATTTTATCATTTAGTTGTTTCTACATTGGCTATTGATTTAAAAAAATGCTGTTATAAATATTTTTTTAACTTCACGTAATTTCCCGTGCTGTGATAGGCAGAGGTTTAGACGATGAAGTCCTCATTCACTTCACCGAAGCTTATTTGGGACAACGACAGGTGGTGAGCCTGTCGTAGGTTTTTTTTAGTTAGTTTTGTATCTGTTTATATAATTATACACATTCACTACACAAATATATATTTATAGGCCGCAATTGCACATATTTACACAGGCCGCGAAGCGACTGAGACCGCCGTGAGCTGGTCACGGAAGCCACTGCTGGTGCTTACATGGACTTCATCTGCATCATGAGCTCCTCGAGCGACAGCTCGGAGGCCGCCACCGCGCCGCCCGTGCTGGACTCCGGCGTGCTGCTGTCCACCCCCACGCTGTATGCCACCTTGAAGGTAACAGTAACATCTTCACGGCATTCCCGTTACTGGGGTAGACAGAGGTCCATCCAGACAGTCAAGTTGTTTTCACCCACCTTCCACCGAAGATATTTTTGGGACAACGTGACAGGTGATGAGCCCGTCGCCGTCTATATGTCCAAGCCAACGATATAATCCGTTCAAAAGTGTTTGAAAAGCCTGCCACCTGGGGATCGAACTCGGGTCTCTTGACTCGCGAAATTCCGACCACCCGACCACTCGGCTATCGTGACTTCTTTTTCGTTTTTCTTGAATTTTTGATTCATACCAAATAATAATTATAGCCAATGCCTATAAGTATATATATAAAAAATATTTAATATACAAATGTTAAAAAGTTACCTGAACACCATCGACCAGATTCAAATTGGACGTTTCTTCTTCTTCAGCCGCGTTCTCATCGATGAGACAGATGCCTGTAATTATGTTTATAATAAGTCACGGTAACCCAGTGGTTGGGAGATCGGCATTCGAATCAAGAAAAGGTGGGACACTGTAATAGGCGAGCCTGTCGGGGATTTATGTCCATGCCAAAGTAATATTGTAGGTATATAAGTTTTGTAACAACCCATTGGTACGAGCCTTCCACTCTCGGGATTAAACTCGGATCTCGATTTGAATTCCAATCACCTGACCACTTGGCTATCGTGACTTTTAACGTAATCATTTTTTCTGGTAAATAAAATAAAGTAAAAAATAAAGTCGAGCATTCGAGTCGATAGGGACAACATCACATACATTACTCTTAACCCCTAATTAAGCAGCTTTAGCACTTGTGTTATGGAATCAGAAACAACGAAGGTAACACAAACACACAGACCCGAGAAAATGTAGAAAGTGTTTTCTACATTGACCCGACTGCAAACTGAACCCGAGACTTCAGGAGCCGGCGACACTCCCAAACCGGCGTATACGCCACTCGTCCACGGAGGTCGTCAATTCATCAAGGAATATTACAGTGCGCTGTCTGCGTACGCGGTGTGGCGACATCTATGTCTCCACGTAAGAAACTCGCAAGTGGAGGATTCAGGAAATATAGACATACTTTCTTTTTAAGTGGGAAAGTCCACCGCGGAGCAAGAATGTCCAGCTCGCACCAACTAAAACCCCACGATGGTCCTCCTTCGTCGCATGTTGGCAGGGCCACGGGAACGAGCCCACACCCTACGCCTCTGGTATTGCGGGTGTTCATGGGCGGCGGTAATCACTCACCATCACGTGAGCCACCTGCTCGTTTGCCTCTCTTCTCTATAAAAAAAAACACGCGCTGACCGCCCTAGGCTATCCACTTTGGAAGGGAATAAATACTCCCGTATTAGTCCCGGAGTCCCTGTCTCGAAGGCCCAAATGCTCGATTGCACGGAGGCGGGTGCTTGATTGAGCCACCAGTCCATCCGTCACAGTTGACTTCGGCAGACTACAATTAACCTCCCCCCCCCCTCCACCCTGCGGCCCCACCACAGCCGCATCAGCGGTGCGACTCCCGCTGTACCAAAATGCAATACCAAAACTCCTCTTCCACCTCGACTCCACCTCTGCTGTGAGCGGTGCAGGAGACAACGACCCAAACACTCCCTCCACAACCAACACGCAACCAAAGTGCGCTGACCAAGCTCACCTCTGGCCGGCCACTGCTCCGCTAAGTTAGACCGACCGTGTGCCCCCCCCCCCCTCCTTTTTTTTCATAGGAAAAGGGAGGCAAACGAGCAGGTGGCTCACGTGATGGTAAGTGATCACCGCCGCCCATGAACACCCGCAATATCAGAGGCGTAGCAGATGCGTTGCCTCCCTTAGATTCCCCCCTCCTCACCCCTAGAATTGGGGGGAGGGGGTGTGTGGGCCACCGGTTACCTGCACTCACCAGACGAAAGGCAGAAGTTTGTTAGACTTTTACTTGACGCCGGTATTCTGTGAGGTCGTGGTACTTCCCCGGTCGAGCCGGCACATTCATGCAACAACAAAAGCTGATGCGTGGCATTACCACTGTAGAAACAAACCTACAAAGCAACGTGGGCAAGGACCGTCCCGGAGTCACTCTGGAAGGCTCGGGTGCTTGAGCGAGCACCAGTCCACCCGTCACAGTTGACTTCAGCTCGCAGACCACAATTAAACCCCTCTACCTGCGGCCCCGCCACAGCCGCGTCAGCGGTGCGACCTTCGCCAGAATCGGGCCAGACAGGGAGCATGGTGATACGCAATACCAAGACTCCTCTTCCACCGCGACTCCTCCTCGGCTACAGAGGGAGCGAGCAGGAGGCAACGACCCAAACACTCCCTCCACAACCAACACGTAACCAAAGTGCGCTGACCAAGCCCACCTCTGGCCGGCCACTGCTCCGCTAAGTTAGACCGACTGTGTGCACCCCCTCCTTTTTTTTTTTATAGTAAAAGGGAGGCAAACGAGCCGGTGGCTCACGTGATGGTAAGTGATCACCGCCGCCCATGAACACCCGCAACACCGGAGGCTTAGCAGACCACTTGCCTCCCTTAGAGTGCCCCCCTCCCTCAATTCTGGGGTGTGTCCCCCACTCACCCCAGTGGTTGTCTTTGTGCAGCGGCGAGCTGTCCTCGCGCACCTCGGCGGCGAGCTCGACGCGCGGCGGCCGCGCGCGGGCCGCCGCCTGCCGCGCGCGGCACTCGCCGTCCGAGCACGACGGGTTCGGCTGCGGGCAGGCAGGGGACGTAATACCTTCACGCCATTCCCGTTAGGGGGGAGGGGTGTAGACAGAGGTCTGGACAATTAAGTCCCTTCGACCCACATTTCACGGAAGATATTTTTGGGACAACGTAAGCCACCCACATTTCTCGTGGGCTTATTCCTGCACAGCGTGACAGGTGATGAGCCTGACGCCGTCTTTTGTCCAAGCCAACTATGTAACTCACATCTCACGGAAGATATTACCTCTCTTCTCCTGGTTACTTTACTCTTCAGTAGAGGAGTCATGATATCTTCAGCCATTCCCGATACGAAGAGTGTAGACAGAGGTGTAGACAATGAAGTCCCTTCGATCCACATTTCACGAGAGATATTTTCCTCTCTTCTCCTGTTACTTTACTATTTATATATCTGTATATATGACAGTGGAGGTGTAGACAGAGGTCTGGACAATTAAGTCCCTTCGACCCACATTTCACGGAAGATATTACCTCTCTTCTCCTGGTTACTTTACTCTTCAGTAGAGGAGTCATGATATCTTCAGCCATTCCCGATACGAAGAGTGTAGACAGAGGTGTGGACAATTTAGTCCCTTCGACCCACATTTCACGGAAGATATCACCTCTTTTCTCCTGGTACTCTACCATTTAGTAGAGGACACATAATATCTTCACACCATTCTACTAGGGGTGTAGACAGAGGTGTAGACAGAGGCGTAAACAATTTAGTCCCTTCGACCCACATCTCACGGAAGATATTTTTGGGACAACGTAAGCCACCCACATTTCTCGTGGGCTTATTCCTGCACAGCGTGACAGGTGATGAGCCTGACGCCGTCTTTTGTCCAAGCCAACTATGTAACTCACATCTCACGGAAGATATTTTTGGGACAACGTAAGCCACCCACATTTCTCGTGGGCTTATTCCTGCACAGCGTGACAGGTGATGAGCCTGACGCCGTCTTTTGTCCAAGCCAACTATGTAACTCACATCTCACGGAAGATATCACCTCTTTTCTCCTGGTACTCTACCATTTAGTAGAGGACACATAATATCTTCACACCATTCTACTAGGGGTGTAGACAATGAAGTCCCTTCGACCCCCGTTCTCCCGGTACATTACTATTAAGTAGGAGTGGTGGGAGTGTAGACAGAGGTGTAGACAATGAAGTCCCTTCGATCCACATTTCACGAGAGATATTTTCCTCTCTTCTCCTGTTACTTTACTATTTATATATCTGTATATATGACAGTGGAGGTGTAGACAGAGGTCTGGACAATTAAGTCCCTTCGACCCACATTTCTCGTGGGCTTATTCCTGCACAGCGTGACAGGTGATGAGCCTGACGCCGTCTTTTGTCCAAGCCAACTATGTAACTCACATCTCACGGAAGATATCACCTCTTTTCTCCTGGTACTCTACCATTTAGTAGAGGACACATAATATCTTCACACCATTCTACTAGGGGTGTAGACAGAGGTGTAGACAGAGGTGTAGACAGAGGTGTGGACAATTTAGTCCCTTCGACCCACATCTCACGGAAGATATTTTTAGGACAACGTAAGCCACCCACATTTCTCGTGGGCTTATTCCTGCACAGCGTGACAGGTGATGAGCCTGACGCCGTCTTTTGTCCAAGCCAACTATGTAACTCACATCTCACGGAAGATATTACCTCTCTTCTCCTGGTTACTTTACTCTTCAGTAGAGGAGTCATGATATCTTCAGCCATTCCTGATACGAAGAGTGTAGACAGAGGTGTAGACAATGAAGTCCCTTCGATCCACATTTCACGAGAGATATTTTCCTCTCTTCTCCTGGTTACTTTACTCTTCAGTAGAGGAGTCATGATATCTTCAGCCATTCCCGATACGAAGAGTGTAGACAGAGGTGTAGACAATGAAGTCCCTTCGACCCACATCTCACGGAAGATATCACCTCTTTTCTCCTGGTACTCTACCATTTAGTAGAGGACACATAATATCTTCACACCATTCTACTAGGGGTGTAGACAGAGGTCTGGACAATTAAGTCCTTCGACCCACATTTCACGGAAGATATCACCTCTTTTCTCCTGGTTACTTTACTCTTCAGTAGAGGAGTCATGATATCTTCAGCCATTCCCGATACGAAGAGTGTAGACAGAGGTGTGGACAATTTAGTCCCTTCGACCCACATCTCACGGAAGATATCACCTCTTTTCTCCTGGTACTCTACCATTTAGTAGAGGACACATAATATCTTCACACCATTCTACTAGGGGTGTAGACAGAGGCGTAAACAATTTAGTCCCTTCGACCCACATCTCACGGAAGATATTTTTAGGACAACGTAAGCCACCCACATTTCTCGTGGGCTTATTCCTGCACAGCGTGACAGGTGATGAGCCTGACGCCGTCTTTGTCCAAGCCAACTATGTAACTCACATCTCACGGAAGATATCACCTCTTTTCTCCTGGTACTCTACCATTTAGTAGAGGACACATAATATCTTCACACCATTCTACTAGGGGTGTAGACAGAGGTGTAGACAATGAAGTCCCTTCGACCCCGTTCTCCCGGTACATTACTATTAAGTAGGAGTGGTGGGAGTGTAGACAGAGGTGTGGACAATTTAGTCCCTTCGACCCACATTTCACGGAAGATATTACCTCTCTTCTCCTGGTTACTTTACTATTTATATATCTGTATATATGACAGTGGAGGTGTAGACAGAGGTCTGGACAATTAAGTCCCTTCGACCCACATTTCACGGAAGATATTACCTCTCTTCTCCTGGTTACTTTACTCTTCAGTAGAGGAGTCATGATATCTTCAGCCATTCCCGATACGAAGAGTGTAGACAGAGGTGTGGACAATTTAGTCCCTTCGACCCACATTTCACGGAAGATATCACCTCTTTTCTCCTGGTACTCTACCATTTAGTAGAGGACACATAATATCTTCACACCATTCTACTAGGGGTGTAGACAGAGGCGTAAACAATTTAGTCCCTTCGACCCACATCTCACGGAAGATATTTTTAGGACAACGTAAGCCACCCACATTTCTCGTGGGCTTATTCCTGCACAGCGTGACAGGTGATGAGCCTGACGCCGTCTTTTGTCCAAGCCAACTATGTAACTCACATCTCACGGGACTTTTTTCAGGACAACGCGACAGGTGGTGAGCCTATCGCCCTTTTAATGTCGGAACAACGATACAAATCGTACATAAATTATTGCAAAAACTCATTGGTACGAGCCTACCACCTTGGGATCGAACTTGAATATCTTGACTCGATTTCTGACCACACGGTAATGGCGACTTTTGAAAATAAGGTAGCTAGGTATAGTTAAGATAAATCTTAGAGGTTGGAGTGTTAGTTGTTTAGTATTTTTGTATAATAAAAGCAATAATAAGTTATTATAGTAATTTCTGCTTGTGGTTAGTTTGGAGAGAAGTTTTGAAAAACTCATTGGTTCGCGCCTACGTCCAGAGGCTACTCAAGTAGTCCGACCCCCGAACCACGATTACAACTTAATCCATATTATCCAAATTATCCATACCTTCAAACTCATGGTGGGGAAGAAATCAGTGAGTGCACTGTAGCCCAGGTAGTGGCTGACTGTGCCGAAGCCAAGCAGGCACTTGAGGGCATTTTGAACTGGAAACAGAAATATCAACTTTGACTTTCGTGTTAAAATTTTTTTTAACACGAAAGTCATTTCACACCAATAAAGTCAAAATTTGGTAAATTCAGTTAAAAGAAATTGGTAAATTCTAGTCAGGTCAACTTTGGAAAATTTAAACTTACACTCAGCAAATTATTAAAAAGAAAATTCCATCTAATTTGTTTATTGCATATGTATTTTCTTTAGTTTATTTGTTTTATATGCATGTATATGATATTTTTCATTACAACTATTTTGTACATATGTCAATGAATAATTATGTAATAGACGTTATAATTTTGTAAGTGTTATGTATGTTATTTTTCATTTTGTAATTTTTTTATTTCGAATTTGCACCTGCCAATGTATTTTTTCTTCGGCCGAGGTTGACAGGCAGAGAATGCCACATTAATTCCGCCCTTTGTTCTGTCCCTGACGGGGTAGCCAGACAGAACAGATTGCCAAATGTCACGATCCTTACATGCCTCTTTCGCTTCTTTCAGATTCATCATTTTCTTCATACATGCACGTCTAGGTATCCGAGTACTCTTGACCCTCCTCTCTTCGAGCAATTTGCTCACATGGTCTTCGAAAGTCAGTCTCGGTCTACCTCGACACTTTTTATTAATATCTTCGCGCTGTATATTTCCTTCACCATTCGGTCTTCACTCATTCGCTCAACGTGCACATTTATAACTCATACACAACGTAAAACATATTTTACAAGTTGAAATTGAAATTAACGCGACCTCTAGCGGTAATAATCCAGAAATTAGCTAAAAAATAAAAATAAATATCGTCACGCAATTCCCAATACAGGGGTAGACAGAGGTCTAGTCTAGACAATTAAGTCCCTTCGACCCACCGAAGATATTTTCGGGACATCGTGACAGGCGGTGAGCCCGTCGCCGTCTTTATGTCCAAGCCAACGATATTCGTACATAAGTTTTTGAAAAACCCATTGGTACGAGCCTACCTACTGGGGATCGCACTCGGGTCTATTGACTCGAAATTCCGACCACCCAACCACTCGGCTATCGTAACATTTTTTTTTTTAATTATCCAGAAATTAGCTAAATACCCAGAAATCCAGCAACGATTCCCATGGTGGTGGGCAGGCTGGCCGCGCACACGCCGTCCCTCTTCAGCGTCTTCTCGTCGATGTTTGAAGCCACCACCAGGGGTGGGGCGCACTGCAACCAATGTACATAGGAAAGTGTTGAAATATGGTGCATTACCATCACCAGATACAAAGAGACCGAATGGAGATAAGTCACGATAGCCAAGTTGTTGCGTGGTCGGAATTTCGAGTCGAGAGACCCGAGTTCGATCCCCAGGTGGCAGGCTCGTACCAATGGGTATTTCAAAACGAGCACGAATTATATCGTTGGCTTGGACATAAAGGCGGCGACGGGCTCACCACCTGTCACGTTGTCCCGAAAATATCTTCAGTGGAAAGTGGGTCGAAGGGACTTAATTGTCTAGACTAGACCTCTGTCTACCCCTGTATTGGGAATTGCGTAAAGAATGGAGAATTGAAGAACCAAAACGAATAATTTATCTATCGAAATAAGAGTATACAATTCGTTTATAGATAGACATTTTTTAAGCTACCACCGTTACATAAAATAACCTTAAACTCATTGTGAATCTACCACAGATTAAAAAATTACAATCGATGAATACAATGAACGTTACAAATGTCGATAAATAAATTATTTGGTTTACCGAAGCGTACCGGTTTTCATCGAAACATCCCATACAATTGCAACTATCTCATTTCGCTTTTTACAAAAACACCACTTGCTGCCACTGGGGAATCGTCGGGGAATAGGTGATATTTTGTTTCTCTTAAACAATCAACGATACTGTCAGTATTATATACGAACTTAATAGTCTTGACCTCTGTCTACCCCTGT
Organism: Sericinus montela; assembly: GCA_029286605.1. Taxonomy (NCBI): domain Eukaryota; kingdom Metazoa; phylum Arthropoda; class Insecta; order Lepidoptera; family Papilionidae; genus Sericinus; species Sericinus montela. The sequence continues at coordinate 1,838,959 of JAGSMR010000037.1, forward strand.
ATTGACCCCGTGAAGATATTTATTAAGTATTTATTATATAATTAGATTAAATCTTTTTGTAGTGTCAAATTCATACTTTATTTTCAATATACTCTTATATATTCCAGAAAATGTATAAATTTTTTCTCTTTATTTATTTCGGTCCATTTCGGATATGCCAGCCCCATTCATACCCTGATATTAAATTACTGTTACAAAATAAATTTTTAAAAACGCCACAATTGATGCTGCATGAACATGGCAACTGTGCTTTAGATGCTTTAAATTTTGGTTAAGCTAATATCGCCTGAATCCCTCCAATGTCCAGTATATTTTTACGTAATATATTTGCGCGAATGATTCCGTCACCCTCTAATGTTTCACAACATTAAATCAAATAATTTATTTAACGAAATAATTTTTTAATCTACCACGGTTTCGTATTGTGATTCCTCAAGCAGAAAAGGAAAAGGCGAAAGAAACTACGTAGTTATCCTCTTTTTTGGTCAATCTACAAAATATGCTGTACATTATCCACGTAGCCACACCGTAATGTGTTGTCTGTTAAAATAAACGATTTTATTTTATCAGTTTGATTTCTACAAACGAAGCTAGTCGAGGCTGACACTGAATTATTTTGTACCGTATATCCTTTTGTCTGCTCCTTTCATCAAAATATTTCTAATATTTAGCATAACAAATGTTGAATTTATGAATAATAATAATATAATATCTTCACGCAATTCCCAATACAGGGGTAGACAGAGGTCTAGTCTAGACAATTAAGTCCCTTCGATCCACCTTCCAACGAAGATATTTTTTCGGGACAACGTAACAGATGGTGAGCCCGTCGCCGTCTTCATGTCCAAGCCAATTCGTACATAAGTTTTTGAAAAACCCATTGGGACGAGCCTGCCCAACTGGGGAATGAACCCGGGTCTCTCGAATCGAAATTCCGACCCACCCAACAACTTGGCTATCGTGACTTTTAATTTTTTGGAATTGTATGAAGTATTTTGTATCGTGTGTAAAAATTGTCAACTTTGATCTCTCACCGCTAAGTTAGCCAATCTGTCAGCGTTCTCGCAGCCCTTTACACCTATATGAAATGGAACCTAACCCATAAGCATAATAATCGTGAATATTTTCTAGAATTAGATACACTTATCTTCCGATAAAAACATACCGTAAACTATTTTTATAATTCCTTATTACATATGATTTTAACTTTAGTCATGATAGTCTTAATTATATGGGGGAACAGCGCGTACGCAGTTCCCACTACCAAAAATTACGCGTCCGAGTTATCCACATTAGGGATAATCGCAGGGGTCAACCCAACCGCAGTGCAATGGAAAGGCCTCGCCCTGGGGGAACCGCCTTCATGATCACGGTATCCCCTACGCCAGGTAAGTATGAGTTCAGTTGGTCCCGCCGCGGTAGTCATTCGTTAAAGACAAATCTCAACACCGCGATTTAAAGTCAACCTAGCGCCATCTATTGACAGTGTTAAAAGTATAACACGTTTATCCAAACAGATGAATCGAGTCGTAGTTCTTTAGAACTGTTCATAGATGGCGTTATTACATAAGAAACAGATATGTTAAAAATCAAATATGTGACATTGGTAAATAAATGTAATAAATGAAAACATTACAAATATTAAAATAAATATTTACACGCATAGTCCCTGACGGGGTAGCCAGAGAGAACAGATCACCAAGTGTCACGTTCCTTACATTCCCCTTTCACTTCTTTCAAATTCATCATTTTCTTCGTACAAGTACGTCTAGCTTGAAACTCATAACCTTTAATTATTATTATATTTTTTTTATTTATATTATAGTCACGATAGAGTGGTTGGGTGATCGGAATTCGACATTCGGACATAAAGACGGCGACGGTCACACCGCCTGTCACGTTGACCCAAAAATATCTTCGACGAAGGTGGGTCGAAACGACTTAATTGCCTAGACCTGTGTCTACCCCGGTATTGGGAAAGGCGTGAAGATATTTAAGAGGAGAATAATTGCTCACCGCGAAGCATGCAGTCTCACCGGGCACAATGAACTGTATGTGTCCGGAGACAGCGTTCTCGCTGACCCCGGATTCGAACCAGCGCTGCGAGAGCTCGTTGCACGCCGCGTTGATCGCCATGCGCGCCTCGTAATTGTCCACGCAACTCAGGACCAGGTCTACCGGCCCGCCGGTGAGGCTTCCCTTGCTGGAACGCAATGGCGATATCTACATACATATATAGAATAGGGACAACATCAAATACATTGCTCCGATCCCAAAGAAAGCAGCTAAAGCACTTGCGGTGTGGAATCGGAAACAACGAAGGCGCCACAAACACCCAGACCCGAGAAAATGCAGAAAGTGGTTTTTGTACATTAACCAATCGAGAATCGAACCTCGAGATGGAGACACCTAGAAAACCAGTATTTACGCCACTCGTCCACGGTGTAATGACTGACTTGATACTGGCAGAATTCTATTCTAAATTTTCATTCTATAAGGCCATATATCATAAGAGAAGAAGTCATGACTAATAGATCCTCAAAAGTGATCCACATTTTCAGATTTAGTCTATTCGCTCCTCTGCGTATCACAGAAATTGATGTTTCTTTCTCTACTTTCACAGTTAAGGTTATACTGTTCTAGAACACACTTCCTTTTGATATCAAGAATGCACGAAATATGAATTCTTTTAAATTCAAATTTCAACTATCCTTTTTAGAATCATTTAGATCCTATTCATACTTCATGATTTCAGCTGCTCTCATTGTAAATGTTTTGTGTATAGTATTAAATATATCTCTGTCTCTGTTTTTATGTCTCTACTTCAGTGTAGTACTTTTAACAGTGGTAGAGCCACACATCAGCTTTAGTTGTTGCATGAATGGGCCGGCTCGACCAGGGAAGTACCACGACCTCACAGAATACCGGCGTGAAGTAGAAGTCTTCTTCTGCGTTTTGTCTGGTGAGTGCAGGTAACCGGAGGCCCTCATACCCCCCCTCCCCCAATACCGGGGGGGAGGGGACCTCTAAGGCAGGCAACTCATATGCTATGCCTTTGGTATTGCAGATGTTCATGGGCGGCGGTAATCACTTAACATCATGTGAGCCACCTGCTCGTTTGCCTCCCTTTTTCTATAAAAAAAAAAATATTTTTACTGTCTTTACATATGTCTTTATGTCTATTTCGATATACATCACTCCAGCCAGTACACAATAAGAAACAAACCCCTCAAACCTGATAGTGTCGCAGAACTTCTGGAAATTGTCCACGGTGGTTATGTTGTAATTGTGAGCATCAATGTCCACATCGGGGTTGATGGCTTGCAGGGTGGCAGCCGCGGCCTCCACCTTGCTCAGCCCCGCCTGGTGCGGCTGGAAGAACAGCCGGTTCATATTTGCCAGCTCCACCTTGTCGTAGTCGAAGAGTATCAGCTGGAATGTATAATAATAAACACACATATATAGATAGATAGGTAGAACATCACATATATTGCTCTGATCCCAAAGCAGATTAAGTACGCTTGTTATGGAATCGTAAACAACGAAGGTACGATAACACACATATATAGATAGGTACAACATCACATTGTTTTGATCCCAAAGTAGCACACATGTTAACGGATCAGAAACATGAAGGTACAATAAACACCCAAATTCGAGATAATGAAGAAATGTTTTCTGATGTTGACAGGCTCACCACCTGGGACAATGTCCTAAAAATTCATAATCATAGGTGAAGGGTGGGTTAAACGGACTTGATTGTTTAGACCTCTATCTACCCCAGTATTGGGAATAGCGTGAAGATTCTTTTTTTTTACCTTGCCAATTCCACAGCGAGTCAACATCTCAGCTGTTACACTGCCAACGCCTCCAACACCAACTACAGCCACGGACAGCTCTCGTATTTTCTCATAGTTGTCAACAATGCCCATACGCTTTAAAGCCATCAAACGACTGGAAAAAGAAAAGATATCATTGAGATCCAATTACAAAAATGTCCCATAATATTAATATTGCAACCTATACTAATGGGAGATAATTTAAAAACGTCTTTTTCATAAAATAGTACTTCATAATAGTATAACTTTGAGTTCATTACTTAACAGCTTCTGGGAAACTCTGCCACATCTTCTCATTGAGTATACCTCAAAGCCTCAAAACAAAAGTATACCACCAGTGAATGTTGCCAGTGATGACATATGTCCTTCACTGCATGCCATATGAGGAAGCACAAGGTTGCTCATTGTGCTTGGTGTTTCTCTGCGTGATAGAATACATAACAAAGACATAACGCAGAACCAGAGTAGTCAACATAGCCGTACGAATCAGCATGTGAAGTGACAATGGGACGGCCACATAGCTCATAGAACTGACAGAAGAAATGTTCGCAAGTCACTGCCTCATGCAGATAAAACGACACTGCCTCATACAGTAAAGATCCCCCATAAGATGGAGTGACGGCCTGCACAATGATGTGTTAAAATACACAAGAGATATTATAAAGATATTATCACTTCCATACATATACTGAACTGTGGTAATTATATCATGGTAAGATAATACAAAATAATTTTTGGTTTTCGGAATTCAAGTCAAGGGACAAGAATTTGATGATTTTCACATTGTCCCAAAAAATGTCTCGGCCTCTGTCTAGACCAGAATAGCATATGTATAAATAATAAATAAATATCTTCACACAATTCCCAATACAGGGGTAGACAGAGGTCTAGTTTAGACATTTAAGTCCCTATGCATATGTATGAATATTTTATATTTCCATTTTTATATTTGACAATGACAATAGCAGAGAAATCAAGTGATCAGAATAGGATTCAGAAGACAATCACATTTCTAATGGGCAGACTCATACCAACGAGTTTTACAAAACTTATGTATAAATTAAATTCTTGGGTTAGACCATTAAGACATTCATAGTTCAAAATAGTGTACCCAAACTAAAGGGATATATTGTCTACACCTCTAACTACCTCATTATTGGGATGTGTGTGAAAATAATCTTTTTATTTAATTTGATAAAAGCAAAAAGAGTCAACAGGAATTTTGACACTTAGTTTTGGCACACAATATATTTTTTAATTCAAAACATACACTATCATCTATCATATTATCACACAATAAAGTTGATATTATTTAATCATCAACATAACTCTGTATAAGAAAGCTATCTCCAAAGAATGACATATATGATTTACAGCAATTACAATAGGTACAAATTAGTCTTTTCTATGCTAACATCATTCATTGATCATAAAAAATTGTCTCATACTAGGATTAGATAAGACCTTTTTTGCAAATGTCCTAAACATTCTGCCAAAGTGGTAGTAGAGATTTTAATATAAAAATTGGAGCACCAAGGTGGTAGGAGGCACTCTCTTATAAGTTCTACTGTGTTTATAACAAACTTGCTTTCTTGTGTTTTTATATGATGTTATTTATGTATGTATACATTCATATGAACTTGTCCCAAATCAAAGATGCAAAAATGAAATCAATGAATATTGCGACATAAAAATGAAACATATTGAAGCATATTTCACTAAAACAAACTAAGCTATCTATAATAGATTAATGTGCAGAATTAAGCACATATAAATAATGTGTTGTTTAATTCATATAATAGTAAATTAAGGAGTATTAGTTAAATTACCTGTAAGGATTGGAATCCACTACCTCTGCAGACATTACTTCAATTTTCTGCCTTACAGGGGCAGAATTTCCCTGGGTGGCAGCTAGCTTTGCCTCCAGCTCACGTACTTTCTTTTGTAATTCCTCAACGGTGGCCATTTTTAAATAAAAATATTAAATTGTCTCACAATATTATCAACCGTCGCAGGGATTCCTGATCAAATTCAATCAAATATGGTTTTGACAGTTACCGTAGTGACACATGCCACGATTGAAGGACGTGTATATTGCCAGCACAGAATAAAAAAACTTTTTTTCGATACTTTATTTACAGAAACAAAATTATGTTCCTATTTTCAATACTGACTAGCTAAAACTAGTTCATTTAAGAATTTAACTTGTAATTGTTGTAAATTGTAAAAAGGATCATTAGAGTCTAAAATAATGTAGAATTAGAATCAGAATTATTTATTTCCAAAAATGTGGTGGTTACAATCTTGTCAATTATCCAATAATAGTGTCACACATTTTGCCATTAATGGCGTAGAAATTTTTAATTTATGTAATAAAAGTGGAAATGTAAATAATTTATGTAATTAAAGTTCAACAATGTCAAATATATAAAATTAGTAAATTATGTCATTTAGTCCTTGTTGTATTTTGTATAAATTATTTTGTATTAATATAAAATGTCAAGCTACAAATATATTAATCCTATAATCTAGATAATCTTTGACAGAATAAAAACATTTCTCTAACAACCAAGCAAATACTTTTGATTTAAAATGTGTATACCGTAGTTCTCTAATATCTTTAGGAACTTTATTATATATTTTTATCGCCATACAGTAAGCATTGTTGCTATAAATTTGTAGCCTTTGGCGGGATAAGAAAAGTTTGGTCGGATCCCTGCTACTGGTTTTTCCTAATATTGAATCATGTAGAGGAAAAAGGGTATATATTTTTAACGAATAAACAAAGTTCGAGTATATTGAGTGTATTGACACGGCAAGGGAAGGACTTTTAGTTCTTTAAATATAGGTGTGCAATGAGCTCGATATCACGCCCCAGCCAAAGCCCTATCGCACTTTTTCTGAGCACGAAACGCTCTTATTGCATCTACCGAATTACCCCATATAGGCAAACCATATTTAATTGTTGACGCTACGTATCCGTGATAAGCTATTAATGGTTTGTTTGGAAGAGATTAATTGTAAGCGATGAAGTGCATATACAAAAGTATTAAGTTTAGTGCAAACTTTGTCTATGTGTTGCTTACAGCTTAAATGTTGGACAATATTAATCCCTAAAAAAGTTGTATTATGTATGTGTTATGTCAATATTGATTTTAGTATTAGATATGTAATTCGATTTAAAATAAATAAAATTAGTTTTGCTTACATTCACTTTTAGATTATTAAATGTTAGTCAATTCATGATTTTGTGCATTTCCTTATTTGCTATTTTTTTATATCATCTGTTTCTTTACATTGAATTAACATTGTAGTATCATCTGCAAAAAGAATACAGTTACTGTTTACCGCTTTCGGCAGATCGTTTACGTAAAGTAAAACTAGCAAAGGACCGAGTATGCTCCCTTGGGGTACGCCGCATTCATGAATTTTTGGTTCCGACCTATACGTAATCCTCGTATTAGTGACTAATTTTGATATTTTTGTGTACTGAATTCGTCCTGTTAAGTAGCTCTCTCCATTTGTAAGCCTTTCCTCTGATACCGTATTTTTCAATTTTTCAATTTTTCGTATTTTTCTAAACCTAGGAAATTATTTAATTTTTTTTTTAATATATGGGACACTTTTATATTATATGTATATAAAAAATATCTTCAATTACCAGTACTGATTTTGATATGACATGATTATTTAAAATAAATGCAAAATTAACATTAAATTAACATGTCGTACTTATATTATACTTACTTATTTAATCAATGTATTGAAATTAATTTTTGAAGTGGTTGGGTGATCGGAAATCAAGTCAAGAGACCTGAGTTCGATCCCCAAGGCTCGTACCAGTGGGTTTTTTCAAAACTTTTTACGAATTATATCATTGGCTTGAACATAAAAACGGCGCCGGACTCACCACCTGTCACGTTGTCCCGAAATTATCTTCGGTGGAAGGTGGGTCAAAGGGACATAATTGGGACTTAATTTAAATAAACATTACCAATTTAGCATTTTAAAATAAAGAACAATTAACTCCAGAAGACAAGACGAAATTATCGTCTAATGTTGTTGGGAACACTACGGAAGAAGTTGTCGACGAATATCTGGTGGGTAACAAATTATTTCTACTTAAGGTCAATCGGCGGTTCGAACCTGTATGGAAACTACGCAATATCTGTCTTTTAAGTGGTCGTTTTCAGTGGACTGAAAGAAGTAGCGCAAAATAGACTAATAGACTAGACTAGAAAGCAACAACAGACCGGCCCCATAGCTCGTAGACTATCGTTGAGGAAGAAGTTCTCGAGTCACCTACGTAAATGCAAACACAGTTTAGGACGACATCTCATAGGATGGAGCGACGACGAGCGCAATATTGTCGGCAGTCTTAGTTAATTTGTAGAAAATCTTAGACGAACTCTATGTTCAGCTGTAGACTCTTGATAGGCTCTTAAAGAAGAAGAAATACCAACACAGATGTTATATAAATTATTATTAAGAGTCACAATAGCCGAGGGTGATCGGAATTCGGGTCAGTCGGAAGACTCGAGTTCGATCTCCAAATGATATGCTCATATCAACGAGTTTTTTTTTTACTTTTGTACCATTGCTATCGTTGGCTGGGTCATAAAGACGGCAACAGGCTCTCCACCTATCACGTTGTTCCAGATTAAATTGTTTAAACCTCTGTCTATCCCTTGGGAATCGAATTTGGATCTCTTTACTCGAATTCCGATCACCCAACCATATGGCTATTGTGACTCGTAGAAGTAAAGGCCTTTCGACTAACCTTCCACGGAAAACATTTCTGAGACAAAGTGATTTTGTGGTGCCTTCATTGTTTCCGACGCCCATACCTCAAGTGCTTCAGCATCTTATATTGGGATCGGAACAATGTATGTGATGTTGTCCCTATCTATACATGTATTTATAGATAAATGTACATATTTACACATGTATTTATTAAGAGGCACCGGGCACACCTTCGGCCCACCAGCACAGATTATGTTGTCCCAAATGCCTAAGCACCTGTGAAATTTGGGTCAATTGTCTAGGCCACTGACGACTCCAGTATGGAGAAATGTGTGACGATAGTGTATTTGTAATCGACATTTCAATCGCCAATGCATCATAATACGATCCCATTGGAAACGTTACGACACATTTTCCCAAAGAATAAGAAATATCTTCACGCAATTACCAATACAGGGGTTGACAGAATAGACCTCTGTCTAGACAATTAAGTCCCATTGACCCACCTTCCACCGAAGATATTTTCGGGACAACGAGTACGAGTATAAGAAGAATAAGAGAGGGAATACGGGAGTCTAAATAAATCTATAAAGAATAATAATAATAACTTTTCCCATAGAGTAACACAGTGAGGGTCGAAAGGACTAAAATTGTCTAAACTAAGGGAATGCCCGAAGATAATAAAAGTACAAGCCACCTGATGTTAAAGACCTGATGCTAAATGAATACTGAATACCATGAACACCTGCACCATCCTTAAATAAACAAAGTTGCAGATAACCCTGAGCTCACCCTGGAGGATGAAATGCCTAGTACCCCGTAATCACACTGGTACCTTTCACACCAAAACAATAGTTTTCGCACTGCTATTTGGCTGTATAAATGGGTTACAGCGTGGTACTGACCCATATTGTGCAAAGAAGGGACAATTAATTACTTATATGAATTAAATTAAAGAGAAAAAATGTTACACGATAGCCGAGTGGTTGGGATCTGAATGCGATTCCTCAAGGCTCGTACGAAATGGGTTTTTTCAAATAACTTTTGTACTTGGCTTGAACATACTTGGGCGACAGGCACGTTGTCCCAAAACAGTCTTCCGGGGAAGGTGGGTCGAAAGGATTTTATCGTCTAGACCTCTGTCTACCCCTGTATTGGGAATGACGTGAAGGTAATTATTTATGTTTTTAAAAAGTAAGTATAAGAAAATTATTTAAAAAAGTCGATATTTTTTAACATTTTTTCGTAAAAAAAAGTTTTTGTTGTTGCTACCATATACTTAGGTACTTATATCATTCTATGGATGGGTGATGATGTCAAGGTTCTCAATAACTACTATTTAGGAAAATTCATCGTTTTGCAGCATAAATATTATTTTCGCACTCGCACTCCCAGGAATCAAACCAGATTCAAAACCTATCATCTGCTATCTTGTTTATTAATCTATTTATTACCATGATAATAAACAAAATTAAATAGAAAAATAAAAAAAACACAGTTTGAAAATGGAACCACCATTCAAAATTCGAGTAACACATCGAACGGTATTTTCCAAAAGCTATACTAAATATAAATTTAGTTATTAAGTTTAATATAAATTTAGTTATTAAGTTGTCTTGATCTAGGCAAGTTGGCACGAAGCAAACACAACCGGTTCTGAAGTTTTGATTTCGAAATTTATATTTATCTGTGCATTTATTAAATATAACCTATAAACTGTGACGTGTTAAATTGTAGATATAAAATTGCGTTTACATACACTCTACATCTTATTGGTAAGTACTTTTTAATTGTAAGCTAATGTTGCCAACGTTAAACTTGTATACCCTTAACTATTTTTTTAATAATTCTTTAATTGGCTTCGAGGATCAGATAGTATAAAGTTGGCGCTTCTCATTATAACTGGCTAATACTATTTATTATTGGTCCTAAAGACCTACTAGACCTCTGACCCTTGTATTAAGAATATGGTCATGAGCATGTTGTTGTTAAATCATAAACTGCTCCATCAATTAAGATATTTTGATTGATCTTGTATTAAGATTTTGTTTTACGTTTCAAGTACATCGAAATGTCTATCAAACTTTACCATATCGACCGTATTCGTAGTTTCGACAGTCCATAGACTTAAATCTGGTAAATGTTATTAAAATTAACAGCTGGGTATAAAAGTCCTTTTACATAAACTTGTCTTCTTTTCTTCTGCATCCGCTAGCAAGATCATCGCATCTGCCTCCTGCACGTGGTACTACCAATAAAAAAGATACCTTGAGGCCATTCCCAATACAAAGGTAGACAGAGGTCTAGACAATTAAGTCCTTTTCACCCATCTTTCACCAGTCTTTTTTTGGGACAATGTGAAAACTGGTGAGCCTGTCGCCGTATTAATAAATTGAATAAAACCTAGTGTCACGATAGCCGAGTAGTTGGGTGGTCGGATTTTCGAGTCATGACACCCGAGTTCGATCCCCAGTTGGCAGGCTTGTATCAATGGGTTTTTCAAAAACTTATATACGAATTACGTTGTTGGCTTGGACATAAGATGGCGACGGGCTTACTACCTGTCACGTTTTCCCGAAAAATATCCTCGGTGGAAGGTGGGTCGAAGGGACTTAATTGCCTAGACTAGACCTCTGTCTACCCCTGTAATGGGAATTGCGTGAAGATACTTATTTATTTGCCCAATCGTCTTCACAGAGCTGCTGCTCCCTCGGTCCTGGGTATCGCATTCTGCGGTAGAGACGTTACATAGTTTCCGTCTATGCCGGGACTTTTCACTCTTACCTGTCCTCCCTCGTCAAGGTTGGGTGGTGGTATCAATTTACCTGTGGGAGGTCTCTGGAGATCAAGGTCGCGCAGGTTCTCGTTTTGCTCTTTGTCAGCGCGTTCATATCACGAATCTTATTAATAAATATCTTGTCGCCTTTCCCAATACTGGGGTAGACAGTGATCTAAACAATTAAGTAATTTCGATTCACCTTTCAACGAAGACATTTATTGGGACAACGTGACATATGGTGAACCTATCGCCGCCTTAGTTATAGAAATTTTGTCCTAGATATTACTATTAAAAAGTACGTTCACGTCCTTATAATATTTTTTATTATATTTATTTACTGTGAGCCAACGTATTTAATTTTTTATTTTATATTAGATACAATAGCCGAGTAGTGGATGATCTGAATTCCAATCGAGAGACCCGAGACCAATGACTTTTTCAAAAACTTATGGACGATATATATCGTTGGCTTAGACAGATAAACGATGACAGGCTCACCAACAGTCGCTTTGTTCCAAAAAATGGTTGCGGTGGAAAGTGCGTTAGAAAAGACTTAATTGCCTACCCCTGTATTTAGAATGCAAAATGATGATATTTTTATATATACTAAATACTGATGTTATACTGGACTTAACTTTCTATTCTCTTTGTCACCGATTAAAACAATCACGTTCTTAATTCAAGTACGGTGGATATAAGTGTCGCGCCACAGATTAGGTAACAGTCGTCCACCGTAAAGGTGTTTTGTTGCGAGAGACCAGAGGGATTCAATTGGCTTACTTTCATTATATCGTCATTCAAAGTATACTTACCTAACAGGACTGGCACTAAAATACTGAGTACATAAGCATATTCTTTTTTTTAAGTTTATATATGTGAATTGCATTATTATATTTTAATATAAAGTCACGATAGCCGAGTGGTTGGGTGGTCGGAATTTCGAGTCAAGAGACCCGAGTTCGATTCGCAAGTGGCCGTACCAATGGGTTTTTCTAAAAACCTATGCACAAATTATATCGTTGGCTTGGACATAAAGACGGCGACGGGCTCACCACCTGTCACGTTGTCCCGAAAATATCTTCGGTGGAAGGTGGGTCGAAGGGACTTGAAGGGAACTCTTGTCGTTTCATTATCTGCCATCAATAAATCTCAATTCAATTTAGTTAGTCATCGTTGAATAAAACTTTTCAGGATGATAAATAATTATGGAAAAAGACTGGAAATGTCATGATATTGTAATAATTCACCATCCTGGCTAGAAACCACATTTGCATATTATAAATGCAAACGATAGGTAAGCAAAGATAAGACCTAAGTATGATGCAATTGCGTGACACCAAAGAGGCTACACAGGTATGAAGCCTGTTTACTATCACAAAAACTTGTGCATTTATCAGAAGATCTAATAAAGGCACCTAAAGAGTTTTATCAATATCTGTTAAATACTTGCTATTAAATTAGTTAGAATCTATAAAGTCATAAAGCAGATATCGTTAAAAAATTAATATAGTTGTTGACATTTTATTAATTATATTAGATATTTATAGCTCGTTAAAAATCACTTATGCTATCGCGCGAGTGGCTTACGCAACATTTGAAAAATACATTTTAGGGAAATTTTTTATCACATTGGGCAATTGTTTACATGCCGGCCCTTGAATTAATTATGGGAAAGTTTTTTGAGTCATTGACATCGAGACCTCAGCTTTTATTTATTAATAGATATAGGAATACATTAAAATATTCCACCGATAAAGTTTAGTTTTTACGGTGTTATTATCATTTCTTTGCTTTTAATAGCTTCAAAACATGTCAAATATAAAAGAAAGAGAAAAAGACAGTGACTTACTCTTTGTCTTACAGTTATTTTGGGCGATGACAATTATAGAGCCAGTGTAATTAGATGTTTTCATACAAATTTATATAAAATTATCAAATAATTTCATACAAAATTATCTGTAATTTTCTTCGTTTATGATTGTTAACGTTTATGTTATGGTGGTTACCATAACACAAACGTTAATCCACCATAACATAAAAACACACGTGGGTGTGTTGTTTTTTTTTTTTGTATTTTATTTCAGTTCAGAATTGGTCTTAGTGTCCAAACGAACTATACAGGAACTAAACGAGCAGGTGACTCCGTGATGGTAAGTGATTACCGCCGCCCATGAACACCCGCAATACCAGAGGCATTGCAGATGCGTTACCGGCCTTTGAATGCCCCCCCCCCCCTCAGAATTGGGGGAGGGCGGTATGTGGGCCTCCGGTTACTTGCACTCACCAGAAGAAACGCAGAAGTTTGTTAGACTTCTACTCCACGCAGGTATTCTGTGAAGTCATGGTACTTCCCCGGTCGAGCCGGTCCATTCATGCAACAACAAAAGCTGATGCGTGGCTCTACCACTGTGCAAACATCGTACAAAAGTTTCGAATAAACTTATTTATACAAGCCTTCATCCAGACCATCGAACGGGTCTCCTGACTCGAATTCTAATCATCTAACCACTCGGCTAACGATACTTTAACTTATGATTAGCTTGCTTTTAGTGGTGGATTTAGAAGAATCTTACATTTTTGATAAGTTTTGGCGACGTACCATTCTCGTACACACCGGTTTTCATGGTGTCACCAGCTGTGAGGTCCCGGGTTCAATTCCCAATGTAGAAAACATTTCTTCTACATTTTCTTGGGTCGGGGTGTTTATTTCTTACTTTCGTTGTTTCTATCAACATAATACAAGAGCTTAATCTGCATACTTTGGGATCAAAGCAATTATATGATATTGTTCCTCTTCTTGAAAAACAATTAAATGACAAAAAAGAATTTACTATAATAACTTATACTGAGGAAGAGATATAGACAGAGGGCGAGACGTTCTTTCAACGCACCTTTCAAAGGAGTATATTAGGTACCACGTGATAGCATATTATCACTAGTATTCAAGCTAACTCCGGTTACTTGCACGTGACTTAAATGTATCAATATGTATGTAAATATATTAATACAACGGTATTAATATATTTACATACATATTGATACATTTAAGTCACGATGGCCGAGTGGTTGGGTAGTCGGAATTTCGAGTCAAGAGACTCGAATCCAATCAGGTGACAGGCTCGCCCAATGGGTTTTTGAAAATCTTATGTACGAATTATATCGTTGGCTTGGACATAAAGACGGCCACGGGCTCACCACCTGTCACGTTATCCCGAAAGCATCTTTGGTAGAAGGTGGGTCGAAGGGACTTAATTGTTTAGACTAGAACTCTGTCTACCCGTGCGTGAAGAACATTTTTTTTACATACATATTTCGATACATAAATAAGAATAACTAGGAAATTATTAAAGTTTTTTTCATCTATTTACATTTCTACTACATATTGTCTTAAGCGGTCTTCTTAACAGGAAGGAGAAGACATAATTACCCAACTTCTGTAGTGAATGAAGCTTTAACATACGTGATAGTTTGGAGTATCAAACGAGTTTAACAAAATATTACAATAAGATTCGGGTCTCGAAACGGCACGCGTTCTAGAAGTTACTATTTAAATTAACCAAACCGGTAGCGTAGTTTTTGGCATCTGAATTACCGATTAATTTAACTACGACAGTCCCAAATTCAACCAATTTCTCAAAGTGGGCAGGCAAAGGTCTAGACAGTGTAGTCCTTTCAACCCACTTTTCACCGAAGCCTATTTTGGACAACATGACAGGTGGTAAGATTATCGCCGCCCTAATGTCCAAGCTATAGATACAATATATTTACACGGTAAAATATATTTACACGCACTTATTTATATATAGATAATTATTTATTAATGACTATGACTCAAGTACAATTAATCGTATGCATCACAGAAATGTTTGCCCCTAGCGGGATTCGAAACTGCAGCCTTTGACGTCGGAAGCAGCGTCACTACCAACTTGGCTATTGGCTCGTCAATCCTATGTGAAGATATTCTTATGAGACAATTTTTAATGATTTCTTGTATTTATGCGAATACTACACATTTTAAATAAAACGATTTTCGGATTTTATCGCGTTTTTAATTAGTTTTTAACAAACTATTTTTTCTTCCACCCCCGCGTCCACGGATACTTTACAGCATCCGTGGGCATCGTGATGTAAAGCATCCGTGGACACGGGGGAACTGAGTAAAATTTGGTAGAGTTCCTGTCTTCGGAGCATACTCGATTAACTCGAGGATGGAATTCCGCCAGGCAAAAATTTTAATATGAATGAAATATATCCTTGTGTCACGGATTTTTACATATTATTATCATTTATCTTCGAACCTCAAGCCGACGTAGTAGCCATAGAGAACACATCGTCAATTGTCACGATCATTATATACCTATTTTCACGTTGGTGTATCTGAGTACACTTGACTGTCCATTTTTAAATGTACGAGTACATATCTTTATATCTTCACGCATTTTCCAACATTGAAGTAGACAGAGTGTCACAACGATAATTTAGTCCTCTCGACCCAAATTTCTCCGGAGTTCATATTGATGGTGAGCCTGTCGTGGTTTATGTATGGCAAAGACACAATTCGACATTCAGGAATGTTCCCTTAATTCACCAAAGTAGTTAGTCAAAATCTTTACTCAAAACCATATATAAATGTTAATTTTTACAGGATATAAAGTAGTATATAAGCCTAAGTGTATGTGTCCGCACTATCTATCTCTATGCCAAATTTTATCCAGATCTCTTCAGCCATTCCAGCATGATTGAATAAAACACATCAAATTCATCCAAATGTCATAGTTTGTAATAGTATCTTCTTCTATCCAGCCTATCAAGAGTCCACTGCTGAACATAGGCCTTCCCTAAATTCTACCACAAATACCGGTCCTCAGCCATCTGAATATAGCACCACGACACAATTACGAGTAAGTAATATACCTCTAAAATACAATACCTCTTTACTTAACGAATCTTGTCGACTTAATCACTTAAATTTTTACTAACAAAGTCGTTTATAATGTCTCCCTAGAGTCGTTTAACTTAATTATAAGTATATGAACTTATTCGTATGGGGTTACCAGTTAAAGCGGAAAAGTAAGTCCGGTCTGGACCCGGTTAGTAGCGAAGCGACGCGCGAGTTTGTCGGTTGGCCTTTAGGCACGTGTCTCCCGAGACTGGTTTAGTAAATGTGCTTAAAATTTTTATCGATATTCGTAATATTTACAAGTGATATATAACTTTATTAGTAATTATTAGACTTATGGTGATAATGTTACATGTTATATAGACATTAAAAAGATATTTGTGAAGTTATTTGTAAGTATTTATATGAAATTACGATTGGTTTTTGATGTAGTGGTTTATTTTTTTTTTTTTAATTTTAAAAACGTGTTATGCAGATGTAATTGTTAACATAATTATTTTCGACATGAAAAATACCACATATTTTTAATTTTTTATATGTTTACGCATAATCTGCGATGTATGTCTATGGTGAAAATATTTTAGTTGATTTTAAGGGTTCCGTAAAATAAGCTTTTACAATAAAACTTTGCCCGTCTTATATTCTTCGATTTTATGAATGTACAAGACGGCGGCGAAAATGTTTTCGGTGGAAGATGGTGCTAAAGGATTTTATTGTCTAGAACTCTGTCTACCCCAGTATTGGGAATTGCGTGAAGAAATTTTTTTAAGAATGTTAAAATTTTGTAAAATATACAGTTTGATTCCAGTAGCAACGCATAGATTAAATAAAGGAATTTTGATTAAAGCGGTTAATAATTTTAATGATTATGGTCTTTATTCCATATCTTATATTTTACATATTTGATCTAAATAGGTTTGTCCTTTATGGGATCCTCTATTGGATATATGCTTCCATTATATTATTCCATTTGTTTATTTCTTCGGCCGTTCGAGTCCATAGCACCCCGATATGCCTCTATGTTATATCTCCTCTGCATCATGTCTCTTCTATGTCATCTCTCCTCTATGCCAAGTCTCGTCTCTGTCATGCCTCCTCTATGTCATCCCTCATGGTGGTAAATTATAAAATATTAATAACACCGTTTTAGCGTTGAGGTAACCACGCTTTGCTTGGTGCTAAATAATAGTGTATTAAACATTATAAAAATTGTGTATTTGTAATACTTACATATATACATACATACATAACGGCCTGTTAAAGTCCACAGCAGGATATAGACCTCTCCCATAGGGAGGATTTGCCATAATCGCCACGCGGATTGGCGATAGCAGTACTAGACCAGTCGCACTTTAGACGCTGCCGCCCATTCATCACATCTGTCTGATAATTTTTTTCTGATATTATTAGAAATGGTTATCTCGCCATCTATCGATTGCCATAATAATGTTCAAAACCTATTTCCGTTAGTCGCCTCTTACGACACCCACGGGAAGAAAGGGAGGTTACCACACGGTTTTAATAATTAACGAAGAAAAAAAATATTAATATTTTTTACGTCTATAAATAAAACACATCCCGACAGCCTATTTACTAATGACTCTGCCTTCAAAGCCATGGGTGTCTGGTTCAAATCGTGTAATGAAGTATATATACAAGACTACCTCGTTTAAAGTATTAACATATAAAACCGAATTAAAGAAAACTTGTAATGCATAACTTTATTCTTTTCGACTACAGTAACTAAGCAGCAATTCTTATCTCTGAAGTGGTTCCTAACAGGTAAAATGAAGATTTGAATCAGCGACGCACGGCTCACAGTTTCTCAACAAATTAACCTATTGATCCTTCTTATTTAATGAAAAATACCCAAAAATCGTACATTTACCCCTCCCCATATTTACAGAATACTTCACGCATTTTCCTATAAAAAAATATCTTCACGCAATTCCCAACACAGGGGTAGGCAGAGGTCCAGTCTAGATAATTAAGTCCCATTGACCCTCCTTCCACCGAAGGGATTTTCGGGGTTGGAAAGTGGGTTGAAAGCACTTTATTGTCTACACTGGCGTCTGTACCCCAGAATGGCGTAATGGCTTGAAGATATTTGTATTAAGTTTGCCTATTTCGGATGTGCAATAATGAGAGTGAGAGATTCAAAGTTGCTGTGATTTCTCACAAAAAAAAGATTAAAAAAGAACACTTATAACCAGTTTCACCGAGTTAGTTTCACCACACCACCGTTCTAGTTTTCTTTTAAAGGAAAATGATAAACGGTTTTTTTATTTAGGCCGATTTTTGCATCCTCTAGTAGATACCGTCTTATTTTAAATTTTAACAAGTTACAAGAAGTATACGCAATCACTATTGTCTATGATTGAAGAAAATTTATTTACTAACAAAAAAATAAAAACTTTAAATTGTAATTTTATTGTCATCTGTATGTAACGTAGAAGGAATGTACGTACTAACTTACAGGCTTTCAAAAGGCTAATGACTAAATGGCTATATCTAGAAAAAAAAGAATATTTGAAATAAGTAATATTCAATGAAATGAGAGTATGAAGTATGTAAGGGTCGTGGCACTTCGCGATCTGTTCTCTCTGGCTACGTTCCATCAGGGACTGTGTGAAGATATTCAAATATATTTAAAATAGAAAAATATTTGATCAAAATTAAACAGCGTCAAAATATAGGCGATGATTAGAACTGCGGTCGTCAATCCGATTTGTCTGAAAATAAATTATGTACATACACAACATTTTTAATTTTATTCAGGACCATGCATCCGTCCAGGCATAGAAAAAAATTAAAACTACAAATTCATATTTTTTTTCTATTTCTAAAACTCGTTACTAATGATTACATTCTAATTTACGATTCCTTTTTTAAAATTCCAAGGTTACATTTATCTCATTCATTATTTATTATCTCAATCATATGACAAAGCCTAAATGAGTTACATAGCTATGATCACGACAGTGTAATAGCTATTTTATGAATTCTGCTACATAATAAAAAAAGAAAAAACAATTAAATTTTTGTTTTTTATATGTTTTTTATTTGTGGTGTACAATAAAAGTATTATCACTGATTCATTCATTCATTCATTCATAAATTATTAAAGCTTACGTGAGACATTATTAATCAAATAATTAAAAACGGCTAAATTCACGTATAATCATTAGGGCGAGTGGAATGAGTTCTAGGTCACGAACTCATCACTTAATTTATACGTGAGTTTTGCCGTTTTTAATAATTTAATTCATTGTACACGTTAGTAATTCGACCAAAATCTTAAATACTTGTTTGCAGTTTCTGTTTTTACAGACCGCATAATGAATGAACTGTTATAAATACGCTTTTCGTAACTTGAAACATTTGTAATGCGGGCGAGCAAACTCATCTGATAGTAAATGCTATATCAACGCCCATACAATACTCTCTCTGATCTTGTATTATTTTGTGTGATCTCATGTAATAAAAAAAATATCTTCACGCCATACCCCATGCAGACATAAAGAAAACGGGATCACCACCTCCCGTGTCGTCTCAAAAATGTCTTCGGTGAACTTGGGTCGGAAGGATTTGTTGAAGGAATTGTCTGGACCACTGTCTACCCCAGTATGGGAAATAGCGTGGAGATATTTTTTTATACGATTGCAACGACTTTGGTCATCAAAATATACAATATGTAATACATAGCAGCTAGGAAAGTACAATGCAGGACATAGGCCTCTGCCCTAATCGCCACCATCGGGAAGCAGATAGACGATAGCAGTACCAGATAACTTGCATCTTAAACGCAGCTGAATATTGCTGTGGTATTATACCCCACCTTGTGTCAATAGCTGATTGCATTTTCTTTTTATTAGCCTCTTACGAGAGAGAATGGATGGTATATTACTAATTACACTGTAACCGTACTGCCTTCAAACAAAATAACATATGTATAGAGTATTTCCAACACTATATTGTCATATAGTGAATGTTCAAGAAAGCTTGGTCGGGTGATCGGAATTTCGAGTCAAGAGACCTGAGTTCGATCCCCAGGTGGCTCGTACTAATGAGCTTTTAAAAAACTTATGTACGAACTATATTATTGGCTTGGACATAAAGACGGTGCGAAGCGGCACCACCTGTCACGTTGTCCCGAAAATATCTTCGGTGGAAGGTGGGTCGAAGGGACTTAATTGTCTAGACTAGACCTCTGTCTACCAATGTATTGGGAATTGCGTGAAGATGTTTAACTTTTTCTAGAAGGCAATGTTAAAAGAAATATTACTAAATAAGTTTAACGCAAAATGCGGGTTATAAATTGTAGAATTAGTACATCGATGACCAAGATTCACTTGGCATTGTTACTCGACACTTTGTAATTAATAGAGATTAATAAATTTACATTTTTGGCATGTAATAACAATAAATATTTATACATTTTTTAATTGAAACATGAAACATTGTAAAATCGTTGAAAGTTTACTCGTGCATACGATTGTCACGTAGAATTTATAATGGCAGTGGTAAAGGTACTCATATACATTTACGTAGTTAATGAGTGTGTTATTCCCCAATATATCGTTTTAACAGTTTTTCGAAAACTAGAAGAAGTAAAATCATGGTTTAAGGTATGAGGAGTAAATAAATAAAATGAACAATAAGGAAACTCTAAGTATGACACTAGTATATCAACACACTATAATATGAAACTAGTAATATGATAGAGAATATTTAACGTGATAAATTTACAAGTGTAGCAAATAGTTTTACTATTTATATAGTAAATCATTATATAAGAAATTAGGATAAAATAAATAAAATATAAAATAAATAGACACTAAGTATTCTCAAAAATAAGTGTTCTGTTTGGTGATCTTCTTAAGATGACGAACGGTCATCTCATCACTTTGTCATGCTGGCTTCATCATTTGGTGGCCCGAAAGGACTTAGTCGTTCACCTTGGCCTACCCCATTATTGGGAATATGCGTGAAGATATATTTATTAATTTATTGGGCCTATTCAGAGTGTTAAGCAATGGTGAACGTTGTATGAATAAATTATTTATACGTTTCTGGTTTGCTTTTTTTTACCTTTTTTATTGTTGCATTTTTATGATAGTTTCGGAATGCTTTAGCGAATATTTTGAAGGTACCTAACGTGGAAAAAAGGTATTATAGGATGGTGCCAACTAGCGTCATGAAAGACCTTGGACGAAATACCATTCAAGTTCACTACTACCTGGTTAAAGTAAATAGAGATCTGTATATCACTTCGATCTGTTTAATTTGTAATGTTTTATTTTTGGGTCGGACCTGTTGTATACTTTTCACCAGTACAAAGATTGACTAGTAGATAATGTCATCAGGCATAAAGTCCGGCAAATGTAGCCCTCACTCTAGAATTAGAATTGAATTAGAATTATTTATTTCCAAAAAATGTGGTGGTTACAATCTTGGCAATTATCCAATAATAGTGTCAAACATTTTGCCATTAATGGCGTAGAAATTTTTTAATTTATATAATAAAAGTAGAAATTAAGTTCAACAATGTCAAATATATAAAATTAGTAAATTATGTCATATAGTCCTTGTTGTATTTTGTATTAATATAAAATGTCAAGCTCCGAACATATTAATCCTATAATCTAGATAATCTTTGACAGAATAAAAACATTTCTCTAACAACCAAGCAAATACTTTTGATTTCAAATGAGTATACGGTAGTTCTCTAATATCTAAGGCGTCATACTATTCTCTCTAAAGTGGGATAAAATAAAAATTAAATTAAACTATGCATAATAGTTCATTGCTCACAACTACTCGTATATACCGTACTCCCGTGTGGTAACGGCGTAAGAATATTGCCAATCCCTTTCTTACCGTGGGTGTCGAAAGACTTAATATCATTATAGCAACCGATAGATGCCAGGATAAGCATCTCTAAGAATATAAGACCAAAACAATAATACCGAAGACGGGCAGCAATGTCTGTGATGCAACTGGTTTGGTACTGCGATTGGCAATCCGATTGCTAAGCGTGGCGATTACGGCAAATCTTCCCTATGGCAGAGGCCTATGTCCTGTAGTGGACTTTAAAAGGCCGTTATGTATGTATGTATGTAACTATTTACCGTAACACTGTATTCAATCAAATCATTTATTCATAAAAATAAGTTCATACTTTTATTTATCGATTGGCATTCTCCAATCCATCACCGTTTCGTAAATAGGCTCCTCTAACGGAGAAGAAATAGACAAAAGAATCTCCGTAGGTATTTTGCTCAATTTTAGAATTATCTTGGGAGCGATCACCTTATTCCCAGGAGTTACTGTCATTGACATATTGATTTATATTATAATAAACCTTGCTTTAAAGTTTTTCTTTAATAAATTCCTTAAACCTGTTAATAGGCAGGTTTGCACATTTACAGGTATTTTGTTGTAGAAGCGTATACACCGCCCCATGAACGAACGAATGAACGAGTTACTTACTCTATGGAATCTTATAACTGACGTTACAAGCTTGTATTTGTTCCTAGTATTTATATTATGCATATCAGTATTCTCGGATAAAATATAATTGTACGTATATCATAGGATTTTGCAATCGAATCTATACATATAAATAAAATTGGAGTGTCTGTTTGTAATATCGAAATAACCGTTTTTACTACATGGTACATACACCAAAATAATTTTTTTACAATTTTTATCTGTCTGCCTGTCTGTTTGTTCCGACTAATCTCTGAAACGGCTGGATCGATTTCAACAGAACTTTCACTGACAGATAGCTAATGTTATAAGGAGTAACATAGTCTACTTTTATTTTAGAAACATAATTAGGGTTCCGCGTTAAGTGTTAAACTGCGGGCAAAGCTGCCCCCGCGGCTTTGCCCGCAGTTTTACATGAATGGCTGTTTTACATGGCAGCTAGTATTACGTGAATATGTGTCGACTTGATATGCCGGCCTCTGTAGTATATTATACACTGTAAGTTTTCGTTAGATTTGAGCTCATCAAATTGGTAATCGAATCAAAAAAAGTCGATCACTCGCACCATATCGTGTTTCACATAATCTAAGTCGTCGACTCGCGCACGTGGAGTTTAGGAAACCATAGAAAAACAAGTTCAATGGAGTCCGTCCAAATTAAACGTGACTAGACACGGAAAATTACAGGATAAGTAGTATTTAATACTGGGTAATACCTGAAGTTCTCCAAAAGTGTGTTTGTGAATCTTTTTCCATACTGGGGTAGATAGCGGTTTATTTAATATACTAGCTGCCCCTCGCGGTTTAACACAAAACGCGGAACCTCAATTATGCTTCTAAAATAAAAGTTACTCCTTATAACATTAGCTATCTGTCAGTGAAAGTCCCGTTAAACAGACAGACAGACAAACATACGGACAAATATTGAAAAAATTGGAATTTTGGTGTATATACCGTATATATTCATATACATGTAGTAAAAAAGTAAGTCACGATAGCCGAGTTGTTGGGTGGTCGGAATTTCGAGTCGAGAGACACGAGTTCGATTCCCAGGTGGCAGTACCAATGAGTTTTTCAAAAACTTATGTACGAATTTCATCGTTGGCTTGGACATAAAGGCGGCGACGGGCTCACCACCTGTCACGTTGTCCCGAAAATATCTTCGGTGGAAGGTGGGTCAAAGGGACTTAATTGTCTAGACTTGACCTCTGTCTACCCCTGTATTGGGAATTGCGTGAAGATATTTTTTTATGTAGTAAAAAGCGGTTATTTCATTATTACAAACAAAAACTCCTATTTTATTTATTTTAATAGATAATAATACGTTGCAATGAAATGATAATGTCCTTTCGACTCAATTTTCACCGAAGCTTATTTAAGACAATGTTACGGGTGAGTCCATCGCAGTCCATTTTTTATGATTTGTTATGAAAAAAAAATCAACTCGGATTTTTTTTAAAATGAGTAGCACCCGCCTTTCAGACCGCCACAATGTTTGAGTTACTTAAAAAAAACATCTTATAAACGTTCGGAACAGGAGAAGACTTCTAATTAAAAAAATATATGTACATACATAGATAGGGACAACATCACATACAACGCTCCGATACCAAAGAAAGCAGCTAAAGCAGTTGCGGTAGGGAATCGGAAACAACGAAGGCATCACACCTGAGAAAATGTAGAAAAACTAGTTTTTCTACTTTGAGCCGTCCGGTTATCGAATCGGGATCACAGAGCTGTTGATACATTGAAAACCGGTGTTTACGCCACTCGTCCACGGACGTCGTCGGATATACCACTGAATTGATAATTTCCTGTGTCTGTAAGCAATGGAATGGAAATTCAAATGACATTTAGAAAGAAAGAAATATTTATTTCACATTATATACCATGAACGAAGTAAATTGAGGAACAAATTGACAATGAGAAAAAAATTAACAAACTAAGACGCATCTAAAATAATGACAAAACCTTTAAATAAAACATAAAAATGACACGAAAAAAATAACAGTTAAACACATTAAAAGTCACTTTTACTAATTCTACATATATATGGAATTAGTAAAAGTGACTTTTAATGTGTTTAAAGATGAAGTTCCACCAAGGGACACCAATCGTAAGTATTCAAAATAACAGTTGTTTATCATTGTCATATGAGTCGTGGTGCAATGGGCAAAAAGACCAACTTTTATCTGGATAAGCTTTAATTCACGGTTCTACAGTAAGAACGAGTGAAGATCGAGTTAACAGTCCATCTGATGGTAAAGCTACTGAAGTTCATAACACCAGTATATGATTGAGTGTTCAAGTAAGCAAATTAAAAAGTAAACGTTGCTGTCAAATTAAAAAAGTTAAAGTAAATGTTACTAAATAAGTTTAACGAAAATGATACGTTGGAGTATAAATTGTCCAATTACATAATAATGCCAAGTGAATCTTGTTCATCCATATACTAAATGGATGAACAAGATTCACTTGGCATTATTATATAACAATAAGTATATTTTCGTATTAATGGAAATTTACAATTTAACTTTTTAATTTGAAACATGAAACATGGCATAAATTTTATAATGACAGTAGGTTTTATCCTTATGTAAGTAATAAGGATTTTTATAAAAAAAAAGAATAATCCTGCAAACCATTGCAAAAATATTTGCATGCATTGTCACCCCATTGCACATTTCATTGCCAACACTGCCTCTCAATGCACTCTCAATGCACATACAGACAACATTGCCTCTCAATGCTCCTTCAAATCTAGGTGACACTTAAACAGAGACAGAGTCTACCTACCGTCTCCAAACATAATTGACTTAGATCTATTCTCGTTTTTCAATTAGCTTTTGTTCCATTAGGCACAGGACGTCTAGCGAATTATGAATTTAGCATAGCTTAATACCGCTTTACCGTAGTTATATTTACTGGCTAGCCTTTGTCCGAAACATAGTCGCGGTGATCTCTTTAAGAGCTATAAAAAAATATATTCACGCCATTCGCAACAATATGGTAGACGGAGTCTAGGCGATTAAGGCCTTTCGACCTCTAAGAACTATGTTTTTATTTATATAAAAAAAGATCAATAATTTTAAATAACATTAACCACTTCAAATAAGCTGCAGTGCTTGTGCCTTGTGCTTCACAATATGATTTTAATACTGGACTTGAACCTGCGATGTTATGTTTTGATGGAGCGAACCCTAAGCCTACAAAGCTATTGACGCAAAGGAAACAGAGGAAAGCTCTACTTAAACAAGTGGTACCTTTATAATTTATATCGTAAGCCTATCTTTTAAAACATTTCAATTCCATTCATTTATTTCCGGTTAATAATTTTAATATGCCGTAAAACACTTCTACTTTCTCTTATTCACAGCCTAAGAAAAGTTCACTGCTGAATATAGACAAATATAGACAATGTCACTGGACGATCCAGAGGCTCTCCTATATCCATCGACAATATACATATATAGATGTTGAGAGATACAGTTGTATAAACCATTCTTCATGCTCGTGCATGCATAGGCTCCACCAATGAGTTCTTTCAAAAACTTATGTACGATTTATGTCATTGGGTTGGATATAAACACGGCGAAAGGCTCACCACCAGTCGCGTTGTCCCAAAAAATGTCTTTGGTGAAAGATGAGATGAAAAGAATTATTGTCTAGACCTCTGTCCACCCCGGTATTGGGAATGGCGTCAACAAGTTTGTTCTCCATGCAAAATTGTTAACACTTAATAATCTATCTCTCACTCTACCACGAAAGCCTCTATTTTCAACTTTATTATCTCACTAACGATATTTTGAGTAACATTGAAAATTCAATAAATGAATAAAGTCCAAAATTGCTTAAACACAAGCGGTGAAGCTAGTTTGTCCTCCCAGGGTCGCTGGGATGAAACGTCTCAGTATTAAAGTCCTTTCTCCAAGGTCAAATACTATGCGCCTACGCAACCTCACGTTGATACGGTGTAAATGCTATATTAACTAAATTTTATTAAACATTTACTTAAACATTACGTAATAAAATAAAATTTGCTAAAATAATTAAAAGTAGAGAGACTAAAATAATTAAATGTAAAGAGACCAGAGTGAGATCCCCAGGTTGAAGGCTTCTTCGAATTAGTTTTTTTAAAAGGTATACTTTAACTTTAGGACTAAAATTCTCTAGACCTCTGTGTATCCCAGTGTTGGGAATATTCTAACAACCTAATTGTAATATTCCCTATAAGGAGATTGTCAGAGTTAAGTCTAAGATAGCCAGAGAGCTAGTCCTTTCAACTGACTAACCTACAACTTAGACATTGGTTGGGGAACCAGAATTATGAATAATTGAAAAAAAAAATTTCTTTTCCTTTGCCGTACCATGCAAAGGTCGCGAGTTTGAATCTCGCCCGTGTCAGTTGAAATTTTTAAACGTTTAAACTTATCTTTTTACTATTAATAACAAAGATTTCCGCATAACTTATGTACTTTAAAATCAATAAAAAATATATTATTTATTTGTATCAGGAGAACCGAGTTAAAATGCAGCGCAATCCTAGCACCTCGGAGCGGACGCCGTTGGTGCAGCCCACCTACGTTTTCGAGTCGAGCATATCCAGGAGCTACCAGAAGCGGCTGCGCAACTTCCAGTGCATCGTCTGCATCATACTAATGTAAGTTTGACATTAAAAGAATCTCTCTCTGTGACATAGCCGCGATACCCGAGTGGTTGGGTCGCCGGAATTCGATTCAGGAGACCCGAGATCGATCCCCAGGTGGCTTGTACCAATAGGTTTTTTTAAATAAATTATGTACGAATTATATCGTTGGCTTGGACATTAAAACGGCGAAGGGCTCGCCACCTGTCACGTTGTCTCAAAAATAAATTCGGTGGAGGGTGAGTGGAAATGATTTAATTTTATAGCCTCTGTTTATCCCTGTATTGGGAATGGCGTGAGAATATATTTTTTATATACATAAATTATGGATAAACGAGACAAACATCTCATTTATGATTGCTTCTGACGTCAAAGAATTATAAATTCCAAAGTGCGTAAATACACGCATATATGAATTTTTATACAATATATTTAATGTTCTTAATTGAAACAAAGTCGTTATGAAATGTCCGGTCTCCGAAATACAAATCTAATTGATCTAACATACATATTATTTTAATCTCATTAATTTTAATTAAGCACTTGTTTACTAGAATACTTTTAAAATATTCCGACGACATTATCTTGTCGTTATAGTGATCTGTGTTTTAGAAAAGTTATTTTGTGCCTCTTGCCAAAATCTTGACTGGCATAATAATAATTTTGAAGGCTACAGACTGCCTAGGAGTCGTCTGTGTCAGTAACCAACTCGAACCTATTTCTTCCGCCAGTTAGCAGTGTAAGAACATTTCGAGAAAACCGAGTTCCATTGACAGACTCGTACCAATATATTTGTCCAAAAAGTTGTAAAATATGTTATTTTGTTGTATGTACCGTATATATTCATATACATGCAGTAAAAAACGGTTATTTCAATATTACAGACTACAAATTTTATTTATATGAATAGATTTATATGGCTTGGACATAAAGACGGCGACGAGCTCTCCACCTGTCACGTTATCCCAAAAAATTTCTTCGGTGGAAGGTGGGTCGAAAGGACTTAATTGTTTAGACCTCTGCCCCAGTATTGGGATTAGGAATATATGTTTTATAACTGATGTGTTCCGGTTATAGGCGGATAGAGAATCATTGTGATCATGAATTTAGAGGCATTCCATCTTAGAGCTCTGGGATGAGAACGCAACTGAAGCCTTGTGCCTTTAAAATGGTCTCCAGGTGTTACATGCAGCGGTAGTCGCCACATGGTGTACTGTTAGCTCGCTTTTATCCTACTATAAAACACGGATGAGCATAGTATATCTTTTTCACTAATAACTAATCCTAATTTGAGAATATTTAACCGTACATCAAAAAAGCTATTTTTTATGTAAAAGAAAGCGTAATATCCCCTGCTAAACAATAGATATGTGTATAAATGATGTCTGAATTATGTATACATTCACATATCTCTCCCGCTAACCTCTTAGTTGTGATTATTTTTGAGTACAAAAGAGTCGACCTTTATTTTGTGTCTAAAGTATTTATAGATGCAACAGAAACAAAAGACAGAACCAACAGATTTTTATATTTTACGGACACGCCTTTCCAAGAGTACTCCGAGTACTCTACCTAGATGTGCATGTAGGAAGAAGATAATGAATCTGAAAGAAGCGAAAGAGGTATGTAAGGATCGTGACACACTTACGTGATACGCATTTCCCAATAATAGGATTACAGTCTTAAATAATTAGTCTTTTCAACCCACATTTCACTATAACTTATTTGGGACATCTTGATCGGTGATGAGCCTGTCGTCTTATTAGTGTCTTAAAAGTCACTAGATTGTAAGAACTCTTCTACAAGAAAATTTCGTCTACTTCCGCCGTTTGAAGGTTATCGAACTAACTCTTCTTGTAGCGACGGGTTCTTGTATAATAAGCTTGTATGTGATCGTTGATGTGACGTCTTAACCGATTACGGCGCTCACGATGTTAACGTTTATAATCAGGTTAACGTGGTAAAGAGCAACTGCACCCTTAAGGTTTTAGTTTGTATTTGTCGACACTATGTGTTAAATTCACAGTATATAATCCAATTTTATTTATATTTATGCTGAACTTTATGTGATTAAATTAAAGAGAAACAAATTTTTAAAATTTCAACTGACACAGGCGGTATTCGAACCCGCGACCTTCGCCGATTCGTGGCAAGTTCTTACCTCCGAGCTCCTCTTATCCCGCCCGTGTCAGTTGAAATTTTAAAAACTTTTTTCTCTTTAATTTAATGCAGTATATATGTGCAGGTATATATCTGCAAGAAGATTTTATGAAAATTTCGACGCTTGGCAAGCGGTATGGTGTAGTACCAGACATCTCGCAACTTAGACCCTGCTGCACTTCGACAGTCTGCTGAATTTTGCAAAATCCTGCCATCTATCGTTAACCAATGACATTCTACATGTTGCTTTAGTCGCCTCGAACGACATCCACAGATGAAAAAGGGGTACTTGTCAATTTCGACTGAATGATTTTAACCCACTTGGTAATAGTGAGAAATGTCTCACACGACGTGAAATACAAGTATTTTTAGGCATGTACTTACATATACATACACGTATAATGATAAAACACTTACATTTACTTTATCTATGAGATTATAGCAATATAGTTTCAACAAAATCGGTACGGCATTTTGAAAAATACGAGCCCAAATGTTATGCGAAATCGATTTATATCGACGTAACTTTGTAACATCCTCTCGTTAAATAAATACGGTAATATTCTTTTTTCTTTTGTACAGAGTCGTGCTGTCGGTGACTTTGTTGGTGACCGTCGGTTACAATTTGGGTCTGGATGACTCGGACACCATGGACGGCGATGTGGACGACGATGCGGTCAATTTGACATTGCCTACGACCCTTTTGCCGTTGCTGAAGATGAGTTGGCCTTTAAAAGGTAAGCTGTGTATATTATGATAGAGAATAACTTTACGTATTAAGTCCGCCATTTGTTCTTGTGAAAATAAAGATTATAAGATAAGTCACGATAGCCGTGTGGTTGGGTGATCGGAATTTCGAGTGAAGAGACCCGAGTTCGATCCCCAGGTGGCAGGCGCATACCAATGGGTTTTTCAAAAACTTATGTCCGAATTATATCTGTCACGTTGTCCCAAAAATATCTTAAAATAAAATAGAAATAAGTATATTACACCAGTCGTACTAAGACGGCAATAAGCTCACCACCTGTCACGGTGTCCCAAATAAGCTGCGGTGAAAGGTGTGTCGTAAGAACTTCATTGTATAGACTTCTGCTCACTTCATTATAGGAAATTGCGTGAAGATAAAAAAACGTTTATTAACTATTCACTTAACAGTAAACATTTTACTTTTAACATGCAAAAATATTAAATCGAAGATCGCGGTACGCAATCCAAGGAACAACTTTCTATTGCGACAGGCTTGGAAAAACACTGAAATCGGAGTGGAGTCAGGGAGGGGGGCTACACTTACTACACGATGAAGTAACCTTTCACTGCAAAAAAATTTATACACATTTTTTCAATCAATAATAAATACATGCATAGATAGGGACAACGTCACATACATTGCTCTGATCACAAAGTAAGCAGCACTTGTAACATGGAATCAGAAACAACGATGGAGCCACAAACACCCAGACCCGAGAAAATAGAGAGAAAGTTTATAGAAAAATTTTCTACATTGACTACTTGACCAGGAATCTAACCAGGGACCTCAGAGCTGGCGACAACTTGAACATTTCGTGAATAATGTTCCCGAAGTTTTCCAATACTGAGGGAAGACTAGACCAAGGTGTACACAGTAAAGTCCTTTCGACTTGCCACTTATCACTGAAGCATATTTGGATCAGCGTGACAGGTGGTAGCTAATACCGTCTTAGTGTCAAACCAAGGGTATAATATATTCAACGACCTCTAAGGACGAGTGGCGTACACACCGGTTTTCAAGAAATCGCTAGCTCTGTTGGTCCCGAGTGTCCGATGTCCTGCCATGGGTATGAAAAAGCATAAATTTCAAAAATGTACTCAAATATTAAAAATTTATGTATCTATTGCAAAAAATTTAAAAAAGCCAGTTTGTCTAATGATACCTAACTATTTCTTTTTAATAAAAATAGTGTTCTTTAATATTCTGTAAAGCAACATTTATAAATTCTAAATAATTTCAAGTTTCGCAATGATTATAAAATGATGTCGTAACTAATTCGCGCTCGTGCCATAGACTTAGAGTTATTTCTTTTAATTTATAAATGCTAGAGATGTGATAACCGGAAAAATCGATGTCGTTTTTATATACGAATAAATTATTTAAAATTATTCGACATCACGTTTAGTTTTATCAATAAAAATTTGCGCACGCGACTTTGTTTTGCACGTTCGAATTGGACCCACCTAGATCAAGGACGCCAGATCATATTAAAATGGAGGCAATTTTTACAAAGCCTGTCTATTAACATAATAATAAATAAATATAAATATGTTCACGCAATTCCCAATACAGGGGTAGACAGAGGTCTAGTCTAGACAATTCCCAAAAATTTCCAAAAATCAAAGTCTCTTTGACCTTCCACCGAAGATATTTTCGGGACAACGTGACAGGTGGTAGCTAATACCGTCTTAGTGTCAAACCAAGGGTATAATATATTCAACGACCTCTAAGGACGAGTGGCGTACACACCGGTTTTCAAGAAATCGCTAGCTCTGTTGGTCCCGAGTGTCCGATGTCCTGCCATGGGTATGAAAAAGCATAAATTTCAAAAATGTACTCAAATATTAAAAATTTATGTATCTATTGCAAAAAATTTAAAAAAGCCAGTTTGTCTAATGATACCTAACTATTTCTTTTTAAATAAAAAAAGTGTTCTTTAATATTCTGTAAAGCAACATTTATAAATTCTAAATAATTTCAAGTTTCGCAATGATTATAAAATGATGTCGTAACTAATTCGCGCTCGTGCCATAGAGTTAGAGTTATTTCTTTTAATTTATAAATGCTAGAGATGTGATAACCGGAAAAATCGATGTCCTTTTTATATACGAATAAATTATTTAAAATTATTCGTCATCACGTTTAGTTTTATCAATAAAAATTTGCGCACGCGACTTTGTTTTGCACGTTCGAATTGGACCCACCTAGATCAAGGACGCCAGATCATATTAAAATGGAGGCAATTTTACAAAGCCTGTCTATTAACATAATAATAAATAAATATAAATATGTTCACGCAATTCCCAATACAGGGGTAGACAGAGGTCTAGTCTAGACAATTCCCAAAAATTTCCAAAAAAATCAAAGTCTCTTTGACCTTCCACCGAAGATATTTTCGGGACAACGTGACAGGTGGTGAGCACGTCGCCGCCTTTATGTCCAAGTCAACGATATAATTCGTACATAAGTTTTTGCAAAACCCATTGGTACAAGCCTGCCACTTGGGGATAGAACTCGGGTCTCTTGACTCGAAATTCCGACCACCCAACCACTCGGCTATCGTGACTTATTAACATGTTTAAGAAATTTATTAAAGAACTTTATAAAAATGGTTATACTATAAATTAATACATATAATGATAATGTAACCTGTGATATGAATGAGGGATCACCTCTCATGTTGTTTATTCATAATTCTTAATTATTTATTTGCGTAAATCATGTCAGTCTATAAGTTGTAATTTTAAATATGGCCATGAACAATTATTTTACCTACTAAGGCATGCAAATTACGTAACAGCAAATACTATTTAAAATTATGTGTATGGCTATAAATATTATATAAATCAATTTATTATTTATAAATCATCGTAAAATTTATTTATATTGACGCATAAAGGGACATGTAAATATGCAAACTAGAAACAGTAATTTTTTTTAATTCTTTGAAATATAGCTGACAGTTTTCTGTTTGTTTTAAGCCCATCCTCACGCGAGAGACCTATGTATGTAAGGTTCAGATAAGTAATGATACCAGAAGAAAACTCTAGAATATTTATTATTATTCCAATACACGTCAAGTATGACCATATTGACCATGGCTTTTTTTGGTACATAATCCACCATTATTAAGTGCAATGATTAGTATGATGATATTGGATGCAAAGACAGAATTACTGTTGTATATATTTCATAGTGTGTGTACGTATATAATATTGATATTAAATATCAACGTTTGTTTTTTTTGTGAGATTATGACTGTATACAAGTTATGGAATATTGTAATTTTTCACTGTCAGAGATAATATGTCATCTGTAGACAACATAGACAATAAATTATCTGTGCAATTTACACTAACGATTCACAAGTACGCACGTATATATTTATAGACGTGCATGTATAAAGAAAATGATGAAATGATGAATTTGAAAGAAGCAAAAGAGTTATAAAGAGGATCATCAAACTTGACGATCATTTCTCTCTGTCTACCCCGTCTGAGACTGCGTATGTATCTAAAGTAATAATAGTTTCGAATGAATATTCGATATGCTCGTCACAAGCATTAAAATTACAGATTTTCTTTCAATTCAACCAGTTTAAGATGGCAATATATATATATATAATATATACATAGTGTGTGTACGTATATAATATTGATATTAAATATCAACGTTTGTTTTGTGAGATTATGACTGTATACAAGTTATGGAATATTGTAATTTTTCACTGTCAGAGATAATATGTCATCTGTAGACAACATAGACAATAAATTATCTGTGCAATTTACACTAACGATTCACAAGTACGCACGTATATATTTATAGACGTGCATGTATAAAGAAAATGATGAAATGATGAATTTGAAAGAAGCAAAAGAGTTATAAAGAGGATCATCAAACTTGACGATCGTTTCTCTCTGTCTACCCCGTCTGAGACTGCGTATGTATCTGAAGTAATAATAGTTTCGAATGAATATTCGGTATGCTCGTCACAAGCATTAAAATTCCAGATTTTCTTTCAATTCAACCAGTTTAAGATGGCAATATATATATATATATATATATATATATATATATATATATATATATATATATATATATATATATATATATATATATATATATATATATATTTACGTCATTCCCAACAACTTACTGGGGTGGACTAAGATCCAGACAATTAAGTACTTACGACGACGACCATACGATCACCAACCACTTGGCTTCAAAATTATCGTGACTTAAAAGTTGAAATAAAAGGTATCGCTTCAAGCAAGTGTTCTTTTACTAGCTGGACGGACTTGTTACATCGTATTTTTAATATATTCTTCGTTTTTCTTCACGCATTTTACCCAGTACTGGAGTCGACAGATGTCTAGACAATTAAGCTTCCTTCCTTCGCCGATCCGTGGCGAAGGTCGCAGGTTCGAATGCCGCCCGTGTCAGTTGAAATTTTTACTTTTTTCTCTTTAATTTAATGACACAAAAGTTCAGCATGAATATGCTTTAAAAATCAATAAAATTGTATAATAAAAATGCAACTATTGGTTTTGAAGGCAGGGTCACTTCCAACAATTCATATTATATTCAATACAGCTTTTTTTATGACAAAGTGACAAATTTCAAATCGATTCTCATGATAGACATGATGCCTTTACTTCATGTCGGTATTCTACAACTCTGTTTTCTTACCTGGTTGAGTCGAAACAAAAGCTCTTACATAGGTATACCACAAAAAGCTAACTGTCTATGGTCGTTCCACAGGGAAACCACAAGCCACCTGGATGAAAGAACAACCAAGCGCTAATGAAATAACGACAGCGGTAACAGCTGGTGAAGCAGCGCTAAAGGAGAGGAAGCTGATAGAGACGACTTTAAAGCCCTTAGCGCTGGACACTCCAGCAGGAAGGGCGCAGAGGGCAGCCGCGACTGCAGCTGCAGTCAAACCCTTGGCAGAGACAGCTTTCGTTGTCGAGCACGCCACTCGGGTATTGACTAATGGGTAAGTTCAAAAATTTTTTTTTTCAAAAAAACAAAAAAAATTGAAACAACGATGACATAGTAATTACTAATGAATGGACAGATACTAACAGAATTCTATCCGAATTGTGTATAAATTAGTTTAATCTGTGTATTTTTTTCTTAATTGAAGAGAACACTTCTTTGAACACTTCAACTTTGTAACTTAAAACTCAAAACAAAATAATATCACTCAGACAAAATAAATTAGTCATAATAAGCAAAAGGGATTTACGAAAAGAAACATGAATAAGTACGATACATTTCTCAAATAACAAACCATTACCTTCTTTTTCTAAAGGTGCTAATGCTACCGCATGTGACTGCACTATATTTCTTTAATATTTGTGTTGGTAACACTGATATTCATAAATAAATGTGTGAGGCGCTTTATTCTGTACGATAATGGCACGTACCACGTGCACATGCGTACACAGAAAACATTTTTGGGTAAAATATGCATAAAGAAGAAGAAGCAAAAGCAAAATAAGGTCAGTGTTGCTGTATACTATCTATGAGAATTTGTCTCATGGAGGACAGAATAAATGTCAGAATTTAAAAATACAGAAAGAAAAGAAAACAGATCTTCATTGATTTGGATTAAGGGTGAAAAATTGAAGAAAGTGGGACTGTGTTATAGGTTAATGGCGGAGCTAATAAAAATTGGGAAATTTAGCCGATAAACCAATCGATAACATTTATGGACAGGAATTAATTATCTAGTTACATCATGAAATGAAAAATTAGCGCAATTTTGAGTATAGAGTAATGACGAATGCAATGTAGGTGGCTCAGGACAACTATGTCAATCTTATGAGGAAGATATATATGCTGCTGTAAACTCAAGCAGGCTGAAATAATGATGATAATAATGATGACCGATAAATATATCTGGAAGTAGTTAGTGATCTATGAGTAAGACACAGGCGTGGATATTCACGTTATGGGATTCTTCAGATATCTATTCTTTTTACTTTTGGTGAAGATTATCGATATTTAATCGATAAAAGAAATTTTGACAATTGAAACTTTAATTGATTGAACACATTCCATGAATAAATGGTATCTCGATAACTACAAAATTATACACAGAAAAACACTGTAAAAATATTTAAATTTTTTGTATAAAATAATTTCAAATTACATGCCTATAACAATCTATAACCATAATTCCTAACACACAACAGTTGTAACGTACGATGCGTATGTCCTTCAATGCGTTTATGAATGAAATATTTATTATAATTAATATTTCCTAATTTTTTAGCTCAGCCCCCGCCAGCCCGCAGTAGAGTTATCATATCTTCTCTTATTTTAACGACACTCACTGCCAGAGCTCCCTCTTAAACCACCAGAAACAACCATTGAAGAAACCGAAGATATTTTTTTTAAATCATAAAATGACATAAATTCACCAACAACGTCCCTTGAAGAAATCGGCTCAATTTTTTTTATATAATCATGATCTACAGATTATCCTCTGCATTCCTTATTTGCTTACTCTGTTATAATATCACATTAATAAGACATTCTGTCTCGCTTGCACCTTTGATTGTATTTACGAAGAGTGTTTTAAATAATAAACGATGCATATAATGTCGAATTCAGTTTCTATAACTAATGACACCACGGTTCCACAGCATGTGACAGCGTTGAAATTAGGTATTGTCTGGTACTGAGATCTGTTACGGAGACTAGTCAATGGACCCTTACGGTAGAAACCTCTCTCACAGCCGTTGTGTATAGTTATAACGAATATATATGAGCTAATATGAGCTAATGCTTATATTAATAGTCACTATTGTCGATTATTTAGGTGAGCGGGATTCGAGTCCAGAGATCCGAATTCGATCCCCAGACCATAGGCTCGTATCAATGTTTTTTTTTTTTCAAAACTTATGATTCAAAATGTATGCGACTGCTTCAAAACCGATCACGGTCTTCGGTGGAAGGTGGCTCTAAATCACTTAATTGTCTAGAGCCCCTGTCTACCCCTGTGTTGGGACCGGCATAAAGAATTTTTTTTTTTTGATATTACAAATATAACTGGAAATACAAAATAAATAAATAAAGTAAATAAATATATATCTTCACGCAATTGCCAATACAGGGGCAGACAGGGGTCTTGTCTCGACAATTAAGTCCCTTCGACCCACCATCCACCGAAGATATTTTCGGGATAACGTGACATGTGGTGAGACCGTCGCCGTCTTTATGTCCAAGCCAACGATATGATTCGTAGATAAGTTTTTGGAAAACCCATTGGTACGAGCCTGCTACCTGGGGATCGCATTCGGGTCTTTTGACTCGAAATTTTGACCACCCAACCACTCGGCTATCGTGACATATTAAGCAACAATAATAAAAGTCTGGATAACTTTAAGTAAAACGAAACGTCTTTATTCCGGGTCCGTTTTCTGAAACACTAACTACTGTACACATAAAATAGTTTAACAATGATGAACAATACACATTCAATAGGTACAATTGAGTCGAACTAGAGGAAATCATTCGATGCGTAGTCATAACAACTGGGACATCGCCTGTCTCTGTCGTAACCGCAAACTGAATCTACGAGAACGTCACATGAATATTCGATATTAAATTCCTTTAAATTAGATCTTTCCGGAAAGTTCTATACGTTAGACAACGTACAAGCAAACTCTTCTTGATTTGATCTATGGAAAGAGATAGATAAATAGACAGAGACAACATCATATACACTATTCTGTTCCCTAAGTAAGTAGAATAAGCACTTGTCTTATTGATTCGGCCCACAAACAAGATCCGAGGAAATACAGAAAAGGTTGTTTTCTACATTAACCGCTAGGAAATCGAACCCAGGATCTCAGATCAGTTCTCAGAATTCCTTCTTGAAAACCGGTGTGACGTGCCTCAACCACGGAGGTCGTCAAATCGCGAATATTATATTGTTTTTATATATGTATTTATAACTATAAAACAATTAAAGATCTGTCTTATCAAAAGCAGCGGGAGCGAGAGGGGTGCGTGGTAATACACACATAAAGTATATAACGAAGACGAACTGTAAAATTCTACTCCATGCAGACTATTCCTCATGAAAAGTGGAACAGTAGTCGCAGCATCTGATTCACTCACACCCACAATCGCTGCTAGACTTCACCGGTCTGTCTGTGACCCATTACGGTCATGGTATATCTATGTAATATTATTTGTCGAGCTTTGGAGACCTAACACGTGACCGGCTTATTGATTCTTACGTCAATTGATTTCTGTTAATCTTACAAGTGTCACTAAAGACATGATAATTACCAAAAATCGAACTGGCGACTACCAAACGCCATATTGTGAAAAAGGAAAGTTGTATACGCTGCTGGCTGTCACCAGCCTGCATAATTACTATCTGGTTTTTTTTTTTCAAATAGTGTAGTCATTCAACATTATTTAACAGAATTCTCGATTATCAAGTTTGTTTTTGTCCTTTTCATTTTTATTATATATGCAACATACATATTAAATTATATTTATAAGCAGTATGTTTTCTAATTTAATTTAATTCACTGGATTTTGGAATGTCATGCCTGGGAATGTCTGCCATCACACATAAACTAATACGACGTCCATAGTAGTCTCAAAACTAAGATAAACGGCGCGAAAAAAAAACAAAATTTAATGAATTATTGATATGGTTACTAACCAAAGATAATAAAACCACTACTATAAATTAATCCGAAAAAAAAATATGTCTCAGTGAGAACCAATGGTCAGTTAATGTAGGTAATTAACGCAAGATAAAGATTTATGAATAATTTACAAAGGTACCGGATTTTAAGGCCTACCTGATTTCCTGCTGATAAAAGGCTATATCTGAGTTTATTCCATAATTATACTTACATTTACATATGTATATTCTATAAATTTAACAAATACATGTTTCCCACGAACTGAAATCGTAACTAAATCAATAATCCAAGATAAGCAAACATAAATTGACAATAAATGAAGAATAATTTAAAAAGAACATTTGCATTTTATATCAACAACTAAATTGGTAACATTTTAAATGTATTACGGGTTATACAAGACGTTGCTATAAATAAGTTGGTACATTTCTTCTTTAGGAAACATGAATGCAGCCAAGTGTTTAATGCAATCTTTAAACCTAACGTTTTTAATGTGTGCATATACATGTGCATATTTGTGTATGTGTACATACCATAAACAGAACTGTACTGAACTGAGCCCGACAGATAATATAGCAAAATAATTATGAAAGTCATAAATCAAAATAGTTCCGTGAGGTGTCGATGTAAATATATTTTTAACAATAATGTATGTTTTTAATAATAGTAATCTAAAATTTATATTGCAGTAGATACGTCTTAAATTAAGTATAACTATAAAATACCGTTTTAGACTGTAAGGACATATTAACAAAGTATAGTAGAGGCATTTACTCAACAAGTCGTTATAGTTATACCAGCACTGGTGTCCTAGCTATGTTACAGAGTAACCTGCATTAAACAGATGCAGTCCTTTCCCCCCTAAATTGCGTGTTACGAAATTTATTGTGTGATATTTGATATCTCCGAATTTAAAACGAAATAATTTAACGTATAGCAGATTGCTTGAATTGTAACGATGTGTGTGTGCATATGCGTGTGTATATATGAGTTTAGTGTGTGTAGCAGTGGTTAAAAGTGTCTGGTACTACGATCGCTAATCTGCTTAACAAGCGTAGCGATTAACAATTCCTCCTTAAGGGAGTGGTCTTTGTCCTGTTGCGAAATCGGTATGTAAGTGTGCAGGCCGGCAAATATTGCGGGCCGATAAATAAAAAATAAAAAAAGTAAAAAAAAATAGATAAAGATAGATATAAAATATTTTATTTATCCATGTTAGGAAAGTATGGTACACATCTCTATACTTTTTTAGGTGTCCATAGACAACGGTATTCATTTGTGATTCCTAGACAGCTATCTCCTTTTTCACCGTCATCCAATAAAACTTATTTTCTATTTAAATTATAAATTATATTAAAAGAATTTTCGTTCCAGAGATACATTTAATTATATTCTACGAAAAAATAAACTTTAAAACGTTATAAAACTTATATGCAGAAAAACTCCCAACAATATTTATCTAAGTCCTATTTCTAATTAAAAACATTAGTAAAATCTATACATTAAATCATGATATATTACAAATGACACGACTTCTATTTGATGACTATTAAAATTATTTATTATTTTTATCACATTAACGATAAAAAGCTCTATAGACTAAAAATAAGATAATTTATATGATAGATAGTCAGGATAGATAAAGATAAGCCGACACGAGCTTAGTACATAATATGGCGGATTGGCAGATACCAATTACGTACGAGTCTAAAGTTAATATTTTTTTAAATTCTAAAGAAAAATGGTAGGCAATTAAAAAAATATCTTCACGCCATTCCCCTTTCGACCTACGTTCGACCGTAGACATTTTTTGCAACAACGTGACAGGTGGTGGGCCCGTCGCCATCTTTATGTCCAAGGTAACGATATAATTTGTACATAGGTTTTTAGAAAAACCCATTGGTACGGCCACTTGAGGATCGAACTCGGATCTCTTGACTCGAAATTCGGACCACCCAACCACTCGGCTATCGTGACTTACTTAAATTCTATTTTTGCAAAATCTATTACTTACAACTTCTTTGATATGTTTTTGTCGAGACGTCTAGACTACCTAATCCATTTGATAGCTCTATTCTGCTATATATTGCTGGCTATAACTGTGGGTTGTAGGAGGCGTCCAAGAGAGAGACTTTGAAACATGGGTAAGGAGCCCTGCTACTCTGTCTAAGAGTCGTCTGGATCAGTACCAAACTCTTACATATTTCTGCCGACAAATATCAATGTAAAAACTATTGTGTTTCTTTTTGGGTATTGAGCAAAAAAAATCTTTACGATTCGACACATTTCCAATACAGGGATAGACAGAGGTCTAGATAGTTAAGACCTGTCGAGCCACATTCCATCGAATACATTTTTTTAGGACAATGTGACAATTGGTGAACCCCTCGCCGTCTATGTCCAAGCTAAGGATATAAATCATACATAAGTTTTTGAAAACAATCCATTGGTACGAGCCTTGGCGATCGAACTCGGTTCTCTTGACCGGGCTATCACCGGGCTATCGTGACTGTATTGAGTATTCAGAGCTTGTGTAATCACGGACTATGAGGCTACCCGTCATAATCCACAGGGTTGACTCATCTGTAAGCTTCTTCAATTGAAATAGGTTGCTGGTGTTATAAGTATCATCGGTACCCTCACTACCTAAAAGGTGGTCACAATAGCCGAGCCGATTCTAGTCTAAAGACCTGAGTTTCATTCCCAG
Organism: Sericinus montela; assembly: GCA_029286605.1. Classification (NCBI taxonomy): domain Eukaryota; kingdom Metazoa; phylum Arthropoda; class Insecta; order Lepidoptera; family Papilionidae; genus Sericinus; species Sericinus montela. The sequence continues at coordinate 1,880,655 of JAGSMR010000037.1, forward strand.
GTGGTAAGCAGTTCATAACTTATTATATTAACGATTTATATAATTTTATAGCGATTTTAGTGAGTTTTTTGACTTTAACTCTTAGGATTGTTTTTTTTTCGAAGTTAGCAAACTTTCCTTTAAATTCTATTAAAGGAGTTTAACCTTTTAATTTGTGTTAACAACCCGCAGTTTAAAAAAGAGTGGCACGTACTTTCCATTTACAAGACAACATTAATCTTAAAAAAATCGACATCATTAAATGTATATTTAATTAATCATATCATTTATCACTAACGCATATTAAGTGGTTAATTTATTAATATCTTATTCAGTTACGTTTAATCTAAATATTATCGTGCGTTAATCTGTAATAATTATTAATAAATGATGTATAGCAACGGATATGAGGCTGAAAATATCGATAACAAATATTAATTACATGTGACATCTCAACTATGTACATTATAAACCGGTTGCGGTTTCCATTCGCAGATTGTGTATCAATATTACATTCTCGAAACATCGATTTCAAGTCGGTTATCAATCCGATCACTATCGGTGCATAATCATTTTTTCAGGATCCGAATTTTTATTTTTTTTTTAATTAGTGTCAGAGTGCCAGTTTCTTTGGACAGGAATAAAATACTGTTATTTTTTTTATATTTTTGATGCATGATAAAGTAAAACACTAATGCGCAGTTCACACATTAAACACAGAATTATTGTGTTCCAAAATTTTATCAATCGTTGCTATCTTTTTTTGTAAGCCTTTTTCTTTCACCGTGGCTTATTTTGCCTCTTTTTTTTAAGCCGTCTTTCTTCGTTTCTTCAAGTTTCAAATCTCAAAAGGGTTAAACTTTTCACTTCATATCAGAAAATCTTTGTCTGGCAACCAATCATATCTGGCCAGAAATAAATTCATTATTTAATCTTGCAAATAAATTAGCTTCTCATACACAATTTTTTTTACCGTTATTATATAAGCGAGTCCAACTATCTGGTATTATGTTTACCATTTACATTTACACAATTGACAGATCTAGATTATACTGAAAAAAAAAGATATTCACGCCATTCCCTATACAGGGGTAAACAGAGGTCTAGTCTAGACAATTAAGTCCCTTTGACCCACCTTCCGCCGAAGTTATTCAGGACAACGTGACAGGTGGTGAGCCCGTCGGAGTCTTTATATCCAAACCAACGATATCATTTGTACATAAGTTTTTGAAAAACCCATTGGTACGCGCCTGCCACCTGGGGATCGAATTCTGGTCTCTTGACACCCAACTATTTATAACTACATAAAAAATAACTGATGCAGCCTAAATAATAAACATACCCGCTTCTTTGTTTACCCTATCCTATTGTTTTTATATACAAGGAAATGCTATTATTACTTAATGGTTTTATTAAATGCTTTGTACTTTGTACTAATGAGCTTGTAGCTCTAAGCTGTAACTTCCGCGTCATAATTACATAGGGCAAGAGATTAAAAAGTTAAAGCACCAAGTAGCTATGTCAATTATTAAAAAAATACCGACTCAAAAAGTTCACAGACCATACATATTTATGTTTTTTTACCGTAAGTTTTATATTTAAGAAACTTTTATTATTAATCCAGTTCTACTTAATTCAAAAGTAACTTATGTTTCGTAAACATTTAAAATGCGCTTATATTGTAAAGCAAATTTTCACAAGACAACAAAAATATTCTTAATCAAACTATTTATAACCTTCTCTAGTAGTGTTCAAAGTTTTATTTAAAACGTAGAGATTGTATACTCTTTGATTGTGTTACTATATTCTATGGAGCAGATTTTGAGTAACAAAGTAACTTGTTATGTAAAGTAGAGACAACATCTTGCGAAGTGGTGACAAAAACCATTGATCACGTGGGTATTGTGGGGTCGGTGTTAACAGTAGAGACACAGCTATAATGATTATTTTCATGGCAGCTATAATTATCATATTTTATGGCTATATTTTAAAATAACAACTTATATACGGAAATGTTTTAAATTAAATTAAATATAACTTTATTGTACACCAAACGTAAAAATCACAGAAAGAAAACAAAGATAAACAAAGATAGTTTTATGCAAATAAATAATTATAAATATGAATATCATATATATAATCTAAAATCTACGGCGTAATGTAATAGCATTTCATTATATCTCTATGGATTTTACATCCTCCTGACTTTCCCATGGGTGGACTAGAGCGTCTTAGTAGGCTTTGTGAATCTAAAATACCAACCGAAATATCCCAGAATAACGATTTGGAAAAATATCTGCAGGTCTGGCCTGTGTCTGGCAGAAGTGTCTAAGTTCTATCCAAAAGGCACTGCGATCGCCAAATTGCTAACCAAGCGTGGCGATTGCTGCATATTATATTATAATTGCGACCTACGTCCTGGAGTGGATTTTAAAATACCGTTTACTATAATATATGAAGGTAAGAAGAGACAATAATATTGCTGGTATAATCTACATAGGTCAATATTACATTCAGCCGATGATCTACTAGAAACGAAGCTACTAGAAACACAATAGTGGTAAGTGGTAAGTGGTAAACCGCGACACCGGACACCGGCCCAGTTTGGCTTCGTCACCAACCAACCGACGCGTCGCCGAAACACGAGATGGCTTCCAATCTAATCACCTTGGGATCGGTGACCTCTCACTAAAATCCTATTAAACACGCTCGTCGCAATGTTAAATGGGACGGAATAAAAGTCTCACGTGAAATATCACATACGTCGTGGGGTTACAACATAAGTTATGTACATTACACAATCACGAAGTACTTTAATCAGTCTGGTATTTTTAATATTTTCACACCAATACCAATACACGGAAAAGCAGACTAAATAATTAAGTTCTTTCGAGCGACCTTCCAATGAAGACATTTTTTGTGACAACGTGACAGTACCGTCGCCGTCTTTATGTCCAAGTCGTCGATATAAATAGTACAAAAGTTTATGAAAAAACCCATTGGCACGAACCTTGGGATCTATCAGATCGAAATAATAAATATCTTGATAGCATTCTGTCAATTTTAATACGTAATGTTTTAATTTTTTATGTGGATAAAATAATTTTCTCAGAAATGGTAACCCAAAAAGCCTAGATAAACTAAAGTAAACCTTTGCTTAAATATAAAATATGGGTCATTTTGTTACAAAAATTTGGAGATACCCATTCAGTAATTTATTCATCTCTACAAGATTAACTCGTTGACATTATAAGGTACTATATAAAGGTACATTATAATATATGAAGATAAGAAGAGACTATAATATTGCTGGTATAATCTACATAGGTCAATATTACATCCAGCCGATGATCTACTAGAAACGAAGCTACTAGAAACACAATAGTGGTAAGTGGTAAGTGGTAAGTGGTAAGTGGTAAACCGCGACACCGGACACCGGCCCAGTTTGGCTTCGTCACCAACCAACCGACGCGTCGCCGAAACACGAGATGGCTTCCAATCTAATCACCTTGGGATCGGTGACCTCTCACTAAAATCCTATTAAACACGCTCGTCGCAATGTTAAATGGGACGGAATAAAAGTCTCACGTGAAATATCACATACGTCGTGGGGTTACAACATAAGTTATGTACATTACATAATCACGAAGTACTTTAATCAGTCTGGTATTTTTTAATATTTTCACACCAATACCAATACACGGAAAAGCAGACTAAATAATTAAGTTCTTTCGAGCGACCTTCCAATGAAGACATTTTTTGTGACAACGTGACAGTACCGTCGCCGTCTTTATGTCCAAGTCGTCGATATAAATAGTACAAAAGTTTATGAAAAAACCCATTGGCACGAACCTTGGGATCTATCAGATCGAAATAATAAATATCTTGATAGCATTCTGTCAATTTTAATACGTAATGTTTTAATTTTTTATGTGAATAAAATAATTTTCTCAGAAATGGTAACCCAAAAAGCCTAGATAAACTAAAGTAAACCTTTGCTTAAATATAAAATATGGGTCATTTTGTTACAAAAATTTGGAGATACCCATTCAGTAATTTATTCATCTCTACAAGATTAACTCGTTGACATTATAAGGTACTATATAAAGGTACATTATAATATATATAAGGGCGATCACTGTGCAATACACCACGCACTTTAAACACCCGTTACCGGTTTATTGTTGCTGGTATTTTTCGAGATAATTATACCTACCACGCCATCTGTCGGTGACAATTACAAGGATACAACAGGTTTTCAAGGGAAGCGACTAAGGTACTATACCTTAGTCGCTTCTTACGACATTCACGAGGAAAAAAGAGCGGCATCCTAATATTTCGTTACCTTACGGCGCTAGTAGACATTATAAAGGTTCCAATCAGCGCCATCTATGATTATTGTTGTAACCATTTACGCTATTAACATCTTAAGATAAATCTAAAGAATTATTACAAGATATACTTTGCAAACAAACAAAATTATAATAAAATGAAATATATTTAAAAATTTTGTCATAATGTGTATAGTAGCTAAAACATTTAATCATTATTTTGCATTAAACATTGTGAAAATAACATTTAAGTATATGTATTAATATTATTATTAGCGAAAAAGCGCCATCTATAATTGTAACTGTTAATTATTTAAATATGTTCTCTAAGCGCAACCGATGCAGTTTACACAATATGTCGATAGGTGACTATCTGCTTTTTATAGCTCGCGGTGTTGAGACTTTTTGTAAATGAATGACTACCGCAGTGGAACTCATTGAACTCATACTTACCTGGCGTAGGGGATACCGTGATCACGAAGGCGGTTCCCCCAGGGCGAGGCCTTTCCATTGCACTGCGGTTGGGTTGACCCCTGCGATTATCCCTAATGTGGATAACTCGGACGCGTAATTTTTGGTAGTGGGAACTGCGTACGCGCTGTTCCCCCAATATTAATATAATCAATAATTCTAATTAAAGCAACTCTTTTATTAAAAGTACTTTAAATTTATATTGATCAATAATTTGCAACGTTCGTATTCAAGACAAGCCTTTTATAAGCTCGTATTTATAACGAACACTATATTTTATGGTTCATTAAAAATAAAATATTCTAGTTAATTGACTCATGCGTTACTTTGCGGAAATTCATTGTAAAGTTGTTATTGAAAGAGTTACTTCGCAACACTCTGCATGCAAATATAAAAAGGTATATGTTACCTGGTCCGAAGAGAAGAAGAGCACCACCTTTCCTCCCACAGATGCGTGCACTAATTCCACTGTATTCACTACCACCACTACACTCAAACCAGGTAACATATACCACCACCGAAAACGCAACACGTGTTTCGCCTCAATTATTTAGGCATTATCAAGCGAGTAGACTCTTCCGCAGAGTCAATGCGGTCGCTCATCGTATATAACAACTAATAAAATATTCGGTGGAAGGTGGGTCGAAGGGACTTAATTTTCTAGACTAGAGCTCTGTCTGTATTGAGAATTGCGTGAAGATATTAGTTTTGTAAAAAATAAACAATATTCAAGCAATAATTAGCGAGAATTGTAAACATGTCCAGTAAAATTTTTATGACAAACATTCCAAGTTTTGTCTGCATCATATTTATTTAAACAAGTTCTATGCTCGATACTCAACAATTTCAGGTTAAACCAGCACATGATGCAGTTTTTATTTCATATGTCGTCAGTTGTCACTTATATGTGTATAGTTTTATATAAACATGTCGCCATCTAATAGTCACGATAGCCGAGTGTCTGGGTGGTCGGAATTTCGAGTCGAGAGACCCGAGTTCGATCCCCAGGTGGCAGGCTCGTACCAATGGGTTTTTCAAAAACTTATGTACGAATTACATCGTTGGCTTGGACATAAAGGCGGCTACGGGCTCACCACCTGTCACGTTGTCCCGAAAATATCTTCGGTGGAAGGTGGGTCAAAGGGACTTAATTGTCTAGACTAGACCTCTGTCTACCCCTGCATTGGGAAATGCGTGAAGATATTTTCTTTTTTTTAATAAAAGGTGACCTACGTAATTTGTGTGATTCTGTTGGTTGGGAATAAATGAATACTAAAAACATACTTCAAAGTTTTGAAATGCAATTATCTATGACAAAACAAGTCTTTAGTTGGCTAACTATAGTATTGTACTGTTATATTTCGTTCCATGATTTTGATCTGTCATATCTTACATCTTCAGCAGCATCTAAAAATGGAATATGAACTAAATTTATCTTTAAATATGTATTTTCTTTCTTCACCACAGTAATGAGTACATGATATAATTTTCGGTGATTTTCCCGCCAGAAGACGATTTTGTATGGTTTGTGGCTATTTTTTTCGGCTCTGGGTAATTTTTTTATCTTCGTAACTGAAATATGAAAGAAGCGAAAGAGGTTTGTAAGGATACTAACACTTCGCGATCTGTGCTCTCTGGCCCGTCAGGGACTGTGCGTGAAGATAAATAAATATGTAATAATTCGTAACTGAACAGACAGTCTTACTGCAACGTAACACATTCTTTTTTCTACACCTTCACGCATTTTCCCAATACTACAGTAGACAGTGGTCTAGACTAGCCTATGTGTGACCACGTGACAGGTGATAAGGACAATAAAACGGTGATACCGTTCTATTGTCCAAGCCAACGGTAAAATGCATTTATATTCATTTTCTAAGCAACGAAATTTTTTTTTTATAGAAAAAGGAGGAAAACGAGCAGGTGGCTCACGTGATGGTAAGTGATTACCGCCGCCCATGAACACCCGCAATACCAGAGGCATAGGAGATGCGTAGCCGGCTTTACAGTGCCCCCCTCCCCCCCCAGAATTGGGGGAGGCGGGTGGGTGTACCTCCGGTTACCTGCACTCACCAGACGAAACGCAGATGTTTGTTAAACTTCCACTTTGCTTACATCTTTGTATTTCTTTCAGTACGGACCCGTCTTTACGCGCTGGGGGTGTGGGTCTCGGACCCCCGACCAACGGCACGTTTACCGAGCCCGCCTACTGTAAGCAGCCCACCGAACCCTGCGAGATAACCAAATATCGAACGCAGGACGGCACTTGCAACAATCTAAACAATCCCCTGAAGTGGGGTGTGTCTAACACGCCGTTCCGTAGAGCTCTACCGCCGGACTATGGGGATGGTAATACATTTAATTTGCTTCCTCATGAAGTACTTAAAATTGAGTGGTTGCGTGATCGGAATTCGAGTCGAGAGACTTCGAGTTCGATTCCCATATGGTAGGCTCGTACCAATGGATTTGGAAAAAAAACTTATGTACGATTTATACGACATAAAGACGGTAACAGGATCTCCACCTGTCTCGTTGTCCCAAAAATATTTTCAGAGGAAGGTTTTTTTTATAGAAAAGGGAGGCAATCGAGCAGGTGGCACACGTAATGTTAAGTGATTACCGCCGCCCATAAACACCCGCAATGCCAGAGGCATAGCAGATGCGTTGCCGGCCTTAGAGTGCCCCCCGCCCCCCAGAATTGGGGGAGGGGGGTGTGTGGTCCTCCGGTTACCTGCACTCACCAGACGAAACGCAGAAGTTTGTTAGACTTCTACTTCACGCCGGTATTCTGTGAGGTCGTGGTACTTCCTGGGTCGAGCCGGCCCATTCATGCAACAACAAAAGTTGATGCGTGGCTCTACCACTGTTAAAAGGTGGTGCGAAAGGAACGTATTCGAGCCACGTATTCAAGGTCAGTGTTTCAACAGGCATCAGCTCCCCCCGCGCCGGAGTGGGGGGGGCTCCGCTGCCGAGCGCGCGTGACGTCAGCGTGACGGTGCACCGGCCGAGCTACGCGCACGACACCGCCTTCACCGTGATGCTAGCAGTGTGGGGACAGTTCGTCGACCACGACATCACAGCCACGGCCCTCAGCAAGGGTACGTCTCAATATAGTTCTCACTCTCTATTCCGTTGTGGTGGAGGCTATGGGCCGGTAACATAGCTCGACGAACTGATAACCGGTGGGTAAAATTGCCAGTGGTGAAATATAGATCTGAGACCTGGTAAACCTCGTTTAGGGAAGCGCAGTGTAGGACCACCCACTACGAGACAAAGTGACGTCCTGCAAAATATTGAAGGGAAAAAGGATGTAGGTGGCTGATGACCATTCTTTGAAGCGAATTCTAGGGAATGCCTATGTTCAGCAGTAGACTCTTGATAAGGTATCAATAAGAAGAAGCAGAGTGATTGGGTGATCGGAATTCGAGTCGAGAGAACCAAAGATCGGAACTTAATCCTTAGAAGAGTTCTCTTCCAGGAAATCTTAGACGAAAAAGAAAAGGCAGCTTAAAATTATTTCTTGTCTTTACGCAAGTGCTTCTCGTTTAAAATAAAACGATTATACAATTTTTTCGTGAATTTTTTTTTTTAGTTTTCAACAAACTATTTACACATCCCGACGTTTCGGATGCTTTACAGCAACCTTTCACGGATATATTTTAGAAACTAGCTTAAACCGAGAAGGTAACATAAGAAGGTAACTTGAAATAAAAAATAACTGAGTCTTAGTCTGCTTATTCTGGCAGAATCATTTATTTAATCGAATATAATATTTTTATAAGAATATTCCTCAAATAACAAAAAGGCTTCGGCAACCTGGTCTTACCAAGTCGATCTAATTTAATTTTGAATGTTATTACTGTGTATAAACCGTGACCTCCAGGTGAAAACAACAGCCCTCTGGCTTGCTGCGACGAGAGCCAGGCCCACCCGGAGTGCTTCCCGGTGAGGCTGGACGTGGAGGATCCCTTCTACCAGGACTACAACCTCACCTGCATGGAGTTCGTCAGGTCGGCGCCCGCGCCCACGTGTCACTTCGGTAAGAGATTTTTTAATTCATATAAATACATAAATATGTATATTTAGGTCGAAAGGACCTAATTCCCTAGACCACTGTCTGCCCCTGTATTGGGAGTGGCGTAACGTAAGATTTTAATGATTACAACAATATTATTACTACATATTAAAACGTTGTCTCAAAAACACGAAAGGACTGTATGTCTTCAATAAAAACCGAAGACAACCAGTCCTTTCGTATTTTTCCTTTCTTTCCTTTCCTACAGTCCTTTCGACTTAATTTTTTAGACCTCTGTCTACCCCTGTATTATCATTCCCATGACGTGAAGATCTGTCAACACTACGAGTGTTAATTAAGTTCCATAACTTTTATTCATATGGAATGGGTTTTATAAATTGAAAGTGTAACGTAATTTAAATAAATATATATAATACTATATATTATGGCAAAACCTCCCGTACGGGAGAATAAATAAAATAAATGAATAAATATCTTCACGTAATTCCCAATACAGAGGTAGACAGAGGTCTAGTCTACACAATTATGTCACTTCGACTCACCTTCCACCAAAGATATTTTCAGGACAACGTAACAGGTGGTGAGCCCGTCGCCGTCTTTATGTACAAGCCAACGATATAATTCGTATATAGGTTTTTGAAAAACCCGTTGGTACGAGCCTGCCACCTGGGGATAAAACTCGGGTCGGCTATCGTGACTTTTGTAACGTAAGGGTAACGTAATTTTAATAAATATATATAATACTATATTATGGCAAACCCTCCCATACTGGAGAAGCTTATGTCAAGAGTTATGATAATGATAATCATGCGCATGTGAATGCTATTATTCAACGTCAAGGGTAAACCGTTGTAGGACCACTGACTATAACATGAATAATATTAGTAGGGTGTGAAAGTTTTCATGGATGTTTGTAACTCATTTACGCAAAAATGGCTGAACAGATTTCACCTTTCACCGAAACAATTTTTTGAGACAACGTGATCGGTGGTGAGCTTGTCACAATCTTTATATTTAAGACATCAATACATGTAAATCATACATAAGTTTTTGAAAAAACTCTTCGGTACGAGGCTACCGTCTGGGTATCGAGCACGGGTCTCTGACTGGAATTCCGATCACCCAACCACTTGGCTATCGTGACTTTTCGTGACTCATGAACTGCTGTCCTTTTCCTTTCAGGTGTAAGAGAGCAGTTGAACCAAGCCACCGCTTTCATAGACGCATCTACTGTTTATGGTTTCGCTGAGAGCAAAGCCGCTCAGCTCCGTCTCGGCGCTGACGGGCAGCTGAAGATGCTGAAGATCGGACCCTGGGAGCTCCTGCCGCCCTCCACGGATCCCAACGACGGGTGCAACACGGTCGAGATGAACGCGCAGGGGAGGTACTGCTTCGAATCAGGTGGGTAGTGACGAGAGTGTATTTACTATTTATTTTTAAGGTCGGTATTGACTTCCCGTGGGTGTCGTAAGAGGAGACTGTGAAAAAGGCCTTGGGAATGTATTTGGCTACCGACAAATGGGGGTTTAGTCAACTCGAAAAATACCAAACCAAAATGTAAGAGAGCATCTAAGGTTCGTGCAGGTACGACAATCCGTTTTACTTAGCATGACTGTTATGGTAAAACCTACCTTACCGGCGAGGCCCATGTCCAGCATTAAAGTCCAAAATTAAAAGCTTGTAACGCCTTATATGTTACTATAGCTTAAGCTAAACCCGGCCTTGGTTTGCTGTGGCACAATCTAATAATTTTTCCAGTACATAGAAGTTTTCTTGTGATTCATAGTTACTTATTGAGGAAACTTTGGCTTGGAATCTTTGATCTTTCCAATTTACTTGGAGTTTCTAGTTCTGTGGAAACATCGGTATGAATATACACTTTCATATAAATGAAACATTGTGCATAAATTTGGGGTCAATTTAACAATTACTTTCCGAGCTTTACGGAAAATAATCATGTTGCGCCCCTTTTGAGCGCCATTAAATGACACCACGAACTAATGACACTTGGAGAACCCACAACTGAACATGATGGAATCAACATAGGAAAAAACATCCAATTCTTTGTTGTTACTGCTATACTACTTTGGAATTATCCTCCCCGTACATATTAAAGAATCTAAAGTCCTCATTTTAAAACTAATTATATACTTTATGTTCTTTCCTCTAAATTTACTACCTGTCGTCAATCACTTTTCTCCTCTTTAGCTGTATGTTTCTTGGTGAACAATAAAGTATATTTTAATTTACTTTTTTTTGGTATTTATGTCATAATTGTCCAGTGATCACACAATATTACTTCTTATTAATATCAGTAATAAATAAATATCTTCACGCCTTTCCCAATAAAGCGGTAGACAGAGGTCTCTTACAATTAAATCCTTTCGACACACTTTCCACCCAAGATGTTTTTGGGACAACGTGACAGGTGGTGAACCCGTCGCCGTCTTTATGTCCAAGCCAACGAAATAAATCGTACATAAGTTTTTTTTTTTTAAAAGGCTAGGCTAGGCTAAAATATAAATTTTGAGTGTTGAATTTATGACGTGCTTGGCGATGTAGAAAAACATCGGTCTATGTGCGATTGGGGTGCACACCAATGTTCAAGATGTCGCTAGCTCTGCGGTCCCGGGTTCGATCGGATCAATGTCGAATGTATTGTAGATTTGCCTATTCTAGATTTGCTCGAGTCTGGATGTTTGTAGTACCTTTGTGGTTTCTGCTTCCGTAACACCCTTTAGCTACTTACTTTGGGATCAGAGGAATGTAGGTGATGTTTTCTATATCTATATATTTATGTGTATCTATTTCTACGTTCAACGTGAACAGTATGAACATCTTGAGTGTGTATATGTGTATTGAGTGTGTTTTTTCTATTCTTATCCTATTATTACTATTTCTATTTATATATAAGTCACGATAGCCGAGTGGTTGGGTGGTCGGAATTTCGAGTCAAGAGACCCGAGTTCAATCCCCAAGTGGCTTCGGTGGAAGGTGGGTCTTAGGGGCATAATTGTCTAACTAGACCTCTGTCTACCCCTGTATTGGGAATTGCGTGAAGATATTTTATATATATTTTTTTTCTATTTATATATCTCTCCGTGTGCAGGCGACGAGCGCGCCAACGAGAACCTGCACCTGACCACGATGCACCTGATCTGGGCGCGGCAGCACAACCGCGTGGCGGCCGCGCTCGCGCGCCTCAACCCCGGCTGGGGCGACGAGCTGGTGTACCAGGAGGCGCGGAGGATCCTCGGCGCGCAGATGCAGCACATCACATACTCCGAGTTCCTGCCGGCCGTGCTCGGTGAGGAGAATGATTACACTCTTTTCTTGACCTAAATTTAAAATTACACAGCAGGGTAGATAAATAATAAATACATATATTAATAGGAAGTCACGATAGCCGAGTTGTTGGGTGGTCGGAATGTTGAGTCGAGAGACCCGAGTTCGGTCCCCAAGTGGCAGTACCAATAGATTTTTCAAAACTTATGTACGAATTTCATCGTTGGCTTGGACATAAAGACGGCGATGGGCTCACCACCTGTCACGTTGTCCCGAAAATATCTTCGGTGGAAGGTGGGTCAAAGGGACTTAATTGTCTAGACTTGACCTCTGTCTACCCCTGTATTGGGAATTGCGTAAAGATATTTATTTATTTTATATTTATTTATATATTAATAGGGATAACATCACATACATTGCTGCGATCCCAATTTAAGATGCTAAAGCACTTGTGATATGGGAGTCGGAAACAACGAAGGCACCACAAATATCCAGACCCGAGAAAATGTAGAAATAGTGCTTTTTCTACATTGACCCGACCGGGAATAGAACCCGCGGCCTCGAGATGGCGACACCTTGAAAACCGGTGTACACGCCACTCGTCCACGAAGGTCGTCACCTATGTTTTGAAGTGGACTGTTGGAAGACTGTTATGGAAAGTCAAAAGGCTTGTCTGCCTAGGAATCGTCTGGGTCAGTACCACACTCGTACCTATTTCTGCAGACAAACTGCCGTGTAACAACTTTGGTTTGTAGGGTATAAAGAGCCATTGTGATCACGTACTACACTTCATCTTTGTCGGTCGGTCGTTGATATACCATATACGTTAATGTATGATATACTACTCTTTCTCTGTTGATCTTTATTATTATTATTATTATAAATAAAAAATATATAGGTACGAGAGATCCGAGTTCGATCCCCAGGTGGTAGGCTCGCAGCAATGAGTTTTTTAAAAACTTAGTTTACTTTATTGTTCGTAGATATGTATATTTGAAGATATTTTATTTACTTTATTGCAATAAAAATATCTATTTCCTAAGTGCTAACAATACATTTTATTCTGGGAGAGGTCGTGTATTGGGAATTGAAGAAGAAAGGAGAAAGAAAGAAAGAATCTTCTTTCTTTCTTCTTCTTCTATTGGGAATTGCGTGAAGATATTTTGGTTTTTCTTAGCACAACTGTCTAAGTTGAGTGAACTTGTTCGCAGGCAACGACGTGATGTGGGCACTGAACCTGACACTGCAGCCGGACGGCTACGCGGACACGTACGACCCGGAGGTGGACCCCTCAATCGCCAACCACTTCTCCGCAGCGGCGTTTCGCTTCGCGCACACCCTGCTGCCGGTATGTTGTTGGTTGTAATAAAAAAAATATCTTCACGCAATTCCCAACACAGGGGTCTAGTTTAGACATTTAAGTCCCTTTGACCCACCTTCCACCCAAGATATTTTCGGAGACAGGTGGTGAGCCCGTCGCCGTAATTCGGTTGTTCACGTTGTCCCGAAAATATCTCCGGCGGAAGGTGGGTCAGAGGAACTTATCTGTCTAGACTTGACCTCTGTCTACCCCTGTATTGGGAATTGCGTGAAGATATTTATTTATTATTATTTATTTAACTAGGTCCTCTGGGATCTGATCAATGTACGTGAAATTGTCCCTATGTATGTATGTATGTATATATATACCTTCTATAGAACTAAACAAGTATTGTGAAACATCCATTAACAGTGCTCTGCACTCTTCGGAATGCAATTAGTTGTTATTTTAAAATAAAACTTGACTTTGGCACAGACACAAAAAGTTTAACGCATGACAAGCAAAAAATAAGTAATAAAAATATATTTTTCGAATTACCGAATTACGTAGTAATTCATATGTTCACTCGTATAACGAATTTTAAGCAAGTCAATGCAGAGGTGTTCTGTGACAAGACCTCTCCCAGAATAAAGCATATTGTTAGCAGTATTACTTAGGAAATAGATATTTATTATTGCAATCTATAAATAAAATTACTTCACGCAATTGCCAAGACAGAGGTCTAGTCTAGACAATTAAGTCCCTTCGACCCACCTTCCACCAAAGATATTTTCGGGACACATGACAGCCAGTCGCCGTCTTTATGTCCAAGCCATATAATTCGTACATAAGTTTTTGAAAAACCCATTAGTACGAGCCTGCCACCTGAGGATCGAACTCTGGTCTCTCGACTCGAAATTCCGACCACCCAATCATTCGGCTATTGTGACTTTCCTCAAAGAAGTTGTAACTAATTGATTTTGCATTAATAGAATTAATAAAATAGAAAAGTCACGATAGCCGAGTTGTTGGGTGGCCGGAATTTCGAGTCGAGAGACCTGAGTTCGATCCCCAGGTGGCAGTACCAATGAGTTTTCAAAAACTTATGTACGAATATCGTTGGCTTGGACATAAAGGCGGCGACGGGCTCACCACCTGTCACGTTGTCCCGAAAATATCTTCGGCGGAAGGTGGGTCAGAGGAACTTATCTGTCTAGACTTGACCTCTGTCTACCCCTGTATTGGGAATTGCGTGAAGATATTTATTTATTATTATTTATTTAACTAGGTCCTCTGGGATCTGATCAATGTACGTGAAATTGTCCCTATGTATGTATGTATGTATATATATACCTTCTATAGAACTAAACAAGTATTGTGAAACATCCATTAACAGTGCTCTGCACTCTTCGGAATGCAATTAGTTGTTATTTTAAAATAAAACTTGACTTTGGCACAGACACAAAAAGTTTAACGCATGACAAGCAAAAAATAAGTAATAAAAATATATTTTTCGAATTACCGAATTACGTAGTAATTCATATGTTCACTCGTATAACGAATTTTAAGCAAGTCAATGCAGAGGTGTTCTGTGACAAGACCTCTCCCAGAATAAAGCATATTGTTAGCAGTATTACTTAGGAAATAGATATTTATTATTGCAATCTATAAATAAAATTACTTCACGCAATTTCCAAGACAGAGGTCTAGTCTAGACAATTAAGTCCCTTCGACCCACCTTCCACCAAAGATATTTTCGGGACACATGACAGCCAGTCGCCGTCTTTATGTCCAAGCCAACGATATAATTCGTACATAAGTTTTTGAAAAACCCATTAGTACGAGCCTGCCACCTGAGGATCGAACTCTGGTCTCTCGACTCGAAATTCCGACCACCCAATCATTCGGCTATTGTGACTTTCCTCAAAGAAGTTGTAACTAATTGATTTTGCATTAATAGAATTAACAAAATAGAAAAGTCACGATAGCCGAGTTGTTGGGTGGCCGGAATTTCGAGTCGAGAGACCCGAGTTCGATCCCCAGGTGGCAGTACCAATGAGTTTTTCAAAAACTTATGTACGAATATCGTTGGCTTGGACATAAAGGCGGCGACGGGCTCACCACCTGTCACGTTGTCCCGAAAATATCTTCGGTGGAAGGTTGGTCAAAGGGACTTAATTGTCTAGACTTGACCTCTGTCTACCCCCTGTATTGGGAATTGCGTGAAGATATTTTATAACAAAATATAAACTTTAGACCCGTACATAATTGTATCTGCCAATTCGCCATTTTACATACAAAGCTCGTGACGGCTTATGTTTATCTATCCTGACTATCTATCATATAAATTATCTTATTTTTAGTCTTTAGAGCTTTTTATCGTTAATTTGATAAAAACAATACATAACATTAAAAGTCATGAAAATGGCACGAGCCTGCCACCTGGGGATCGAGAACGGTTCTCTCGACTCGAAATTCCGACCACCCAACCAACTTTTTACATTTTTATCTACACCTGCAACAGTAACTGACTGAGGTTCACGTGGTCCGACCCTCGCAGGGTCTGATCCGCAACGTGGAAGCTGACAACGGTAGCGTGAACTACGTGCACCTCCACGAGATGCTGTTCAACCCGTACGCGCTGTACCGCGCGCGGGGGCCCGCCGCCGCCGTCGCCTCCGCAATGTCCACGCCCGTGCACGGCGTCGACCCGCACGTCACCACCGAGGTACCACACACCGATCAAATCAAATCAAATCAAATGTCTTCACTATATTCTCAATACAGGGATAGATAGTCTAGACAATTAAGTCGTTTCGACCCACCTTCCACCGAAGACATTCTTTATGACAACGTGATAATAATTTAATTAATAATTTTTGTAATAATTAAAATCTTACGATATATGAGGTCTAGACAATTAAGTCCCTTCGACCCACCTTCCACCGAAGACATTCTTTATGCCAACGAGATAATAATTTAGTTAATAATTTTTGTAATAATTAAAATCTTACGATATATGAGGTCTAGACAATTAAGTCGTTTCGACCGTCTTCAACCGAAGACATTCTTTATGCCAACGAGATAATAATTTAGTTAATAATTTTTGTAATAATTAAAATCTTACGATATATGAGGTCTAGACAATTAAGTCCCTTCGACCCACCTTCCACCGAAGACATTCTTTATGCCAACGAGATAATAATTTAGTTAATAATTTTTGTAATAATTAAAATCTTACGATATATGAGGTCTAGACAATTAAGTCGTTTCGACCCACCTTCCACCGAAGACATTCTTTATGACAACGTGATAATAATTTAATAATAATAATAAATGAAAATAAAATAAATATCTTCAAGCAATTCTCGATACAAGGGTAGAAAGGTCTAGTTTAGACAATTATGTCCCTCGACCCACCTTCCACCGAAGATACTTTCGGAAATAAAATGTCCCGAAAATATCTTCGGTGGAAGGTGGGTCAAAGGGACTTAATTGTCTAGACTTGACCTCTGTCTACCCCCTGTATTGGGAATTGCGTGAAGATATTTTATAACAAAATATAAACTTTAGACCCGTACATAATTGTATCTGCCAATTCGCCATTTTACATACAAAGCTCGTGACGGCTTATGTTCATCTATCCTGACTATCTATCATATAAATTATCTAATTTTTAGTCTTTAGAGCTTTTTATCGTTAATTTGATAAAAACAATACATAACATTAAGAGTCATGAAAATGGTACGAGCCTGCCACCTGGGGGACGAGATCGGTTCTCTCGACTCGAAATTCCGACCACCCAACCAACTTTTACATTTTATCTACACCTGCAACGGTAACGCGGCTGCAGGGGTTCGTGGTCCGGCCTGGGGTCTGATCCGCAACGTGGAAGCTGACAATGGTAGCGTGAACTACGTGCACCTCCACGAGATGCTGTTCAACCCGTACGCGCTGTACCGCGCGCGGGGGCCCGCCGCCGCCGTCGCCTCCGCAATGTCCACGCCCGTGCACGGCGTCGACCCGCACGTCACCACCGAGGTACCACACACCGATCAAATCAAATCAAATCAAATGTCCTCACTATATTCTCAATACAGGGATAGATAGTCTAGACAATTAAGTCGTTTCGACCCACCTTCCACCGAAGACATTCTTTATGACAACGTGATAATAATTTAATAATAATAATAAATGAAAATAAAATTAATATCTTCAAGCAATTCTCGATACAAGGGTAGAGAAAGGTCTAGTTTAGACAATTATGTCCCCTCGACCCACCTTCCACCGAAGATACTTTCGGGAAATAAAATGTCCCGAAAATAATAATAATAATAATGAAAATAAAATTAATATCTTCAAGCAATTCTCGATACAAGGGTAGAAAGGTCTAGTTTGAACAATTATGTCCCCTCGACCCACCTTCCACCGAAGACATTCTTTATGCCAACGAGATAATAATTTAGTTAATAATTTTTGTAATAATTAAAATCTTACGATATATGAGGTCTAGACAATTAAGTCGTTTCGACCCGTCTTCAACCGAAGACATTCTTTATGCCAACGAGATAATAATTTAGTTAATAATTTTTTGTAATAATTAAAATCTTACGATATATGAGGTCTAGACAATTAAGTCGTAAGGTATTTTTGTGACAACGTGACAGGTGGTAAGCCTGTCGGCGTCTTAATGTCCATGCCAATGATGTAATTCGTACACAAGTTTTTGAAAATACCCATTGATACGAGCCTGCCACCTGGGGATCGAACTCGGGTGTCTTGACTCGAATTCCGTCCACTCGGCTATCGTGACTTTTTTCACGATTTTTCATCAAATCATTTATCTATTCAAGTAACATACATTACATCCATCGATATCACATTTATAAGTAACAAGGTTCCTCTAACGGAGAAGAAACAGGCGAAAGAATGGTGTGTCCTTTTTTAGCTTTCTTTCATAAAGGAAAAACAAAATTTAACACTTCTTTAATTAGAAACAGCATGGGGGTGATCAACTCATCAGTTGTTACTATCATTAATATATTCATTTATATTGTAATAACCCTTTTTGTACAGTTTTTTCTTTGACAAATGCTTTAAACCTGTTTATAGGCAAACTTTGTACTTTTACCGAGTTTTGTTGTAGAAGCTTACACACCACCTATGAATAGAGTTACTCTATTGAGTCTAGTAACAGGAAACACTTGGAACACCACCACCACTGCTATAATTCTACTAGGATCACCACCTGTCTATTAATATTTACCTACTTCACGCATAGTCGCTGACGGAGTAGACAGAGAGCACAGATAGACAATTGTCACGATCCTCACACGCCTCTATCATTTTGCTATATATGTTTGTGTGATGAATATGAGATGAGACATGGATGTTTAAATGTATATCTGAATAATTATCTATATAACTGCACTGTACTGTTAGCTTGGCCACTAAGGCGGCGATAGGCTCACCGTTTGTCACCTTGACCTTCTTCTCAGTGAAAGGTGGACTTAAGGATTTAATTGTAGACCTTGCCCACCCTGTATTGGGAATTGCGTGAAGATATTTATTTTATTTTATTTTATTTTATGTATTTTTATGGATTTATTACGTATATATTTTATAATACTTTATTTATTTTATTTTATTTTATTTTATTTTATTTTATGTATTTTTATGGATTTATTACGTATATATTTTATAATACTTTATTTATTTTATTTTATGTATTTTTATGGATTTATTACGTATATATTTTATAATACTTTATTTATTTTATTTTATGTATTTTTATGGATTTATTACGTATATATTTTATAATACTTTATTTATTTTATTTTATTTTATTTTATTTTATTTTATTTTATTTTATGTATTTTTATGGATTTATTACGTATATATTTTATAATACTTTATTTATTTTATTTTATTTTATGTATTTTTATGGATTTATTACGTATATATTTTATAATACTTTATTTATTTTATTTTATGTATTTTTATGGATTTATTACGTATATATTTTATAATACTTTATTTATTTTATTTTATTTTATTTTATGTATTTTTATGGATTTATTACGTATATATTTTATAATACTTTATTTATTTTATTTTATGTATTTTTATGGATTTATTACGTATATATTTTATAATACTTTATTTATTTTATTTTATTTTATGTATTTTTATGGATTTATTACGTATATATTTTATAATACTTTATTTATTTTATTTTATGTATTTTTATGGATTTATTACGTATATATTTTATAATACTTTATTTATTTTATTTTATTTTATTTTATTTTATTTTATTTTATTTTATGTATTTTTATGGATTTATTACGTATATATTTTATAATACTTTATTTATTTTATTTTATGTATTTTTATGGATTTATTACGTATATATTTTATAATACTTTATTTATTTTATTTTATGTATTTTTATGGATTTATTACGTATATATTTTATAATACTTTATTTATTTTATTTTATGTATTTTTATGGATTTATTACGTATATATTTTATAATACTTTATTTATTTTATTTTATTTTATTTTATGTATTTTTATGGATTTATTACGTATATATTTTATAATACTTTATTTATTTTATTTTATTTTATTTTATGTATTTTTATGGATTTATTACGTATATATTTTATAATACTTTATTTATTTTATTTTATTTTATGTGTATAGAAACCCAACCAGCGCAAGCACCAGCGCTTCATCAGCAGTATTTTTATTACTATATAAACTGAAAATAAGTGTAGTCTAATTATAATTAACACTTCATCATGAGTGTTTGTGTGCGCGAGCGCGCGTGCGCTTGTGTGTGTGTGTGTGTGTGTGTGTGTGTGTGTCACTCGCAAACAATCAAATCAAATTAAATAAATATTTTCACTACAAGGCCAATACAGGGATACATGGAGGTGTAGACAATTAAGTCGTTTCGACCCGTCTTCAACCGAAGACATTCTTTATGCCAACGAGATAATAATTTAATAATAATAATAATAAATGAAAATAAAATTAATATCTTCAAGCAATTCTCGATACAAGGGTAGAAAGGTCTAGTTTGAACAATTAAGTCGTAAGGTATTTTTGTGACAACGTGACAGGTGGTAAGCCCGTCGGCGTCTTAATGTCCAAGCCAATGATGTAATTCGTACACAAGTTTTTGAAAATACCCATTGATACGACCCTGCCACCTGGGGATCGAACTCGGGTGTCTTGACTCGAATTCCGTCCACTCGGCTATCGTGACTTTTTCACGATTTTTCATCAAATCATTTATCTATTCAAGTAACATACATTACATCCATCGATATCACATTTATAAGTAACAACAGGTTCCTCTAACGGAGAAGAAACAGGCGAAAGAATGGTGTGTCCTTTTTTAGCTTTCTTTCATAAAGGAAAAACAAAATTTAACACTTCTTTAATTAGAAACAGCATGGGGGTGATCAACTCATCAGTTGTTACTATCATTAATATATTCATTTATATTGTAATAACCCTTTTTGTACAGTTTTTTCTTTGACAAATGCTTTAAACCTGTTTATAGGCAAACTTTGTACTTTTACCGAGTTTTGTTGTAGAAGCTTACACACCACCTATGAATAGAGTTACTCTATTGAGTCTAGTAACAGGAAACACTTGGAACACCACCACCACTGCTATAATTCTACTAGGATCACCACCTGTCTATTAATATTTACCTACTTCACGCATAGTCGCTGACGGAGTAGACAGAGAGCACAGATAGACAATTGTCACGATCCTCACACGCCTCTATCATTTTGCTATATATGTTTGTGTGATGAATATGAGATGAGACATGGATGTTTAAATGTATATCTGAATAATTATCTATATAACTGCACTGTACTGTTAGCTTGGCCACTAAGGCGGCGATAGGCTCACCGTTTGTCACCTTGACCTTCTTCTCAGTGAAAGGTGGACTTAAGGATTTAATTCTAGACCTCCGTCTACCCCTGTATTGGGAATACAGGAGGTATTGGGAATATGTGTGAAGATATGCAAGACCTGTGTACAGTAAACAAAGAGAAAATAAAAAGTCCAGGTGCGGATTGGCGATCGCCGTACCATACACCACGACGCTTCTGCCCGTCGCCAAATATACCAGTTTTGTTGGGTATTTTTCGAGATGTATATACTGTCATTTGTGGGTTGCCAATATAATAGCGTTTACAAGGCTATTTCCCCTTGACGCCTTTTATGAAACTCAGTTCATAAAATGCAGTAAAAACACACTTAGTCACTGTAATGAGTTTTTACGACTTAGTTTTTATGAGTTTTGAAATTACTTGTTACTGCTCGTATAAACAACATAAACTTTTATATATATAAAATTACTCATACATTAAGTCAATAAGATATATCAATAAGAATAATAAATCCAGATAGGTGAATAAACTAAGAAAAAATTCAGTCTCGGAAAAAATAAAAAAATTTTCTTGGTTAATACAATAACAACAGATTTTTCAAATTGCAATCCGTTTTTATAAAACTGGCAACTTTTTTTCAATTTATTGCTAATAACAATCATAAATATTTCGAATTTGTTTCATTATCTTTTCAAAAATAAAAGCTTCAAAATATGCATGTTTCCACAAGGTCGTTGACACGCTGTATAGATCAATGAATGTCTAGAGCTATCGTAATGCAAATCTTTTTTTTAAATATCGTGCTTAGACAAAGGCAGCAATTATGGTACATGAAATTTTTATTCTTAATGAAAACGGTTAATACTCGAACGCATTTATAAATATTATGTACTGTTGTACTATATGTCTGACATAATAATTATTCTATTTTAGCTAAGCAACCATCTATTCGAGCGTCCAATAGTGATGAACGTTTCAACGGAACCGGTGAAAAAGCCCGGTCCGTGCGGTCTGGACTTGATTTCCCTGAACATCCAGCGCGGTCGCGACCACGGTCTGCCCGCGTACCCCGCATGGCGGGAACACTGCGGTCTTTCGAGACCGAAGACCTGGGAAGATCTGGACGAGATCTTTGATGAACTGTCGCTGAGTAGGATATGTAAGATTTACAAGTAAGTAAACAGGCTTACTGTGACTCTGTAGATATCTAATCAAATCTACATCTGAGTTAGACAAGTCATGGAGCATTAGAATTTTTTGCATAAATTGGGAGCCCATGTTAAAGTTCTGGTAGTTGGGACCAAACTGGAAGTATACTCTCTTCAACAAAGAAAGAATTTTCGAAATCGGTTTACATGTGACGGAGAACCGAATTGAAAACCTCCTCCTTTTTAGAGTCAAGTTAGGAGTTAACATTACTCGTATGTATATCTTCTTTTTTCAAGTTTTGTTGTTCAAAGTAATTTCTGGTGGAAACTGTATCGAAAGGAGTAAACTGTCTGAGTACTCTCACGTCGTTTCTTAAAGGGAAGAGACGATATAGCATTTTCCGCAATCACTTATCATAAAGCAAAGCTGTTGTTAAGTTGTAAAATTGCACCCATGTATCTATATGTGCAAGACTGGAACAGCTGCAAGTGCGTTGTCGACTTTTGAAGAACAGAATGGGAGATAACCGTCGGAAGAAGTTAGAGACGGGTACAGCAATGAAAGAGACTTGAGACATCTCATGTATCAGTTAAACAACGAAGCTTCTGCCCGTCGCCAAATATACCAGCTTTGTTGGGTATTTTTCGAGATGTATATACTGTCATTTGTGGGTTGCCAATATAATAGCGTTTACAAGGCTATTTCCCCTTGACGCCTTTTATGAAACTCAGTTCATAAAATGCAGTAAAAACACACTTAGTCACTGTAATGAGTTTTTACGACTTAGTTTTTATGAGTTTTGAAATTACTTGTTACTGCTCGTATAAACAACATAAACTTTTATATATATAAAATTATTCATACATTAAGTCAATAAGATATATCAATAAGAATAATAAATCCAGATAGGTGAATAAACTAAGAAAAAATTCAGTCTCGGAAAAAATAAAAAAATTTTCTTGGTTAATACAATAACAACAGATTTTTCAAATTGCAATCCGTTTTTATAAAACTGGCAACTTTTTTTCAATTTATTGCTAATAACAATCATAAATATTTCGAATTTGTTTCATTATCTTTTCAAAAATAAAAGCTTCAAAATATGCATGTTTCCACAAGGTCGTTGACACGCTGTATAGATCAATGAATGTCTAGAGCTATCGTAATGCAAATCTTTTACTTTTTTTTTAAATATCGTGCTTAGACAAAAGGCAGCAATTATGGTACATGAAATTTTTATTCTTAATGAAAACGGTTAATACTCGAACGCATTTATAAATATTATGTACTGTTGTACTATATGTCTGACATAATAATTATTCTATTTTAGCTAAGCAACCATCTATTCGAGCGTCCAATAGTGATGAACGTTTCAACGGAACCGGTGAAAAAGCCCGGTCCGTGCGGTCTGGACTTGATCTCCCTGAACATCCAGCGCGGTCGCGACCACGGTCTGCCCGCGTACCCCGCATGGCGGGAACACTGCGGTCTTTCGAGACCGAAGACCTGGGAAGATCTGGACGAGATCTTTGATGAACTGTCGCTGAGTAGGATATGTAAGATTTACAAGTAAGTAAAGAGGCTTACTGTGACTCTGTAGATATCTAATCAAATCTACATCTGAGTTAGACAAGTCATGGAGCATTAGAATTTTTTGCATAAATTGGGAGCCCATGTTAAAGTTCTGGTAGTTGGGACCAAACTGGAAGTATACTCTCTTCAACAAAGAAAGAATTTTCGAAATCGGTTTACATGTGACGGAGAACCGAATTGAAAACCTCCTCCTTTTTAGAGTCAAGTTAGGAGTTAACATTACTCGTATGTATATCTTCTTTTTTCAAGTTTTGTTGTTCAAAGTAATTTCTGGTGGAAACTGTATCGAAAGGAGTAAACTGTCTGAGTACTCTCACGTCGTTTCTTAAAGGGAAGAGACGATATAGCATTTTCCGCAATCACTTATCATAAAGCAAAGCTGTTGTTAAGTTGTAAAATTGCACCCATGTATCTATATGTGCAAGACTGGAACAGCTGCAAGTGCGTTGTCGACTTTTGAAGAACAGAATGGGAGATAACCGTCGGAAGAAGTTAGAGACGGGTACAGCAATGAAAGGGCTTGAGACATCTCATGTATCGGATTAAACAACGAAGCAACCGCCACGAAGTGACTGCTTCAGACCATTCAGAAACTGTCGTGCTTCGCTGCGTCACAGCGAAATGTATATGCAGCATAAGCAGGTGCTCGTGGCATTACAGGAGCGTGGACGACATCGACCTGTACACGGGCGCGCTGGCGGAGCGGCCGCGCGGCCGGCTGCTCGGCGCCACGCTCACCTGCCTCGTGGCAGACCAGTTCCTGCGGCTCAAGCGCGGCGACCGCTACTGGTACGAGAGCGCGGACCCCGCCGTCGCCTTCAGCGAGGGTAAGCACGTGCTCCAGCTCGCCTGCCTCGTCTTGAGGTGCCCTGAGGCAGACCAGTTCCTGCGCCTCAAGCTTGACAGAACGCACCAGTAGTAGGCCTCGGATTAATTTGGAATCTAGTACATTTACAAATTACTGATGATCTGGCACGTGGCTGACAGAAGTATACAGCCAATAGCAAGCTTGATAAGAACTCGTTAGATTTTCCTTAAAACTTAATACACAATGTTGTTTATGAATATATGTCTAAAGAAAAGAGTATTTATTTCCCAGAACAATTGTTCGAGATCCGAAAAACAACGTTGGGCAGCGTGATCTGTGCGAACGAGGATCTGTTGGACCTGGCCCAGCCCAGGGTGATGGAAGCTCCGAGCGCGGTGAATCCTCTCGTGAATTGCAAGGAGCTGCCCCAACCTGACTTCACACCCTGGAAAGATCCCGCAGCAGCGGGCAAACCGGCGAAGAAATCAAAAAACAAACCCACGAACAAGCCAAAAAGCGTATGAAAGTTCACGTCATGATTAGGAATCAAAACTTTTCAGTGCATAATTTATGAAACTGTATGTTTAGATATAGGTACAGACTAAAGATAGTTATTTCTCTTTGAAAAGTAACAATTCTTCAAATATTTTGTATATTTTTAAAATGTAAACTTAAAAAAAAACGTTTCGATTTATAATCGAAAAACAGTAATATAAAATTTTGATAAAATTAATTAACTGGCCGGTTGTCATTTACTTTTTTAAAATAAATTTTCCCGCGTTTCATCGTTGTCTGTAGTACGTCTTTAAAAATAGAACCACAATAATCACTCCCTTAGCTGGTATTATAATGTTATAGTACAATGTAGTAATAAGCGTGTAATTATATTCAATGAATGTGAATGGAATCTGTGCCAAAATAAAGATTACGTAGTAAATGTCAAGATATTAGTTGTTGAATGTGTGCTTCACAAAGTAGCGTAGCTAGCTCAATATCTCCGTTTAAAATTTTGTATTTCCAGTTTATGTAATCGTAGGTAGGTACTATGCTTTTAGAATAAAAATTTACACTGGTTAAAAATTACAACAAATTTGTTCGCAATCGTCTTGTAATGTCATCTCTAGAGCTGTGTAATGATCTATTAGCGAGAAAAATCTCATAGAATAAAGCATCTTCAGTTTCACCAAAATATTTCCATTTTTCTCTATTTGTCTTTTCCAAATGTATTTTTAATGAGACCCAGCCCTAGTTACGAACTCAACAAAAAATATCAGGCAAATTGGTCGAGTCCTTCTTAAGTGGTGAACTTTCAAACAAACTTATTTATTTATTTAATTTTCGAGATAAACTTACAGTTAACAAAACAAAATATAATATCAATGTATAGAAAAAAAAATATATTCTTTAAATACATTCATTATTGGAAAAATATATAATGAAATACTTTTTGAATTACATCAATGATAATAATAGATCTTTTCACAATATGGCGGTAAGTTGTTCCTATTGCTATCCTGAAAGTTTACTGCGTACTACTAACCTAAACTGTACTAATTTCATTATAGATTTTAAAATTTATTTGCTGTCTCTTTTGTACAAAGTTTTGTCAAGGTTATGACAATTTTTATTGCTTACTTATGTGTGGATAGAATGTATATCTTTCTTCATCTGCTAGATAAAATAATGTTAAATATATACTAATAATTTGTATTTTGTATATCGATTAAATGTTTAGCATTTATAGTATTAATATTATTTTACGCTACGTATGTACTTTTTTCTAATGAGTGTTAAGTTTTATAATGTTTTATATTTATGCTTATAATTTAAATGATTTACTTTATTGTCTATGAATACTTGATATATAGTGCCTTATTGTGGTTACCTTATGAAATTTATTTTAATGCTTGTTATAAACATAAGTGACAATTATTGTATATTTGATTTGAATAAATATGTTTTCATTTTTAGCGTATTATTTTATAGAATATTGCTACTCCTGCAACACTTCTAATATTTCAGCTACAAAAAACACTTGACATTAAAACAATTTATTGTAAAATGTGACCTAAAGAAACCGGTTTTTTGACCTACCTGGACATGTGGTATACATAAAGGTTTTCATGGTGTCTCCAGCTCAGAGGTCCTGCTGATTCCCGGAGAGATCAATGTAGAAAAAACTTTTTATACACTCTATCAGGTCAGGTTGTTTGTGGTACCTTCGTTGTTTCCAATTTAATAACACATTGCTTAAGCTAGTTACTTCGAAATCAGAGCAATGCAGATGATGTTGTCCTAGCTTTGCATGTATTTATTATTTGCTTATTATTATTTTTATAGGTAGTCACGATAGCCGAGTGGTTGGGTGATCGGTATTTAAGTGAAGAGACTCTAGTTCTATGGGCAGGTGATAGTACTAGTACCAATGAGTTTTTTTCAAAACCTTATGTACGATTTATGTCGTTGACTTGGACATAAAAACGGCGACAGACTCACCACCTGGTGAATCTGTCGCCAGGTCATGTTTTCGATGAAAGTTGTGTTAAAAGGTCAAAAGGTGGGTTTCTGGACCTTTGTCTATGAAGATATTTTTTAATAAAAATATTGCCTTGTAAAACCATTAAAAACCTAGGATGTAGGCAGAGGTTTATATAATTTTGTCTTTTTAACCCACCTTTCGGCCAAGACTATTTTTTTTAATAAATACATATATAGATATGGACAACATCACATACATTGATCCGATCCCAATGTAAGATGCTAAAGCACTTGAGGTATGGGAATCGGAAACAACGAAGGCACCACAAACACCCAGACCCGAGAAAATGTAGAAAAAGTGGTTTTTCTACATTGATCCGAACGGGAATCGAACCCGGGACCTCGAGATGGCGTCACTTTGAAAACCAGTGTTTACGCCACTCGTCCACGGAGGTCGTCACTTCATTTGTACACACACACGTCATTTGGTAATACAATATATAGATAGGTGGTGAATCTTACGCCGTCTTAGAGCCTACAGTACATAATACTTACGTAGATACATGTGTACATACATAAATAGTCACACGTACACATAAACATATGACTCGAGAATAAAGATTCATTCTCATCACGCAAATTTAGTCCCCCTGTGTGACCCTGCCTTTGGCCCTTAGGTCAAAGGCATGGTCACCACCAAATTGTTCTTTGTATCGTCTAAATTACATATGACCCAAAACGTAGAAATAGTATATAGACCGAATTTCTTTATTAAATAAAAAAATATCATCATGCCATTCCCATATAGAGATAGACAGAGGTGTAGAGAATTAAGTCCTTTCGACTCACCTTCCACCGAAGACATTAATGGGACGATTGGTGAGCGCACCGCATCGTCTTTATATCCAATCCAACGATATAAATCGTACATAAGTTTTGAAAAAAAAAACACCATTGGATTCCCCTTGAAACCTTCTGGATCGAACTCTGGTCTCTTGATTCGAATTCCGATCACCCAACCTCACGGCTATCTTGCCATTTTTTTTACTTTTTTTTTTAATTCTTAAGCATAAGTATTTAAACGGACTGACAAGTGGATGCGTGACTCAGATATTTGAGCATTGTTATTTGGCTATCAGTGGGAAGGTGATGGCCTTGCTTACTGAAACGAGTCCTGATGTTTGACAAACTTAATTGCCGAAGCAATTCCGCGGATGTGTATCTTATGTGGTCGTAATAGGGTATAAACTGATTATACGAGCGGTAAAATAAAATTTGTGCTATGTATAAGGAGTCTGACGTCATTTATTCGCGTATCCTAAACCTTGAGTTATCTTAGGTATTGCATGACATAATGCTACTATTAAAAAAAAACTAACATAACTACCAGAATAGAAATTTACAATTTTAAACCTTAAACAGTAAAACACAAATTTCATTTTAGTTATAGGTTATGTAGAATATATAACAGTATAATTCTCAAGCCACAAATTATAGTTGTGGCGCGAAAAATGCAACTTGAACTTTTTAATAATTTATTTCCAGCTTTTAGTAGCTCGTTAACTTTCACTTTTGTAGTAATTATGTTGTTGTTTTGTTTATCTTTCCCATTGTATTTATTTAATTACAATATAAGACACGATAGCCGAGTGGTTGGATGATCGGAATTGGAATCGGGATGTTCGAGTTCGATCCCCAGGAAGAAGACTAATACTTATAAGTTTTTTCGAAAGATCAGTAAGATTTGAAATGTTAGCTTCGACATAAAGACAACAAAGTATCAATATCTGTCATATATCCCAAAGAAACTCTTGGCGTGAAGATATTTTTTGAACGTTTTCAATTTCGCCGGAGGTCGTTTGACGTTGACAACGTGAAAGGTTGTGAGCCAGTCGTAATTTAAGTGTCCAAGCTACATATACAATATGAGATACTAAAAACACATTTTGTAAGAGGTATGATCGTTTGGTACGACCCTGCCACCTGGGGATCGAACACGGCTCTCTTCTCGAATTCCGTGATGTTGTCCCTATCTATGTATGTATGTATAGTGGTTATGATGTAAGAATTACCTGCACGTGCCAAGCGTTGTGCCAATCGAGCAATATACGCTGTGATGGTAATGGCTAGGAACAGTGCCAAAGCGTCTTTATAACGTTGGTATTTATGTATTTATGATGGTGTTTAGGTTGGCAAAGTCTATTGCACACCTCGATTGTAAAACGGAGAGGCAGTGTTCTATTATTATTAATACGGGAACTCATATTTATTTTGTAGGAGTTATAGTAAGGTGGCTTACTCTGAAGACATTTTCTTGGTACAACGTGACAGATGGTAAGCCTCTTCCAAAGTCAGAGCGAATATGACCAGCAGCGTCTGAGGTTCGACTGGTCTGGTACGGCGATCGCCAATCCGCTTGTCAAAAGTTATGTCATTATGGCAAATCCTCCCTATGGGAGAGGTCTATGTCTTGCAGTTGAGATTAACAGGCCGTTATATATGTATGTATGAATATATGTATGTATGTATGTATGTAACCACTTGGCTATCGTGACTATAGAAAGAAGAATAACAATTTCTTGTATTTACGCGAATACTACACATTTTAAATAAAACGATTTTTGGATATTATCGCGATTTCAATTAGTTTTTACAAACTATTTTTACTTCCCGACGTTTCGGATGCTTTACATCATAGTCACCGTCACGGGGGGACTGTCACCCGTGACCACGGATGTTGATATGTGAAAATAGTTTGTAAAAACTAATTATCAGCGCGATAAAATCTGAAAATCGTTTTATTTAAAAATAGAACGAAGAATCTTACACATGCGTTTTCAGCTCGTAGAACTTAGATGAAATTCCTCATAGCCCGTAATTACCTTGGCCCCTGTATAACTCCTCATACAGGAACAGAACAATTCGTACACTATTTGACGACAAGAATAAGTCAGTGTTATTTACCCAGATGACTCCTACTTTTCTGAGAATAAGTCTAATAACCTATAAAATAGCATTATAAAGTATCAAATAGCAATTTTAATTGTTACTAAAAATTCGACAAGTATATGTAACTGTATCTTCGCTACATGTCAATAGATGGCGCTGTAATAAAATTTTCATGAATAATAATTTATTTTTTGCGTATACACTTTTTTTTTTTTGGTTTGGAAAAATCTAACACAATATAAACCTTGGATTGGGGGTTTGTTGGGGACCTATTTTTATAACAACTCTTTTTGGACAGAATGAACAAAAATGTCTAGACTTCTAAACCCCAGTATTTGATAATGCGGTGGTAAGCTCTTTTCAAAATTTATTTTTTATTTTAGTGTTTAAAGTTGAAAAAGATTAAATTACAATGTAAAATAAAATACTAATATATTGCCAAAATTGCAATTGAAGCTGAGGGTTGCTGATTCGAATCCCGCTAGGGGCAAACATTTGAGTTATGAACGCGAACTCGAGAACAGGAGTCATGAACGTTTATTTATATTTATAAATATTTATCTATTTTTCTTTGCCTTTTCGTGTTCTTTTTGAAGGCGAATCAATATATAATTTTTATTACGTATATTTGCAGTTTCTTTTGCGTTTTTTTTTTTATTACCTCCTACATATTGATTTAGGTATTGCGTGCTTATATTCGTTGGTTTATTTGAGTTTATGTTTGTTCGCACTCAGAGCCTTTATGGATTTTGGAAATCATTTCACATTCATAAAATGTAATTCGTTTGTTTGTCGTTCACATTCATAAAATGTAATTTGTTCCTTAAAAGTTCGTAATTCTGCCGAAAGATAGCGCTGTAATGTAAATACACTTAAATGCATATATATTCCTTGAACTTGTGCTCGAAAATCTCTAACATACATAGATTAAATATGATAAGTTTTTTTTAATAGTCTTACAGCTTTAGTTCTGCACAAATATATGTCGTTTTCATGTATCTAAATATTATTATTTATATCTCACATGTTATCATGTTCGCGCGTGTCCAACAACACTGACGTAGCTCCGCACGATAAAAACAATAACATAAAGTCACCATTTATTTTTTCACTCAATACGGGACATTCGTTTATAAACGATAGTAAGTACGTTAAATAAAAATAAACACAACCGTTAAATTTTTTTAATTTACAAAAAGTTTAAAATTGTATAAACAATTTGTGTTTTGCACTACACTATCATTGAAAGTAATTATAATTATTTTTATTCTCATAAATAGTCATCCAAAGTGGAAATTGAAATAAATTTATAAGCGTTTCATTAGAATAAGAAAGTTTTAAATAAAATGTAATAAATTATGAAAAATAAAAGTTAATCATGAGTTCGCCATTTTTATTAAAACAAAATACACCGCTCATGTTAAACCGACCACGCAGTTTTAAATTTTCGCGCGCTTTCTAAACGCCACTTTTTTGCGCCCCGACAGTCTGAGGATAAAGGGACCGGTGACTAAAAAAGGGACTATCCCGTTCAAATTCGACGTATGGTCAGTTTCAAAAAACACAGTCGAGAAGCTTCGCTAAACACGTGAGATTATGTAGGAATAGAAAGACAACGCCATTATAGAGGATGTTTTGTATC
Source organism: Sericinus montela (assembly GCA_029286605.1). Classification (NCBI taxonomy): domain Eukaryota; kingdom Metazoa; phylum Arthropoda; class Insecta; order Lepidoptera; family Papilionidae; genus Sericinus; species Sericinus montela. Next base: position 1,912,596 of record JAGSMR010000037.1, read on the forward strand.
TATTAACTGTACAGATAATTAATGAACGTGTTTTTTCCGTGCCAAAATAGATAAGTAAATATTACAGAAGCAGCCTGTAAAATACCACTGCCGGGCAAAGGGCCCTATTAAATATTATTCCAAGTAATATTTCTTTTTGTTATCATATTTCCGAAATTCAGGTTCCCTCATGATGTGTAGCTTCATCGACGTTTGAGTAGTAATTTTAGTGCTTAAATTGCTAAATTAACATTATGTTGGTACCGGTCCCATAGAATATATAATCATTAAGTTATAGGTGGCCAATCGATATGGTGGCCTCATAACCTATTAGTGTAATAGATTATAATAATTAGGTCGATGTTCCGGCCCGAGGATAGTACTTGAGTAGCTCGCGTACAAATCTATAATGTAGTGATTACATACTCTTTGTAAAGCAATAGCGTTTACTGCCCTTTGCGCAGGGCACTTGATTCTTGCAAAGAAATATGTAGTTGCACTTAATTTGATAATAAACGTAATCATCCATAAATTAAAAACCGCTAAGTACTGTAGTATACAATTTCCTTTATCATTTAACTTTCGAAAAAAGTTAAAACGTCATTAGTTATCTCTTATCTCTATGGAATGCAAGACATATATTAAATTATAACACAAATTAGCACTCTGTGAATTCAGACTGCATCGATTTTCCACGGGCTCGGAGAGGTCATTGCCCCGTTTTATTTATTGCGCCGTTGTCCTGTACCTACTCGTGCTGTTTATTTTTTATTTTTATTTGCCTATTTATTCTACAGACTGGGATAGGTCCAATGTCTCTTTGACTTTCTTTCTCGAATATTCTTTTTCAAGTATCATTACTTCGAATTTATGATGCGAAGGTAAGCTCTATTCAATTTAATTAATTAAATCAGGTGCTTCAGTTTTATTAACTTAGCTCGAACAGGCTTAATTTACTTATCTGATTTCGGACGTCGACCTGCCAGCAACTAACTTTAGTCATGTAAAAATACATAAACTAATTTAATTAAATTATTAACTAATTTTGGTATTACTATCGATGCACAGCTTGCCATGCACATCCTTTTAGTAGAGGCCTTCGTAAAGTTACTTAAAGTATGTATGTAAACCCATTTACATACTCTCTATTCAGTAATGCTCGTATGTAGTTGGTAAACGTCTTCAAAAAAAAAAAAAAGATTCTTATCTATGGTTGTTTTTTATTCCGATTTTAAGTATTTTATATCGAATTAGATCAGTTTGACAATGATGAACTATGAATGAAACTAAGATGTTTAGATCATCATACGTATTCATTACCACAAAAGTTTTTTGCGCCAAGTCCATTGATGTAATTACAATTCGCGTATAGCAAGGCGAGCCATGCACAAACAGGAAGCAAGTGTATTTATTTCGTACAGCGTTGATTAGAAAACAATCCATTCGTGTTTCAATATGGACGTATTTCAAAATGGACGCCTGTTATCCTTTACGTAATATGCTTTATGAAGCATTTTTATTGTTTTTTAAATTTTAATTTTTTTCCAAATCTTAAATAGAATTTTAAAACTTTTTGTTATTAAATTAATTAATTCTTAGTCATTTGTCCAATGTTAATATGTAACTTCGGACTGATACGGATTGGATACCTATGAACAAATTTAATCTTGAAATAGGCAAAATGGCAACCATTTTGAAAAGGCTTCCATTCATGACATCATCCAAAGAGCTTTTGTGAGCCTGAGTTTAAGAGACTGGCTAAATATTTAGTTAAAAACTGACGGCTTGACTTAAGTTCCTTGAGACATGGAATAAGCTCTTGTCTAGGACGCAGTTTGCGTTGACACATTATCAACCTCCGTCCTGCATTAGAACGCAGCAGAACTATGTTAGTTGAGCAAATGTTAGTCTTATTAAATTAAAGAGAAAAATGTTAGTCTTTGAAAGAAGACTATATATTTTATTTCAGATAAGCATTATGAAAATTCTTTATGGTTTTAGCAGACTCGAGCTGGCCATCTACTACAGCAGGTTCATGTTTCAACCAAGGTACGACAGAATATTCGTTACGTCATCGGAAGATTTTTTTTTCGAAAGCTCTCTGCTAGCGACGTCGTTTTTTATCTCTTTCTTATTTATAGTAGTCTAAACTTGAAACATAATTAAACTAATTTACTGCTCGCAACCAAAGTGATTTGGTATTCATCAAATTAGATGGCTTCGGTGTAGATAAGAAATTGTTTATACCTCAAAAAAGTGACGATAGCCGAGTGGTTGGATGATTGGAATCCGAGTCGAGAGACCCGAGTTCGATCCCCAGGTAGGCTAGTACCAATGGGTTTTTTTTAACTGGTTTTTGATTGGGCATGAAGACGGCATGGGGCTCACCGCCTGTTAAGTTGTCCCAAAAGATGTTGAAGGTTGGAAGGATTCGATGTTATTGTCAAGACCAATTAATTGCCCCCTTAATTCTCGTGCTGGCCGTGTGGTTGATTCCTTGAATCCTTGATCCTTGATTACTTACTTCGCGTGTGTGTCGTAAGGGGCAACTAAGGGAAAAACCTTATGTTTTTTTTTTTAACTTACATCCCGTGTGTGTGGAAAAACCTTCAAAAAGCATATACTACCGACTGATCTGGGTACTGTGTTGGACCCGCTTACCAAGCATGGCGATGATGGCAAACCCTTCCTTACTGAAAAGGTGTCCTACATTGGACTGGACATTATGTAAGTATGTTTTATAACATTTAACACCTAACCTCCACTAACAAATACATACATAGATAGAGACATCATCACATAGGTTGCTCTGATCCCAAAGTAATTAGGTTTAGCACTTGATTCGTGGAATCAGAAACAACGATGGTACCGCAAGCATCCAGACCCGAGAAAATGTAGAAAACTATTTACCAAAATCGTAACTAGATGTCGCTGTGACTGATCGAATTATATTTCAGATATGAATTGATAAACCTTATTATCCATAGATAAGGCCAAGGTAACACCGCAAGTTCTACGAAGAGATCACATATTCACTGAATTATAATTTATTTTATGCTTCTTCGGGCAAACCCAGGTTTCGCTGCCATATAACAAAGTTGGTACCAGCATTGCGTTATGTATCGCAAAGCGTGCACTTTTCACTACGCCTTGCCTTTGACTAACGCAGTCAGGGCACCGTTGACTTTGTTCCCGGCAGCCACACGCCTGTCCACGCCTAAATCACATCTTCCATCCCGGCGAAAATCCCCAAGTATGCAATTTCATTCACCTGTTCTAGACATTCCTGATTAACGAAAATTTCACACTTCCTTCTTTCTTCGTCCCTTTTATATCCGAAAAAATATACCTATTCCAATATGTATTAAAATAAAAAAATCCTGTTTTTCGGCGTAAAAAATAATAAATGTAATATAAATCCGTCCCTAATTTCAATTTATTTCCAATTTCCTTTCGAGCCTACTACACCTATGAAGAAATCTACCCCTGTATCCAAAACTGGTTGAAACCAGTCGAAATGCAGCTTCTTTTTTGGCTTTTTGCCCAGAGGAATTTTTAATTATTATTATTGCAATGCAATTTTGCAATTATTAATAATATAATAAAGCACTACAATTGTTAAAGTATATTGTTTATAAATAATTTTAACATATTCGAGTAAACTATAAAGTTTTTGTTTCCGAACTCTGAGCAATTAAAATCGCAAATAATATATCACATTAATTACATAAACAATCAAGATAATTAGTGATACTGAGGATATGTAATTATCTTAATTTTTTTTGGGGGGGGGGGGATATTGAATCTAGTCCAAGCTTCCGCCAGTCTGTCCGAAAAACTTTTCTAATTATTATACGTCATAAATTCTTTTTTTTAAAGATTTAACATATGTATAATATACATATATATTTACGCCATTCCAATAGATCTGTATACATAAGCATGGCCATGATAGAATCCCTAATTGTTTAAATAACGGTCTAGTTTGCACTTAGATCTATAATGCACTTTTTTTGGGATATGAAAGCCTTGACCTATGTACCTTTAACATCATCACGTGTTTGTATGTTAAAATTGCCAGTTCAAGATTAAATTTACCTTGACCGCAAAAGTAAATAACATTGACGGGCATCTAAGTATTATATATGCTAAATAAGCAATTTATTACCACAAATACGCTGTGGAAATCGATTAGTGAATGTTTAGCGACACGTACGTAAGCGCCAAAATAAGTTATTATTATAAAAATCGCATATAGGGACCGGGTAAAATTGGATCGAAGGGACTTAATTGTATAAACCTCTGACACCTATAGGACTAAAGTGTAGATAAAAAAGTTAATCATATTAGTATAAGATCTATTCGCAATATTTCGTAAAAAATATAAATTAAATCTTCGGATGCAGCTAAATCGGATAAGTGGCGTAATTATGAGGCTTTGAAGGAAAAAGGCCGTAGAGACAATCGGTCCGTGGGGTCCTCGCGCGATGCAGTATCAAAAAGAATTGTATCCGCGACTGGTCGAAGCCGCCGGTGACAAGAGGTCTGGTTTTTTTTCTCGGTCATCAGTTAATGTTATTGTTTTTTTTTCGTTAATACATATTTTAAATATAAACATATTTATTTATTTATTTATATATTCTTTATTATACACCACAATTTAAGAAAAAGAAAACAATGACAAGGAACAACAAAATGGTACAAAAGGCGGAACATAATTTGGTTTCAGAAAATAAAACAATGAAAAAATTAATTGCAAATGTAATAAAAAGTTCATTACTAAATTCAAAATTTTAATTTTGCCTACACTTAAAATTATTATAATTCTATTCAATATGTATTTTAAAATTAAATATTTTTAATTTTAAAATATTATTTATAAATTAATAGTATTTTAAAATTGGTCGGATTATAATATATGCTAGTAGCATGCGCGTGGGCTTAGGTCGCGCTTCACCATTTTATTCAAACTCTCAAGCGGCGCTACACGTGACGCCGTCTATGAACACGTGTATTACAGATTAAATATTTCACGAACACTAATCATTTGTTTGTATTATAATTTTCCTTATTATATATTACACAAACGTGATCTTACGTACTACATATTACATACTATATAAAATCGCAAAAAAAAAACTAATTCATGGCCTCATTATTTTTTTTAAAGTGTTGGTTTAGGCATCTTTATGCCACACGGTTATTCTTCATTTATTTTTAAACAAAAAAAATTAAATACAAACTGTGTCTAAACACCTGAAATACTAAAACTGTATATAGTCAATAATATAGCTTATATTTCTTGAGTTTATTTTCTAAAATAAACTACAAAATACAAAAATAAACTACTTACATAGTACTCAAAATAAAGTGCTTTATTTTGTCATTAACGATCGTCAATCTCTGTTCTGAATTAAATAGGTACCGGTTTGCAGGTGTACCTTTAATAAGTTCATTCATTCTGGAATGTGCTAGAACTCTTCGAAAATTTGCGGTTCGCTGCGAATGTTCTAGACCTCAATCTGTATTTCGCTGCCGCAGCTTGCAATAAACCGTTATCACGTTCACTTGAAAATAACCTTTGTCCTATTGGCATAAGGTTATTTTAACAGCTTAAATTATGCTCTCCGTTCAGATGCATTCTAGAACATTCTTGTACACAGTTCTAGAACAACTGTTCTTATATACGGTAAGTATTGAGTTTAATTTTTAATAAGCCTATTATCTAGTATCTAATACAACATAATTTCTTTTTTAAAAGATTTTAATGAAGAAATGTATGTTTAAATCAGGTTAAGATGAATACTACCTACCAGGACAGCGATCGTGGCCCCCGGACTTTAGTATAAAAAAATTCTTTACACCATTCTCACTAATGGGGTAGACAGATGTCTCGACAAAGTCCTTTCGTCCCTCTTTCACCGAAGACATTATATGGAACAACGTGAATGGCGATCAGCCTATCGTCGTCTATGTCCAAGCCAATGGTATAAATGGTAGATAAGTTAAAAAAATAACCATTGGACCGAGGCTACCACCTGGGGATCGTATATGAGTCTCTTGAGTCGAATTCCGGTCACCCAACCACTCGGCTATCGTGACTTTACTAGCAAATAAAAAATTAAGTAGACTGGTGACGAAAAGAGTCTCAGACGCAAGGTGACAAGGCAATTCCGACATTGGATACCGATCACCAATCCATTTGACAAGATTGGCGATTATGGCAATTCTCCGCACGGCAGAGGTTTATAACCTAATACAGAGGATTTTTATAATAACTCACGATAGCCGAGTGGTTGGATAGTCGGAATTTTGAGTCAATAGATCCCAGTTGAATCCCCAGGTGGCAGGCTCGTACCAATGGGTTTTTCAAAAAACTTATGTACGAATTACATCGTTGGCTTGGTCATAAAGACGGCGACGGTCTCACCACCTGTCACGTTGTCCCGAAAATATCTTCTGTGGAAGCTGGGTTAAAGGGACTTAATTGTCTAGACTAGACCTCTGCCTACCCCTGTATTGGGAATTGCGTGAATATATTTATTTATTATTTTTAAGATGTGCGTGCATCAATGTAACACTACTTCTTCTACATTTTCTCGGGTCTGAGTCGTTTTTGGTACCTTCGTTGTTTCTGATACCACAATATGCATGATTTAGCTACGTACTTAGGGCAATGAATGTGATGTTGTCCCTATCTGTCTCTATCTTATAACAAAGAAAATAAAAAAATCCGCCCTATATTTACTTTTTATACTTGACCGGTTTTGCCTTTTTGGCATTTTCAAAAGGTAAGTACGTACGAGGTGGTGTAACTTTAACGTATAATTCCAAATTGAAGTACAATGCACCTAATAGGTCAATGACCCCACGTCGACAACGGTTCCCGGGTGCATTATCAATATAATTGTACTCGCAGTTTGGATATTTCTTGTTCCCTTTTGATCAATGTAATACAATGAAGCTGTGCCAAAAATGTTTCAACCAATCAACTGTATGAATTTATATGCGAAAAACGGTTTGCAGTTGAAATTACCTAAATTTGTTACACGTTCGTTTTGTATTTTGTTTTATATTCACTCATTTTTCCAATACTGGGGTAGACATTTCCACGTTGAATGGTTAGTCTTAACCGATCAGCTAGAAAAGTACCAGACCTTTTGTCACCAGCGGCCATGACCAGTAGCGGATACAATTTCTTTTAATAGCCGTCGGACGGATTGATGTTTAAATTAAACAATAGATTTTTGGTTCAATCGCCATATATTATAAATGTACTCTATTTGCATGCACTTTTCCAGATTGTAAAATTACTGTTCACAAAGAGCAGAGTCATAATCGTAATTCACAAAAATCGCGCCAAAACAGTTCGTAACGATAATTTTTTACTCTATAACATTTATAATTGTTGCCACAGTTCATAAACAAATTGTAATAATAGGAAGGAAATTTTAAAGAAAACTTATTTTTAAGATTTATATATTGTTGGCTTGAACATGATGACGGCGCCATTCGACGGTACAAGTCTTCCTTCAAAGACTCATATTTGCGCCAATATAATACAGCTATACCTATATAATAATATAATACAGCTGTATAATACAGCAATACCTGAGGCAAATGAATCGGGTATCAACTGCCTCTGATGCCACTCCGGAGTACTCTAGATATGAGAGGCTGCGAGTATATCGACGTAAGTTGTTGTCCACAGAAAAGCTTAAATCATTTCCCAAAAGATTAATAAAACAATTAAGCCTTTTAAACCAAAGCCTATTTGGGACAACGTGACAGGTGATGAGCCTTTCGCGTATTTAAGCAAACAGTACACATAGTTATAGTAGTATGTATAGTTAGTACAGTACACGTAGTATACATAGATACGTATTAAGATAGATAAATATTCACATATATATATGTTAACATTTAGTACAAACTTTCATGATCATCGCACAAAAGTTTTCCCCTAGCGAGACTAGAACCCGCAACTCTTAGTTTCGAAGGCAGTGTCACTACACCAATAACCAAGTAAGGTATCTTGACGACCCGATAGCCTGGTCAGTTATTGATAATGGATACCATAATTGAACTTATATTGAAATACCATATTATGTGAGCATACTTGTGACATATCCATTACTTACCTACTCTTTGACGCGAGATTTATTGTCTTGTTACCTTCTGTTGACATCTGTTGTCGTTCCGTTTCCGCATTAGTGCTAGTGACGTGCCTGACCTCTCGTATACGGCAGCTCTTGAATTCTATCGATACGTTAAACGGTGTATAACCGAGTGGACAATTATAAAGCTATAATGGGAACATTACAGTCGTAAGCCGTCGACGTTTCGTTTCTAATTAAGACTTAAAACTTGATTGATTGATGTCTTACTTTTCCGGCATTGACACTATCGATATTGATTGAAGCACAGGCTTATTTTATCAAGTGTCGGGTTATTATTTAAAGGGTATTATAAATAAATACATACATAGATAAGAACAACATCAGAAACATTGCCCTAATCACAAAGTAAGTATTTCTGCTATGTTTCTTTCTTCGTTGTTTCCAGGCCCGGGAAAATGTAGAAAAAGTATTTTCTACTTTAACTCCACAGGAGTGAATCCGGGATCTCAGAGCTGGCGACACTATGACAACCGGTGAGTACGAGTCTCGTATGCGAGTGGTACACGAGTACCAGGGTACCATGGACGATCATGGAGGTCGATCATTGGAGGGCGAAGACTGTTAGATCATTAATTGGTGGCAGAAACAGGTAAAGGAGTACTAAACTCTTCTGCTCTTGATCCAGATGACTGCTAGTAAGAGAAGTCTACCTGTAAAATCGCATCTATAGAGAGTACCGACAAAAAACCATCCACGGGATGCCGTTGGCCCTGAGACCTTTACAGCTTCATCTGTAGAATTGCGAAGACAGAGGCTCGCAAGTTAGAAATTGGGTTACAACGATGGCTGCTGCTGCGAAGCACTGCGTCCCCTATAAACGAAAGAAGAACTGAGAACCGACATGGGGGAGGGGCCATGCGAACTGAGGGCCCCTGTTGCTTGGAGGAAAATCTGACATTTACAATAATTATTTCACAGAAAAGAAACACTCTTTTAATTTTTAAAAATTAAATTTTAAAATAATAAATAATTAAATATCTTCACGCAATTCCCTATACCGGGGTAGACAGAGGTCTAGTCTAGACAATAAAATCCCTTTGGTAGGTGATAGGTGGGGAGCCCGTCGCCGTCTTTATGTCCAAGCCAACGATATAACTCGTACGTAAGTTTTTGAAAAACCCATTGGTATGAGCCTGCCACCTGGGGATCGAACTCGGGTCTCTTGACTTGAATTCCGACCATTCAACCACTCGGCTATCGTGATATATATAATTTTAAATTTTAGTATAAAATTCAATGCATTTCCAAGACTTGCTCCTAGTAGCTCCTTACCTACGGGTAGAAAAGGAGTGGTATTCTTAAAAAAACCACAATACAACTTAATTAAAATGTACATATTTCTATCTTCACGTATTACTCAGTACTGGGGTTAACAGTCCTCGAATCAATTCAGGCTTTCAATTAACTTTTCTCTGAATCTTATTTGGGACAACGTGACATAGAGTGAGTTTACAGCGTATAGAGTCCAACGGTACAATATTATACTTCCATAGATAAATATTTACATAGACATCTATGATTAGAATACAAACATTAATATTCTTTTCGTAGCAAAAATACATATATAGATAGGGACAACATTGCTCCGATCCCAATATAAGATGCTAAAGCACTTGCGGTATGGGAATCGTAAATCGGAATGTGATGTAGAAAATGTAGAATTTCTACCTTGATTCGACCGGGAATCGAACCCGAAACCTTGAGATGGCGACACCTTGAAAACCAGTGTTTACGCCACTCATCCACGGAGGTCATCTTTTTTGCCTGTAGCGGGTTTAAAACCCACAACGCTTAGTTTCGAAGGCAGAGACAGTACGAACTAGGCTATAGGCAGTTATATTTTGTACTAACTAGCCGGGCCATAAATACTGATACATAAAAAGTTTTGTTTTTTTCGACTTTTTAATTATTTTGAATTTGGAACACGTACATTATTTTAAAAACTTCTTTCGATTTTGCGCCATTTCATATATTTTTTCGTGTTTATTGTCAAATTAAAATATTTAATAGTATGAAAAAGAAAATATGATTGCAGTGATTGCCTTGCACAAAGTGGATGTGGATCGTGGTGGACCGTCGGTCATATTCCAGACCCTACAAAGGCTTGGTATCAGCCGTATGTTCGTATATAGTACCATCAACAGATAGAACAACACTTCCTCTGTCGATGACCAGAAAACATAGGGCCGGCCGCATGCAGTTAAAGAGTAGAACTACAAAAGCTGTTAATGCTGTTAAAGCCAGAATTCGTCGAAACCCCATTAGGAAGTAAAAAAATCCATAGATTCATTGATTCATAGATTCATAGGCCAAACATATTAAAGGCCTATAAAAAAGCCAAAGGTGGCCATTTCGAATAGAATATTTTTTTTGATTAGACTTATAAACATGTAGGTATAAGTTTTGATAATATCACATTACTTCATTAAAATAAAATATAAAAATTATTTGTAACAGAACTTGTGGCCGGACTATGTATATATTATAGCCTTTCCTGTACGTAATCGCCACGCTTGGCAAGTGGATTAGCGATCGCAGCACCTCGCACCTAAGGCGCTGCTGCCCGATACCGGTATCTTGAATTTTGGTCTAGTATTTTTCGAGATGATAATACCACCATTGGACGCTAGCATATAACTTTTTCAAGGCTTCTTGGTCCTTGCTATCCGGGAATAAATATTCGTGGTATAAATACCCGTGGTATATTCTTATACATATATAGGCATATTTATTTTATACATAAGTGTATACGAATTATAGCTGCTTAAAATAGTTTAATGGCAGTCAGCAATAGCACTTTTGTTAGGTACCCATCCGATTCAGACCTCAAACCGTAAACAAGCGCGCGCAGGACTTTTGCAGGCCTCGGTCGCATGCGCACGTCTTTCACAGTTTTCCCCTCAAGTTGCAGATCGCAGATACCAACCCCTTGGCTTGAAACGTTAGTCTATTGAATCTATACAGATCAATTGCTAAGACAGAACTGTTTAGTGTATAAAATAACCGAAATACACAAATAACACAAACACACAATAACAAATGTCAAGTCGCTTTCACCTTGTCTTAGCAATGTTTTGATAAACAAAGATCAATATAGTGTGTAAATAAATTTACAGACTTAACTTGGCAAGTCTTCAAGGAATCTCTCAGTTATTATAATGATACATGAGTACATACGTAAAATGTACGTAGTTTTAAAATTTAAAATTTTGTTTTTTGGGTGACCAAGCTTCGCTTGGTGAAAATAAAAGACACTATAATATTTTTGAAGTGAAACTTTTTAGCCACGGAATTCGGGAGCGCGACGTCGTGAGGGGAATTTCTTTTCCACGAAGTATCTGAGAGGAAGGAGTGAAAGAGTCGCTTTTACTCTAAGTTAAGATGGATTCTCTAACCTAAAAATAACCTTTTTTTATCATGAAGCATGCGCAATGCAGAGGACTAAACATTTTTTGAGTCTTTTCGATCCACATTTCTCCGGAGCTTATTTTAAAATTGATTGGTGATAAGCCTAACATACATATATACCGCTATGTCCTAGCTATCGATACTTTATACGTACGATACGTTCATATTTATAAGTTTCGAGAAAATCATTGCTAGGAGTCTTCAATCTGGAAATCGAAATTGAGTCCCCTGATTAGAAGTCCGATCTACTCATCTATTTTATTATAGTAAAAAATATCTTCACGTCTTTCCCAATACAGGGGTAGCCAGAGGTCTAGACAATTAAATTCTTTCGACCCACCTTCCACCTCAGACATTTTTGGGACAACGTGACAGATGGCGATTGTATCGCCGTTTTTATGTTGGAGCCAACGATATACTTAAATTGTATATAACATTTGAAAAACCCATTAGTACGAGCCTACCACCCGGGTATCGAACTCGAAAATGGCGTAAGGAAAACGCCTTCCTTGATCATTCACAGGAAGATTCTGGAAGAGATAAAGCTTACGATATTACGCCCCATCAAAATCAAATTTTTACGTAATTTTAAAGAAAAAAACAGTACGTAAATCTGTTTACAACAAACGTGCTCCTCATTAATTAGATAAAATAGGAAGTGCAAGTAAGATACGTGACAAGTACTTAGATAATAATCATAGAGCATCGTTGTATAATTCTTCAGTGACGCGAGGGCGGGCGCCTCGGGTATTTTTACCCATGACGTTTTGTGCTGCGCGCGCTGCCAGTGGCCACGAGTGGAGCGGACGATTATGCTGAAGCCATAGAAATTTCTTTCAGACTTTTTGATTAAGTTTCTATCTAATCGGATTTTGTTAGAATATGGAATGTATTTTCATGTGTATTTAATACTGGTTGGGCAGTGCATGGTCGTGTTAATTATGATTGCCCCCATCATGTTTCCTATTTAGATTTTGAATGAATATTTTGCCATGACTCATTTGGTAGAACAAAGACAGGATATTACATAGATACTTAAGATATTTTGTTATTTTTCTCTTATACATCGAGTTATGTAAAAATTTGTCTGAAGTTTTATGATATGTACTCATACTCTCTTTTTTAAGTAAAGCACTTGTTCTGTTATTCTGTAGAATGTAAGTTTTAATGTAAATAAACAAATTCACATTGAACCAAGGCCATAGTTCATGTTCATCTAAGGTTATTTGAAGTTAACAGCAATATGGTTACAAATTAATATACTCAGCATTACCATTTATAAAAAAATGCCTATAAAAATCCAAACCTCTTAAGACAAGAACAGGAATTAAGGAGATAGAACATTCCACCTCCCTAAAAATATATCTAGATAAAATTAAGTACCCAATGTTATAACCGCATTTATGATCCATTTACAATTACAGAGTAAGACGAAATAAAGTTACGGCGAAAGAAGCTATTTTCGGGGCCACATATTTCCAGCTCGCCAAGGTCCGTCGCTCTGCCAGCCGCGCCAACATGCGCCGTAATCATTTCTCTACAGCTAAATGTAACTATCTACTAATTTATCTGGTAGATATAGCTCATGCTATGTATATTATTAACCTTGAATTTAATTTCGGAATGAGAGTTTTACCAAAATATTTTTTCGTATCACTGAATTGAATCCTTAACCTCTTTTACGTAACTTAGTCCACTGCCGACGTTAAACCACACCCGTAAAGAAATCCTATCACAATCGCCATGCTTCGCAAGCGTTAGACGCTAATCGCCAACCTATTTTTCGTGATGGTTATCACGCCATCTGTCGGTAGCCATTTTTAAGACCTTGTCCTGGGTCGTCTCTTAAGGAGAAAGGTAGATTCTCAGGCAGTCTTCATTCACTAATAGAAATTTATTGGATAAAAAATTAACACTGCACAATATTCACGTGTCTTAGAATTTAACAAGTGTGATGAACTCTAGTGCTAAGTTACCTTCCACTTTGTGCAAACTATCCAGCTATTTCAGAATTTTATTGACTACAGTACAGTTTAAAGGTTTATTCAGGTAAACATAAATAAAGAAAAGATTTGTGTAATTTGAATGTTATTTTTATTGTATTTAACAGCAATTATAAGTGATAAGTTTTTTTTTTAATCTGAATTGTTCTACAAAAGGTACAATATATTAATTTTTTAAATTAAGTCAGTAATGTGTACTTATTACAAATTAAATGCAATTGTCAGTTCTCAGTTTCTAGAACCAATTATACTGCAGAGATCTGTTCGGTGTAATATTGCCTGATAGATATAACATTGGCACATTTGAGCTCTTTACTAAACCTCTTGTCCTGAAACCTAAAACTTACAACCACTGTTTCCATGATCACATAATATGTACACAAGCAGAAAATATTTACAACTCATTAAATTAAATATGAACACAACATCAATTGCCACAAACTCTCACGGCTCCTCATACTAAAACGTACAAGAAAACCCCGAACCACACTATGACAATGTATTAATAACATGCCCATTTAGTCTACGCCAGTCAGACAAACAGGCATTAGTCACTTCTAATGTGATCCAACTAAATTTCTTCATCACTGTAAACTCAGATACAGTGCTCCAAACTGGGTTTTTAGGTACTGTTGACATGGCTCATCTTAATTTTCCAATTTTTAATACTCTTCGTATTCTTTAGAACCACTTTATTTCCTTTACCATGCCAAACAAACCCAAGAAGCAAGAACTCTGAGAAAATGAGTAACATGTTCCTACAAAACAAAAATCCTAGTAGGAATGGCCCATATTTACATTTGAGCATATAGTGCAGTCCTTGTATCTCTACAACCGAGTCACTGAACCCACTTTATACACTTAAACATGTCTTATGAGATATCCAACAGTCTTTATACAAATAATTTAGTTTGGTAATGTGTCCATGAGTATTTCCTTTACACCTGAACTTAAACGGTCGGGGAATTTGATGTCAAATGCAACAAGCAGATCTCCTTTCCTTGTTGGCTCCTTGGGGAATGGCAGTCCATAACCTGGGAACCGTTTCACTGTATGCGGTTTGACCACTTCACCTTGTAGATTGACAGTTAGCTTCTCACCAGACATAGTTGGTACTTCGATGATTGTGCCACAGAGAGCCTGCAAATAAAGAAACAAACATAGGTTAGAAAACTGATACTATAAATATGATTTTGAATTACTAAAGTGAGCTTTTGTTTTGTTTAATCCTAATCAATACAACACCAAAATATGTATTACAAATTTTGAGGATGACATCTTTAATGATGTTAATTTCATGATGTCTATGTTCAACAGTGCACATACACAAGGCAACCTTGATATATTTTATATAACATTCATTGACCTCTACACCTTATCTAAAAGATATGTTACATAAAATTTCTGCTTACCTGTTTCAGTGAGATTTTAGCCGTATATCTGATGTCGCTGCCCTCTCGCTTGAAAAGTGGGTTCGGTTTATCTCTAATAATGAACACTATATCTGCTGGAATCTTATTTCTGCCTTGGTCCCCTTCTTTTTGGAACGTGATCTTAGTTCCCGCCTTCCAACCAGGTTTGACATGGATCGTCAGAACTTTGTCTTCCTTTTTAGACGTACCATCCGGCTGCAGCACACGGCGGGATATCTTCATTTTCTTCACGCAACCACGGGCAATATCCTCCAGCGACACGTAAAGGTCGTGTTCGATGGGCGGATCTTGGGTCTTCTCCTTTCTGTTCGGGGAACCGTGGAAGTTGAAACTATGGCTGCGGAACGCGCCACCAGGCCCGCCCGGTCGCGCTTGTCCCATTCCCATGTTAGCAAACGGATCCATGTCGACGTCCATATCGCGATCAAAGAACATAGTAGTGCCGCCACCACCAGGGGCACCGGTGTTGAGATCGAAGAAAGCCTGGAAGGGGCTCGAAGAACCGAAGAACTGTGCAAACGTAGCGCGAGGGTCTCCGTGGAACGTGTAGGAGTAAGATTGTCCACCACCTGGGCCGTTCTGGCCGCCCATGCCCCCCTTCAGACCTTCTTCACCATGCGCATCATATATTTCTCTCTTCTTCTTGTCTGATAACACTTCATACGCTTCTGCAACTTCTTTAAATCTTTCTTCGGCGCCTGCTGCTTTGTTCTTGTCTGGGTGATATTTGAGTGCTAATTTACGGTAAGCTTTCTTTATCTCGTCGTCTGAAGCGCCTTTCGACAGTCCCAAAATCTTGTAGTAATCTTTACCCATTCTGTTAGTAATACCTAAAACAAAGAGATTACTTTCGTTATTCTCTGCACCACTGACACCTTTTTTGGAGACGTTTACAGCGATGATTCGCGCTTCCAACAACTAGAAATATATATTCTAGGTAACAAAAATTATCACACAAATCCACTTATATATGAGAAAAGAGTTTTCAATAGATACTTACAGTCACACTTTCAATGAAAATCCAGAAGTAACTAGAAGAAAATATAAAAATTCACACACAACACAATTCACAACTTCACACTATCTACTTCACAGTTGAATGAAACGAAGCGCTGCTGTCGCGGCAAAATATATACATTAAAACGTCTAGAACATTCTGGGGCCTTCGTTTCGCGTGCAAGCGAGATACAAAAGCAAGTGTTGCATAAGCGACACAACGAGTTAGAAAGAGATACATATGAATTTGTTAGTTCAATAGTAAGACAATAATGGGTACATGACTTCAGCAGTCGTGGAGTGAGTAAATATACAGTATGTTCTCAATGTACACAATTTACACGTGCCGTTACTTACTATTATTGAATATCATTAATACAATATTACCTGAAAATTGTGATACCTATCTATTTCAACTTATAGATAATGATATTCTTAGTAATATGTTTAATGTCGTGGAAAGTAAAATATTATGTGGAAATAATTTCTTAATTATTTCCACATTATGTTCTGTAAAATTCCACCGGAGGGTTAGGCTTTATGGAACAACAACGAAGTATATTCTGATCTCAGAGTATTTTGAAGAGTTTAGTGAAGTGAACATTGTTTAATTACAAAAATACAATAACGTTATGCAAATTCAACAGATAGTGAACCTAGAGTTGAGCATACTTATCCTCTATTACTTCTAAATTAATATTATTTACAATTAATAAATAATGGTTTCAAAATTAATCAGCCACCAGCTTCTACAGTGCGAAGTGTCTTTGACCACCAAACCCGCTATCAAGCGTAGTGATTATGAAAAAGCATATTTGAGATGAGGCGTATGTTCTGCAGTAAAATGTTACAGACCGTTAGCAAACCTACCATAAAAGCTGCTAATCAAGTAAGTAAGCTTAATATTTATTGGTTGAGCGGCTTAAACATGCTATTCACGGATTTCAGCAAAGCATATTTAGGGTTAACTGGTGTGGTAGCCCTTTATGCAGTATCCATGAAAAAGGCTATCGTTTATACCCGACGATTTTAAGAGATAAGGGTTGAATGTTTCACCCTTCAGAAATTCCTAAAATACTCGAGACCGTTTGGGAGTATTTAAGAATTTTGTGGAATGTTCGAGAGTATTCTCGAATGTTTGTTTCTGAAATGCTTATACCATTACCTAAAAGAATATGAATATTTTTAAAGTAGAAGCTGCCTGTATACTCAGGCTTATTGGCGTTCACTGACTGGTGTTATCGCTTTTCCTATTCCTATAGATATCGCGGCTATCAAATCTTATATCATAGAATACAAAATTCAAAAATCAATTTATCTAATACAACTTTTTTTAGAAAGTGCTTAGAAATATTAATTACCAACAATTAGCGTCTTTAATAATGGATTTATTAGTCGCGGTTACGGACAGCGGACACGTGAGCGCGATAAAACGGGATGTGGGTCAGGCACTACATACCGTTCCGTTCACGTGTTTTTCTTCTAGATAGTGGTTCTATTCTATTACAATAAGAATAAGATTGAAGCGTCTTGAACAAGGTGAGATGCCACGTAAATTGTAATACTTTAATTGCCTTATTGGAGATATTTTCACTAAATGTGTGTGTGTAAATAGGAAGATTCCAAAACACTACTTTTATGCCCGAAATGTAATGTATTTATTACATTTCGCGCGTAAATGCAGTTTTTTTTTTCTTTTAAAAAAGAACGGTCACGAACTTCTACCAAATTTTGTCTGATCTGTTTGACCATTTCATTTAGATTTCAATACAATTCAAACACGAATTATATAAATTTTCTGATTTCAATGATGACGTGAACAGCAGTATAATATACTGATACTTGTGGAATACCTAATGCGGAATCACGGGATTATACATATCTGCCTATAAGTACTGCGTAGTAGTAGTTTTGCTAGCGTAAATCGTCATCATAAAAATACAAACAAATATATATAGACAATAAATTTTAAACTATTTAAGCGCCATCTATTGTAAGCAAAGAGGTACCAGTGTTTTAATTACTTTTGCAACTATACATACGGAAATGTCACTGTTAAAATATGAAACGTGTTTCTTTAAAACATCTTTAAATGATTTGATTTAAAAACAATTTCGGAACTTATACTTATGATGGTGTGTGGACATTAACATAGATAGTTTTTACAAAGCAATATTAAAACCACTTTTAAGATTTATCACGCCATCTATGTATAATAAGATTATGAAAAGACGGGTTCCATCCCTGTTGTTATTTTGAAAGAATATATAGATAAGAACATGATAAAAATTCATATTTAAGAAGAATCCACTCATGAAGAAGTAAAAGATTCTCACTTCACTGCGGAACGGACAGACCTCTCAGCATAATATAATACTGATAGCGGAATAATTAATACGTCATCACGGTAGGTAATATTTACAAATATATATCTGCATGCAAGTACTGCGTAGTAACAATAGTAATTATAAACTCCATTTAAAAAATATAAAGCATTATACAAAGAAAAAATGAATTATTTAAGCGCCATCTATTTTAGTATGAAGATACTAGTGTTAGCTACTTTTACAATTATACAATATGGGAATAACACTATTTTTTAAAATGTTTGAAAAAGTGTTTCGTTTGAAACACATCTTAAAATTTCGACTCTTTGAGAAGAGATGAGCAAGTAAAAGCGAATAAATGTTGGAGTTATAAAGCGATGTTAGAGGTATGTGGCTCACACGATAAAACAGAAAATAACTTGAATTAAAAAGAATCGTTTCAGATAAAGTAACAGCCACAGCAGTAAATTGGAATTGGAACGCTCTTCCCGATGACGTCAAGGCTGCTCCCAATAAATCTTCGTTTAGAAGATTACTCAAAAAACATTTAATGAATAACATGAACAAAATATTAAGGCTAACACCATCTTTAGACTGTTACTTTAGTCTCCTTATCATTTTGTGTATTGTGTCGTTCATCTGATTTATATTTATTTTTTATGTATGTACGTATTTATATTTATTTCCAATGTTTTATAATGCATATGAGTATGTTTGTGTATGTATATTCCTATATTTTTGTTGAACATTAATTTTTAGTATCCCCTTAATACTTTTTAATGCACCGGCCACATAATTTCCTCATCGAGTAAGGTTGATTGACAGAGAATGTCATAGGGCATTAAGTCCGCGTATTGTTATATTTTAAAATAAGGTGTTTTAAAAGAAGATGTTTCCAGACTTATTATAAACTTAAAAACAAGTGCGCTAATGGGTGGGACAACATCTCTAACTCTTTTATAAAAAAATTTAAAGCATATATTGTTGGGCCCTTAACCTACATATGTAATCTTTGTTTTAATGAAGGTATATTTCCTCAAGTCTTTAAGCAGTCTATTATTCATCCAATTTATAAATCTGGAGATAGAGATGATATCGGCAACTATCGGCCGATCTCAATTCTTCCATCTTTTTCTAAAATAATTGAACGAATTATAAATAAACAACTCACGAACTACTTAGAAAGTAAAAAACTTCTAACCAGTTTGGTTTTCGGCAGGGCAGATCCACTGATCCAGCAGTTCATGAATTAACAGATTACGTAGTTAAAAATTCGGACAAAAATTACAAAGTCATTGGAATTTTTTTGGATCTCGGCGTTTGATACTGTCTCTACCAGTATTCTCATAGAGGAATTGTGTAGTATTAGAGGAAAGCAACTTGCTTTACTTAAAGATTATCTCTCTGATAGGACACAAAGTTCTAAATCCGGAGACATCACTCGAGAGCAATTAATTTCCTTCGGTGTACCCCAAGGCAGCATTCCAGGTCCAACACTATTTCTCATCTATATAAACGATCTTACTTCTATTCAGCTTCCATATATCATATGCTGATGACACTTGCCTTCTTTTTTCTGCCAATTCCTGGGAAGCTGTTCTGAATGCTGCTCAGATGGGATTTCATTTAATAAATAAATGGCTACAAACAAATTTTCTTACCTTAAATCCTGAAAAAACTAAATACATTGCTTTCACAATAAGAAAAGAACACATTGAACAAACAATCAATAAACCACTGATCTCACATATATTTCTCGGAAATTCAAATATTAAATCATGTTAATGTATAAAAATAGAATTAGTTCATAGTATTAGGTATCTTGGTGTAATAATAGATTCCAACCTTTCTTTTAAAAATCATATAGAATTATTATCAAATAGACTATCCAAATTAATATACATATATTTATTGGATAGTCTTTTTTCAAAAATTTACGCCATGTACTAGATAGAACAGCTTTAATACGTATCTATTATGCCCTAGCCCAAAGCCTGCTTACGTATTGCATCACCTCCTGGGGCGGTGCTCCAAAATCAATTATGAAACGGGTAGAAATATCGCAAAGGGCCATTTTGAAAGTTTGTGGATTTTTCCCATACAGACATCCAAATGAACTTCTTTATCGACACTGGCGGGTACTAACCTTACGTCAGCTATTTATTCTCTATACAATCTTGAAGCAACACAGTGGAAATACCTATGATCGACATAAAGTAGTAGAAGTTAGACGTAAAAACAAAGTTTGTGTAACATTTACAACAAAGAAGACATATACCAAAAAATTGTTTTGTTATATGGGTGGATTCCTATATAATAAAAGAAATGAAAAACTATATTTTATAAATACTACAATAAACAGATATAGAATAAATACACACACACACACACACACACACACACACACACATATATATATATATATGTATATATATATATATATATATATATATATATATATATATATATATATATATATATATATATATATATATGTATATATATATATATATATATATATATATATATATATATATATATATATATATATATATATATATATATATATATATATATATATATATATATATATATATATATGTAATTAGTTTTCATTACAACATATAAAATCTGTTTACTTTATTTATTGTTTACTAGAATAACTGGATATAATGTTATAGCATTCGAGGGGTGAGAACCTGGTGACTTGTACTACAGGTTTACAGATGCCTACCTCAGGCACCAGCTTTTCACATAATAAAGTTCTGTACACTACATGATTTACATTGTCTAACTTTATGTTATGTGAGAAGATAAATAAAGACTCTATATTATATTATATATATTGTATTATTTACAACACTTTATTAAATTAAAGAGAAAAAAATATTTTTTTCTCTTTAATTTAATAACTTAAAAGTTCAGCATAAATATGCTTCAAAAAAATCAATAAAATTGCATAATTTATCATATTAATGACATTTTTCAAGTTTGCGTGTATAATTTACAAAATTTCAAGTAATGCGTGTAAGACACGGTGGCTCGGAGGTAAGAGCGTCGCCACGGATCGGCGAAGGTCGCGGATATGAATCTCGCCCGTGTTAGTTGAAATTTTAACTTTTTCTCTTTAATTTAATAACAAAAATTCAGCATAAATATGCTTTAAAAATCAATAAAATTGCATAATAAAAATAATAAAATATAAATATCTTCACGCAATTCCCTAAACAGGGGTAGACAGAGGTCTAGTCTAGACAATTAAGTCCCTTCGACCCACCTTCCACCGAAGATATTTTCGGGACAACGTGACAGGTGGTGAGCACGTCGCCGTCTTTATGTCCAAGCCAACGATGTAATTCGTACATAAGTTTTTGAAAAACCCATTGGTACGAGCCTGCCACCTGGGGATCGAACTCGGGTCTCTCGACTCGAAATTCCGACCGGCCAACCACTCGGCTATCGTGACTTAAAAAAAATAATGAGATAATAAAAAAATTAGAATACTTATTAACTAAAAACTACTATAATAGTAGAACCCTACTCTTCGTGGCATGGTACTAAGAACGCTGGGTGTATTTTTACGTTGAATGACTAGACATAATCTTTATTTAAAAAGAAGCAGTTGTACTTTAAAATGCAACTTTTGTATGTAGCAATTGTAAATGTTAAATAAAGGGCCCTGGCAACACTGGTGTATCGGATGTAATGTCACTGTCAGTGTCATAGATGAAGTTGAATCCGAACTGTGATTGTTATTGTTTTACTTTTAGACGTAAATGTTCACAAATAAATATTTAATTAGTTGACATTAATTAAATAGCATTACTTCAAGAAAATAAGTTAATAACAATATTTGATTTTGTAAAGTTTTATTATCGAGCCAGTCTTAGGAACAGCGCATGACGGCACCCTTTGTAGTCGATGTCGTAGTATTTCTCGTAGAAGTCCTGTATAAACTCCTCCACCTGTGGACGAAGATGTCCATCGATATATTACAAGTTAAATGCGATTCGTGCAGTGAGGTGGCGCACGAACCTTTTATAGAATGCTGCGAATGTGAGACTAATTTGTGCACGGCATGTTTCGCAGCCGGTCAGGAACTTGGTAATCATAAAAACGATCATAAATACGCCGTAAGAAGGAATGATTTCCCTCTATTCGAAAACTGTAACTGGTCAGCTAAGGAGGAATGTAAGTTACTGTCTGCAATATCAACATACGGTTTCGGCAACTGGGAGGAAGTTTCTAAAGTGGTTCACACGCGGTCTAAACTCGAATGTCACGAACATTATAAGAAGTATTACATAGAAAATGTTCAGTACAATGAGCTTAGGTTGCTGCCTGAAACGGAGCAATCTTTATTCCCCAAGCCGATCATACCTTATTTATATAACCTGCAAACCAGTACAAACCCACCACGAAACAATCAGTCTGATCAGCATTTAGCTGGTTATAACGCTTATAGATCTGAATTTGAACTAAGCTATGATCACAATGCGGAAAACATTTTTAATATGGAAGACAGTTACTCAGATGATGATGAAGATGAGGAGTGCATGGATGCATTGAAAGTTAGCCTGGTTAATGCTTTTAATACAAGGTTAAGAGAAAGGCAGAGGCGGTACAATATTATCCGTAACCAGGGCTTAATAATGGCTAATAAATTACTGTCATGGTTAAAAAAGTTTGATGATTCACTGATGAGAGGTAGAACAGAAAGATTGGTGACTTTCATGCAATTCATGACGGGTATGCAATTTGATGCCTTCATGGAGGCACTGAGCCTGGAAGATGAGCTGTTGCAACATTTACTCAGACTGGGCGAGTATCGAAAGAATGGTATAAAAACTTTATATTCGGCAAGACTTTTTAATCAGTTGAAGAAAGATAACACCCTAGCATTTAAGGAACAGAAGTATGTCACATCAGTAATGCAAAACATATATGAAAATCAGTCTCCTGTCAAAACTAAACTACTTATGGCTAAGAAGACAAAGAGGACGCATATGCCTTTGGACATTATAGATCTCCCAGGTTTCCATTTACTGTCAGACACCGAGAAAACTGTCTGTTCAAATTTGAGGCTACTCCCAAAGAATTTCTTGGATATTAAAAAGCAACTAATAGTGGAGTTCAACAAGCTGGGTTTCCTTCGGTTGTTGGACGCACGACGAGTGCTCAAGATAGATGTTAACAAAACAAGAGTAATCTATGACTTTTTGATTGAAGAGGGCTTTATAAATAAAAATCCTCTAAATAAACATCAAGTTTTATAATCACCCTCTTTTATTTTGTAATAAGCCCTGTTTCATTCCCCATTAAACTTGAATAATATGCACCTTTTATATGAACACAATGAAGCTACTCCCAGAAGCTGCGTGAACCAGGCTCATAGTGATGCTATATCATTTGTATCTAAATTTTCAGTCTCTGTTTGTCTGTGAAACTCGAAAAGTAGTAAAAGAGTTATACGAAATTTTTTACACATCTATATGATTATTATAACCAAAATTTTCTTGAACTGTTAGTTCTACCATTTTCAATGTTTAAAATATGATATAAACATGTAAATGTGATTATTTACAAATGCTAATAATTCAGACTGTAAGAGGGTGAAACATTTATAAAATAGCTGCTTTCTTCAGCTGGCCTTTGTTAGTAAAGAATTATAGAAATTTAAAAATTAAACAGACACAGGCAGCACATAACTCAATACATTTCTCGTGTTGGAATGCTTTCACTTCGAGCAATTGACAAAATTTATGTTTTACAATTTATACATGTGTTTGTTGTCTCTTGGTGAAATTGCATGGTATTAAAATTAATCATTGCACACTTGTACACAACGAATTTTTATATGAATCATCGCCATTTTACAAAAAAATTAATTATAATTGCTTTAATAACTTACCTTGAAACCAAACTTCTGATATAGAAAAATTGCTGGATTCGTCGGTGAAACATGCAAAGTGACATCTTTGCCTGTGCAGGTCTAGAATACAGAGGTCAGTTATTAAATATATGATAATTGCGTAGAAAACTCATGCATGAATAAAATACTTAATTTTTTTTAATAAAAAATAAATATAAATAAATATCTTCAAGCAATTCCCAATACAGGGGTAGACAGAGGGTCTAGACAATTCAGTCCCTTCAACCCACCTTCCACCGAAGATATTTTCGGGACAACGTGACAGGCGGTGAGCCCGTCGCCGTAATAAAATACTTAATTTTTTATTTTAATAAAGAATAAATATAAATAAATATCTTCAAGCAATTCCCAGTACAAGGGTAGACAGAGACACCTTCTACCGGAGATTTTTCAAAGTACCTGCAATAAATGATAGAGCATGAAAGTAGCAATCTTCGCATTCCTCCACTCGGGCCTGGTGAGTATGAAGGAGATGTAAGCCTCGTTGTATCCCACGTCGGGCACGAGGAACGCGCACGCCACCACCAGCTTTTTGTATGTCACCACGCAACTGAACTCTGGGTGTTGCAGCGCCTCCGACACTGTAGAAGAGACTCGTGTAAGACAGAAATATGTGTTTGTGTTTTGATGGTGTTTGAGAGACACGTATGTTGGAGAGACAAAAATTAAAAAAAAATAGGTACTCTAGTATCTCAGAAGTATAATATATAAATACATGTAGTGCAGACAAGTGAACCAACAGACGCGATGTGGTGCAGCAACTTGTGCTGTTAGGAGACTAGTGCACCAACACATGCGATGTGGTACAATAACTTGTAGTGTTACGTGACTAGTGCACCAACAGATGCGATGTGGTACAATAACTTGTAGTGTTACGTGACTAGTGCACCAACAGACGCGATGTGGTGCAGTAACTTTTAATGTTAGGAGACTAGTGCACCAACACATGCGATGTGGTACAATAACTTGTAGTGTTAGGAGACTAGTGCACCAACAGACGCGATGTGGTGCAGTAACTTTTAATGTTAGGAGACTCGTGCACGAACAGGCGCGATATGGTTCAGTAACTTGTGCTGCTAGGAGACTAGTGCACGAACAGGCGCGATGTGGAACAATAACTTGTAGTGTTAGGAGACTAGTGCACCATAAGACGCGATGTGGTGCAGTAACTTGTAATGTCAGGAGACTAGTGCACCAACAAACGCGATGTGGTGCAGTAACTTGTGCTGTCAGGAGACTACAGCACCAACAGGCGGTGATGCGAACAGAGATGTGTGTCAGGATGCAAAAATATCAAATGGCAGTGATTGATTTATGTTTACGTGATTAAGGGTGTCACAAGAGTGTCAACATATACGATGTCGCAGTATAATACTCACTGTCGATGCCGGGCCAGAAGAACTGCGCCAGTAGGTTGTTTACAGGCGCGATGTGCTGCGGACGTACGTAGCAGTAGTCCAGACTGGCGTGCGGTGGCGGTTTGTAGTCTTTTTCGTGTCTGTCCCGGGTTTTTAAAAGTTACAAATAATTAGATTTTTAAAAAAGACATTTTATTATAGTTTTTTCTATATCAATAATAAATTCAGTCATTTGTATTTTTTTTAAAGAATAAATCTTTATTTAATATGAAACATATTTGGTTTACAAAGGCTGGAAACCTCCTTTTAAGCAATTACAACTTAATTGTCTAAACTCGACCTCTGTCTACCCCTGTAGACATGTGTATATATATATATATATATATATACATATATATATATATATATATATATATATATATATATATATATATATATATATATATATATATATATATATATATATATATATATATATATATATATATATATATATATATATATATATATATATATATATATATATATATATATATATATATATATATATAAAATATAATATAATATAATATATCTTCACGCAATTCCCAATACAGGGGTAGACAGAGGTCGAGTTTAGACAATTAAGTCCCTTCGACCCACCTTCCACCGAAGATATTTTCGGGACAACGTGAAAGGTGGTGAGCCCGTCGCCGTCTTTATGTCCAAGACAACGATATTCGTACATAAGTTTTTGAAAAACCCATTGGTACGAGCCTACCAACTGGGGATCGAACTCTTATATATATGAAGTAACATAAATTCTTAACAAGTAAACAAAAACAAAAATGACACTATGTCAAAAAAAAAAATTAAAAAACTATGAGCTATATATTTATATATGTGAGGAGTGACAGTGAAGCGAATGAATGTGTGACGTTTTTTCAGTGCGGTAGTTTACGTTTTAAATACAGATAACTTTACAAGTTTTACGTGTATAATTTACTGATTCTTAACAATTAAAGCCTCAATTTTTTCATGTTTTTTTTCCTGTAGCCACTTAGGAATAATTTTTTTGCATTCTGTGTATAATTTTTCATAGATTTGCAATTCTTTATCTAAAATATTATATAATTGAGCAGATCGCTTGTTATATTGTCTGTCCGCAAATACGGTCTTAGTAATTGGAATTTGCACCACATGATCTATTCTCCGTTTAGTAACCGCTCTAGGGTAATAGTATAGCGTTTTGTGCTTTTTTAATACAATATTATTGATATATAATTTCCTTACGCTTAAAAGTTTACTTAAATTATATAGTTGTCCAGTAGGAAATCTATTTCTCCTAAAGTACATCACTTTTATCAAGCAGCGTTGTGCTCGCTCTACATTTAGAAACCTTGTTTTAGCTGCACCACCCCAAGCAGTAATGCAGTAAATTAACATTGATTGTACGAGGGAAATGTATATTTCTTTAAGTAAATCCCTGGAAGAACCATTGACTGCTTTTGGTACCACGTATCTTAGCGATTTGAATATGCAAGTAAGTTTCCTAGTTCTCATAATAACTTGCTCAAGATGTGGGTACCAAGACAGTCGCTGGTCGATGACAACTCCTAAGTATTTTGTTTCTGTAACTTTCTGGATAGCCAGGCAACCACAATTTGCTCTGTTCTCTGATGAAGAACAACTATGCATGCGAAGTACTAAAGAATTATTGGGTTTAGTGTCGCTATAGATACTAAAGCAAATCTAATTTTCAAAATTGGTTTTTGTGATGTTCAAAGTAAGATAATTATTTCGCAGCCATTTTACTATTTGTTCCAAACCATTCTCAACAACGCAATTGATGGATTGCCCATTTTCACTAGTGAATACTACAGTCGTATCATCGGCGTAACAAAAATTTTTGCATTTGGAATCAGTATTTCACACAGATCATTGATATAAATAAGGAATAAAGTTGGACCAAGGACACTACCTTGTGGTACTCCATATGAGATCTCGGTATCCTCACTAAGTACGCCTCCTAATTTGACCTTTTGAAACCTTTTACTTAAATAGTCTTTGAAGAGACTGGCATTCCCCTTATACCACTTTTTTCTAGCTTGTATATAAGAACGGGGATTGAGACGGTATCAAAGGCTTTTTTTTAATCTAGGAATACTGAAATACATTTCTTTTGATTATCTAAATATTCAGTGACCAGCGAAGACAACTCTATAACTGCATCTTCAGTTGATCTTCCACGTCTAAATCCAAATTGACAGTTTGATAAAATTCCAAATTTTTCTATATATTTAAGTAGCCTTATATTAATAAGTTTTTCAATAATTTTTGATAGGGCTGTTAACACTGAAATTGGTCTGTAATTACTGATATTGTCTTTATCTCCGTTCTTGTACACCGGTGTACACTTGTTGTAATTGCCTTTTTTTAGAGATGTTGTCGAAATGGTTAACTAAGTGAGTTATAATAGGTATTATTTCTGTTTTAGCAAGTTTCAGAAAGTTAGTTGGGATATTATGCCAACCTGGCGAACTGTCTGATTTTAAATTCATGAGAACATTGTTTATTTAATCCTCGTCAGTGTGAGCTAGAACAAAAGAATGAGGCTGGGAAGCTAGGCTTTGTACATAAGCGTTTGATTCTAGTTCTGATATTTTAAAGTCTAAAGCTAATTTTGTACCGATATAGGCAAAGTATTTATTAACAAAATTAGCTGAATTTTCAGGAGATGATTTTAAATTGATAAGATTAGTGTTCGTGTAATTTACATTATGTGTGTATTATTAATGTTTTTATATTTTTAATGTTTTTCCATAATTTTTTATTATTTTTGATAGACTGCGCTAATAATTGCCTTTCAAAGTTTCTTTTTAGTTTTTTTTATAAGATTATTACAGAAGTTTCTGTATCTAGTGTAGATTATTTTAATACTTGTGTTTGTAACATCAGAGCGTACTTTTTTTTGTAGTTTATTTCGGTGTCTTATACAACGAAGGATACCAATCGTAATTTTTAATTTTTTTCAAATTTCAATATATAATAAATAAATACCCAATTTTTACGCAAAATACGCGCTAGGACGTGGAATTTCGGAAATCAGCCCGCCTAATCTAATCTAAGTCCTTTCGACCGACCTTCCACCGAAGACATTTTCGGGACAACGTGACAGGTGGTGAGCCCGTCACCGTCTTTACGGGCATGACAACGAGCTAAAACGTATGTACGTTTTAGAAAAAATCCAATTGGTTTGAGGCCCGAGTGCGGCGCGTGCAGTGCAGCAGCTGCAGCAGCAGCGGCAGCAGCAGCGGCAGCAGCAGCGGCAGCAGCAGCGGCAGCAGCGGCACACTCACCGGTGCGTGCGCGCGAGCAGTTCGTCGGCGAGGCGCAGCCAGAGCGGCGCGGCGCCGGCGTGGCGGCGCACGTACGGTTTCAGCGCGAGCCCCGAGTGCGGCGAGCGCAGCGGCGCCGGCGCGTCGCCCGCCACCAGCGTCGCGCCGCGCGCCGAGCTCGCCACGGCGCCGCTCAGGTTGTCCAGCAAGTACTGTCTCCCCACCAGTTGTTTACATTTTATTCAATGAAATATCGGCAAGTCACGATTGCCGAATGGTTGGGCGGTCGGAATTTCGAGTCAAAAGACCCGAGTTCGATCCTCAAGTGGCCGTACCAATGGGTTTTTCTAAAAAAAAAACCTATGTACAAATTATATCGTTGGCTTGGACATAAAGACGGCGACGGGCTCACCACCTGTCACGTTGTCCCGAAAATATCTTCGGTGGAAGAAAGGTCGAAGGGACTTAAATGTCTAGACTAGACCTCTGTCTACCCCATGTATTGGGAATTGCGTGAAGATATTTTTTTAATGAAATATCGGCTTAAGAATATTACCACTGCCTTTTCTCACGACGGTGTCGTAAGAAACAAGAATATGCCTTGAAAATAGCAATGTCTACCGACATAAGGTGGGTTGACTCGATACATTCCAGACTACTATAATATAGACCGGCGATTGGGCAGCTTCTATGGTGCAGGGTATTACGGTAAAGGCTTATTTAACAACGTGACAGGTGATAAGACTGTCGCCATTATAGGGTCCAAGCAAACTTTACAATATTTGTTTATTTAGTTACTGGAAATCTAATTTATATACTGGAAAGCTAACAGATAATCAACTGAAATGTAAAATAGATGTAAATGAAACCAATGAAAAGTTTTCACATATAGATAAACAAGGAATTTACATATTGTTACGTAAATAACAAATAGCGTGTAGCTGTCGGTTGATACACAATATAATTTTTCCCACATTACGATCGAGTTTATTTCGCCTACGGTGGACGTCGTTTTGTAAGAATACTGAATAGTCGGAATTATCAACTAATCGAAATTTTATGTCCTCAGAGAAAAGCAAAAAAAAAAAAGGTGTTTTAAATATTACATGTAACGTAAAAAATGTTAGAAAGCATTTATTTATATCGTCAATGAAACTAACGAAGAGTAATGGGCCAATTATAGAACCTTGAGGGGATCCGGAAGGGATAGTTATCCAACAAGGTGTTATTTCGTTTAGAATTACCATTTGTCATCTATTAGAGATAAAGGACGTAAACTATCTAAATAAATCATCTCTTATACCAACTGCCAATTAATTTTCCAGTAATGGAGCATGATCAATACGGTCAAATGCTTTGCTATAAATAATAAATAAATAAATATTTTCATGAAATTCCTAATACAGGGGTCAACAGAGGTCTAGTCTAGACAGTTAAATCTCTTTGACCCACCTTCCACAGAAGATATTTTTCGGGACAACGTGACAGGTGGTGAGCCCGTCGTCGTCTTTATATCTAAGCCAAAGACATAATTCATACGTAAGTTTTTGAAAAAACCCATTGGTACGAGCCTTGGGGATCGAACTCGGGTCTCTTGGGAAATTCCGACCACCCAACAACTCGGCTATCGTGATTTATCGTGGCTTTGCTATAATCGGTATATATGATATCGATTTGATTTCCTTTATCCATATATGCAATGAAATCCGTAAATAGCAAAAGGTTTGACGTTATTTCTGAAAAAAATCATGCTGTTGGGGGAGTACTCTCCGTGAACGAGTGACGTACACTCCGGTTTTCATGATGTTGCAAGCTCTGCGGTCCCGGCCTCGATTCCCGGTCGGGTTAATGTCGGTAAGTACATTTTTCCATTTATTCTCGGGTCTGGATTTTTGTGGTACCTTCGTTGTTTCTGACTGTTTAACACAAGTGCTTAGGCTCACTAACTTTGGGATAAGAACCCTGTATCTGATATCGTCTCTATCTATATTAGTATTTTTTTTGAAAAAAAAAATATTACTATAACCATATCTTTGACGACCTCCGTGGATGAGTGGTGTAAACACCGTTTTTCAAGGAGTCGCCATCTCGATGTCCCGGGTTCGATTCCTGATCGGGTAAATGTAGAAAAACCACTTTTTCTAAAGTTTCTCTGGTGTGGGTGTTTGTGGTGCATTCTTTGCTTCCGATTCCCATACCTCAAGTGCTTCAGCATCTTACATTGGGATCGCAGCAATGTATGTGCTGTTGTCCCTATCACTCTATATATGTATTTATTAGATATTTAGTCATATATTCAATAACAAAAAGTTTAACATGGCTTAATGTAACTCACCGATCTCTGGAACCGGTCCAAAATCCTCTCGCAATTCATGGTCACCTTGGTGTCCTCCGCCATATATCCGCTAAGTAATTTCACGGCCCTAGAAACGGAACGGAAGTATCGAATATAAAATATAAAAATCTCGTGTCGCGGTGTTTGTAGTTAAATTCCAACGAAACGGCTTGACCGATTCTCATGAAATATTGTGTGCATATTGTGGGTAGGTCTGAGAATCGGACAACATCTATTTATCATACATTTAAATGTTAAGGGTAGTTCACACTTTTTTAATTGTTTTATGATTCAGCATTAAAAATATACACAACCCGAAATTTTCACCCATCTATTATTTTTTTACATGCTAAAACAACGTTTGCGGGTAGTTATGTATCTAGTAAATATATAAAAGACGGAAACAATTCTATAATACTATATGTACGTATAAGCATGAGTCTAGATTGCCAAAGGTGAATAAGTTTGCGTATGGTAGACATTCGACCAATAATATTCTGTATAAAAGATAGGGGACTAACCACCAGTCCCAATATGGGGGTAGACAGAGCTCTATACAATTAAGTCCTTTCGGAACACGTGACAGGTGGTGAGTCCCGTCGCCGTTTTTATGTCCAAGCCAACGATATAATTCGTACTTAAATTTTTGTATCCACCCACGAGCCTCAAACCTGGGGATCGAACTCGGGTCTCTTAACTCGATCACCCAACCACACTAATCAAATCAAATCAAATCATTTATTCACCGACATAAGATTGTACATTCGTTTATCGATAGTCATTTTTAATCTACCACCGTTTCGTAGTGAGGATCCTGTAGTTGAGAAGAAACAGGTGAAAGAAATTCCGTGGGTATCCACTTTTTTGGTCAATTTTTTTTTTTTACAATATAATGTATTACACAAATGCGATGTGATATTTTCTAGAAATATCTTGGGAGCGATCACCTCATTACCAGGGGTTACTGTCATTTATATATTCATTTATATTATAATAGGCATTCCTATAGTTTTTCTTTAATAAGATTCTGTTAATAGACAGGCTTTGCACATTTACCGGGACTTTGTTGTAGAAGCGTATACACCGCCCTAAGAACGAGTTACTTACTCTATGGAGTCTAGTAACCGGTGTTACATAATCACAATGTACTTTGAATTATTGCACAACGTTCGTTTAAAACTTACTTATCCAGATCGAAAATGGGCAAATGCCTATGCCTCTTGAGTCTTCTCAACGCCAGCTTAGCTCTGAACCGCTGCAAGTGCGCCCTCCGGTTTGGATCCTTGACCTTCGGGATCATGTTTTCAACTCGCTTCAGCAGCTGAACCTCCTCGTACTCGCTCATTTCGACCAGATCGCTTCTCGCTTCCGGAACCTTCTCCTCCCACGGCAGATCGACCGAGTTCAGTTGCGACGAGAACATGGTCTCCCGTCTTTGTTCTTTGCCCTCTTCGGATTTCTTGGTCTTGGTCTCGGTTAGACGCTTGGTCCCGCGAGACTTGGAGCCGGTGTCGTCGGGGGGCGGCTCGCAGCGGTGGGGGGAGCTGCGGGAGTCGGAGTCCTCGTAGCAGTGTGCCGATTGTTGGAGGGAGTAGACGCTGGAAGAGTCGCTCTGGAATAGATAGGGCTGATAGGGACAACATCACATGCATTGCTCTGATCCCAATGTATATATATAGCTGAAGCACGCGTGTTATGGAATCAGAAACCACGAAGGTATCACAAACACTCAGACCCGAGACGATGTAGAAAAAGTGGTTTTCTATATTACTCCCACTCGGGAATCGAATTCGTGACGTCAGAGCTAACAATACCTTGAAAACACATGTGTACGCCAATCGTCCACGGATGACGTCAATCACATACACAGACATCAGCTGGAACTAATATATGCGGAAACGCGAAAATAAAATAAATAAATATCTTCACGCAATTCCCAATACAGGGGTAGACAGAGGTCTAGTCTAGACGATTAAGTCTCTTCAACCCACCTTCTACCGAAGATATTTTCGGGACAAGGTGACAGGTGGTGAGCCCGTCGCCGTCTTTATGTCCAAGTCAACGATATTCGTGCATAAGTTTATTTTTTTTTTTAAACCCATTGGTACGTGCCTGCCCACCTGGGGATCGAACACGGGTCTCTTGACTCGATATTCTGACCGCCCAACCACTCGGCTATCGATTCAAAATTTCACGGTTCGAATCTCTGACCTGATATACATTACCTGAACTATCTGCGACACTTGCTGCGTCGTGCTGAACATGAAACCGGGAAACAAGGCTTCCATGTCCATGTCTTTAGGGTTGAAGGTCAGCTCGTGCTCCTCTATTGTGACGTCGTTTACTGGTTCCATTCTGGGAACATTCGTGCTGATGTAGTCACTAAGGTAAGTACTCGTGGCGGTACTTCGTATTACAGTCAAATGATTTTTAAGTTTGTACGTTTACCAATTTATATATGGCAAAGAAACCTGGGTACGCCAGAAGGAGCATAAAAGCAGGTTGAATGCAGTGGAGATGCGATCTCTTCGTAAAATGTGCGGCGTTACTATAGCCGACCAAGAGCGAAACGAAGAGATTCGCAATATGTCAAGTTTGAAAGTTGACCTTATCACAGAAATTGACCAGGGCGTGCTTCGATGGTTTGGGCACGTTGAGCGAATGAGTGAAGACCGAATGGTGAAGAAAATATGTAGCGCGAAAGTTAATATTAAAAGGTGTCGAGGTAGACCGAGACTAACTTTCGAAGACCATGTGAGCAAACTGCTCGAAGAGGGGAGGGTCAAGAGTACTCGGATACCTGGACGTGCGTGTATGAAGGGAATGATCTGAAAGAAGCGAAAGAGGTAAGGATCGTGACATTTGGTTTCTGTTCTCCCTGGCTACCCCGTCAAGGATTGTACGTGAACATAAGTAAGTATTAATAAATCATGCTTAACTCGCCTCACACTGGGACGCGAGCGCGAACTCATTCCACTAACCGTGATGAAGGACCTCCGATAGGTCCGAAACTGGTCGGTACCTACACCGGTTGAAGGTGGGTCAAAGGGACTTGGGAATGTCTCGACTAGACCTCTGTCTACCCCTTCATTGCGAACTGTGTGAACATATTTATTTATAAGTCACGATAGCCGAGTTGTTGGGTGGTCGGATTTTCGAGTCTAGAGACCCGAGTTCGATCCCCAGGTGGCAGTACCAATGAGTATTTCAAAAACTTATTTTTAAAAGATATTTTTGGGACAGCGTGTCAGGTAGTGAGCTTGTTGCCGTCTTCATGTCCAAGCCAATGATATAATTCGTACATAAGTTTATGAAAAACCCATTGGTACGAGCTAGCCACTTGGGGATCGAACTCGGGTTTCTTGACTCGAAGTTCCCAACTCAACCACTCGGCTATCGTGACGTTTTTTTATTATTTTATTAATAATATCTAGGAAGGTAGGAAACTAAAATAAATATATAAATATCTTCACGCAATTCCCAATACCGGGGTAGACAGAGGTCTAGTCTAGACAATTAAGTCCCTTCGACCCACCTTTCACCGAAGATATTTTCGGAACAATGTCCAAGCCAACGATATACTTGGTACATAAGTCTATGAAAAACTCATTGGTAGCCTACCACCTGGGGATCGAACTCGGTTCTCTTGCCTCGAAATTCCGACCGCCCAACCACTCGGCTATCGTGACTTTCAACTAATATTAGTACATTTGCTAACTATTTGCTATGGATGTGCTCTCTCTTTCACTCACTTGACATCAGTCATCGCTTCCTGACTGGACGCTGAAGGAGGCTCAGGTTGTTCCAGATCTAACCGCCTCTTCTTGAAGGGCACCGGTTCGTGGGTGGGCTGCGTGTCGACTTCGGTGTTTAGCAGGTGTCGGTAGCCTAAGCAGCGTTCAGTGGGTGTGATATATATCTTCACGACATTCCCAATATAGGGGTTGACAGGGGTCCAGACAATTAAGACCTTTCGATACAAACTTCCACCGAAGACATTGGGACAACATGACATAGCATCATGAGCCAGTAAACGATATAATTCGAATGTAATTTTTAAAAAAAAAAAAAACCCGTTGCTACGAGCCTGCCACGTGGGGATCGAACTCGGGTCTCATGATGACTCAAATCTCGATCACCCTTCCACTCGGCTATCGTAACGTTCAGAGGGTATATGAATAAATTTTTGTATTATCTGTACCAGTTATAGTTACGATAGCCAGATAGTGGTTGGGTGATCGGAATACGAGTCTAGAGTACCAATAGATTTTTTTCAAAACTAATGTCCAAGCATAAAGCGATGGGCTCGCCGCTTGTTGCGTTGTCACAAAAAAGTTTGCGGTGGAAAGTGCGTCGGAAGAGTTTAAATGTCTAGACCTCTGTCTACCCCAGTATTGGGAATGGCGTGAAGTTTTTTTTTTAAATGTACCATTTCACGGTAACGTGATGTATGTGTAGTTACGGCGTATTAACTTTCATTATTATTATGACATAAAATTCGAAAGAGTGGCAACCCCGTACAGTCAAACGCAGTGTAAGACGACCCCCCCACAAGATGGAGCGAGGACCTGCATAATGTTGCGGGGAGTCGTTGGATGCAGATGGCACAGGACCGCTCTATGTGGCAATCTTTGGGGAAGGCCTATGTCCAGCAGTGGACATCTGATAAGCTGTTATGATGACGATACGAAAACTTCTAAATGACAATACAAACCCATTTCAACGACTTTTGCGAAGAAATGCGCTTTGTCGACGCACATGTGACCCCTCGGTCTCCCTTTAACCTTGTCTTTCGACACTTTCTCATCTGAAATGTAAAAAGAAACTGTTACATACACGATCGTTACACATTATAGTACGCTGAGTGGCAGGGAACCCCACCAGGTATTAAGTCCGCCCATTGTAAGCTATTACTGTGATCGCCAATCCGCTTGTCACGCGTGGCGATTATGGCAAAACCTCCCGTGGGAGAGGTCTACGGCCAGCAGTGAAGTATTCCAGGCCGATAGGTATTTGTAAGTATTATAGCCCATAGTTAAATTAATGTTTCCAATAGAATGCTTTATGCTGAAAATCTATTTAAACCTGAGGTGAGCTCCTAATATTTCTCCTTATATATGCGAAACATGCACATATATTGAACGTGTGTATATATATTTGTTGCGACACAAAATTACATAAAACAAAAGGAAAGGTCACGAACGTATGGTCTATATTGGGATAGGCAAAGGCCTAACTCAGTCGAGACAACTTAGTCTTTAGTCGCCAGAGCTTTTTTTTAAGGCAACGCGACAGGTCGTGATCCCGACGCCGTGTTAGTGTCCAAGCTTGATACAAATCGTTCATGAGTTTGACCCTAGGATTAGAACACGAGACTCCACCATGTCCCACCCGCATCACATCTGTTGGATCTTACACAAGTACTTTGCTCTTGCATTTTGTTATTCTATATTAAACATCAATTGACCCCTTCGTAGTTCTAACCCACGTCCTCCGCGGTACTATGGTGATGATTTTTAAAAGATTCAAACACCAGAATAGGTCAAAGCATTTTCCAAAACTGGGTTAGTCAGAGGTTTAGACCATTACGTCCTTTCGACACACATTTCACCGACGCTATTTCAGGACAACATGACAGGTTTAGAGCCCTTCGCCGTATTTATGTCCAAGCAACGATATAAATCGTATATAAGTTTTTTCAAAAGTCATTGGTACAAGCCTGAGCTTTGTGGTGGTGGTAGTATATCTGTAAAATGTATCTAATAGGTAATAATAACCCCCACTCCACCGTGCCTACCCCTACCCTTTTTCATTTGCACCCGCAGGTGTAAATGAAAAAAGGAAATAACATCGCCTTCCATCTCGCAAGTCTTCCGATAGCGCTGTGAAGGCCTCAGGGTCAACAACAACACAAAATGTATGGAGTTTTTTAGTCGGAATACTTCTCTTGAGATTCAAGTCCGACACTGTTTCGATGTCCTCCCGGTCAATGAACTGACGTTGTGCACAAAAAGAAATTAGGTGACAATAAGACACGTAACTGATTTGCGCCGCGACGGCTGGCGAGAAGGAGTGCAGGAGACGCCACCAGCCGGTCTCGCCGAGCGCACCGGAGCCCGACAGGAAGAAAGTGTTGTTGTAGACAGACATGGCACCGGCGATCGTACCCACCCAGTTCTTCCTCTGCTTTCTGATATTTACGACGACATGAGACCAGATTTAAGCGCGAAATGTAAGTTACATGCGGTATTCCCCACAAAAAAAAATCGAGTTCGAAATAAATATCTTCGGGACAACGTGACAGATGGTGAACCCGTCGACGTCTTTATGTTCAAGCCAACGATG
The DNA here is from genome assembly GCA_029286605.1 of Sericinus montela. Classification (NCBI taxonomy): domain Eukaryota; kingdom Metazoa; phylum Arthropoda; class Insecta; order Lepidoptera; family Papilionidae; genus Sericinus; species Sericinus montela. The sequence goes on from JAGSMR010000037.1 coordinate 1,950,209, forward strand.
TAATTCGTACATAAGTTTTTGAAAAATCCATTAGTATGTGCCTGCCACCTGGGCATCGAACTCTGGCCTCTTGGCTCGAAATTCGACGACGACCTAACTCGGTTATGTTGACTGTATCGAGTTGTAAAGCGGCAGCATATCATATAAGGTAAAGAATTGAGATTCGGACTGCGCAACGTAACGCAGGTTCGGGCCCGCCATTCGACTATTATCGTAAACCACAGTTTTAACAGTGGTAGAGCCACGCATCAGCTTTTGTTGTTGCATGAATGGGCCGGCTCGACCGGGGAAGTACCACGACCTCACACAATACCGGCGTGAAGCAGAAGTCTAACAAACTTCTGCGTTTCGTCTGGTGAGTGCAGAATTGAGTTCTCAATTGGGCACTTAGGCCGGCAACGCATCTGCTATGCCTCTGGTATTGCGGGTGTCCATGGGCGGTGGCAATCACTTTCCATCACGTGAGCTACCTGCTCGTTTGCGTCCCTTTTCTATAAAAAAAAAAACCAACTCCAGACATAAGCTTTGCAGCTTAGTTGGAGTGGTTAACAGGAACACTAGTAATGTTATTTGGCGTTGCTAGTATTCTTAAAAAAAAAACTATTTTTGGATTGGAATGCTGGTATAAATATAGTCCGCGCGTGAGATACAAAGAATCAGGGTGGGAGGTCCCGGCGGATGTGCGTCGGGCCCGCGCGCTTCTTCTCCCGGACCCTCGCTCTTCCAAAACAAGTGAGGGCCAACAAAGGGAACCTGTGACGACATGTTAAGCAATCCGCATTCTAATCCACTTGGCTATTAGTGATTCCTAATATACTACATAATAATAAAAGAAAAATTATATCTTCACGCCATTCTCAATACCTCCTGTATTGAGAATGTCGTGAAGATATATTTAGACAGAGGTCCAGACTAGTTAAGTCCTATCGACACAACTTCCACTGAAGATTTCTTTGGGACAGCGTGACAGGTGGTGAACCCGTCACCGTCTTTATGTCCCACGCCCATGATACAATTCGTATACAAATTTTTGAAAAACCCATTGGTATGAGCCCCACTGGGGGTTGTACTCGGGTGTCTTGACTCGGATTCCGATCACCCCTCCACTTGGCTATCGTGAATAAAGTAACAATCCATGTTATCCATGCTAGCATATATATGTAATAAGCCTCGAGGTAGGGTAGCGCAGATGATTTTTTCGAAACTTATGTATGATTTATATTGCAGGCTTGCGCGCTCAGATGACGATATGCTCAACACCAGTGAAATAGTTCAAAATAGTTTTTGGTGAAAGGTGGGTTGAAAGTACTTATTTTATAGACCTCTGTCTACCTCAGAATTGGAAATATGCATGAAGATATTTACTTATTTAAGTGATTCAGCAATACCGAAAAAATTCAATAATTATTTGAAATGTTAACTTACAAATGTGGCCCGAAGAGCAAAACCCAGTTGCGATCAATGAAAGAGCATATGTGGGTTTTGTAGTGAAAAAATCCTTTGTTACTAATTCCATACGACTGCACACTTAAATGGTGGAGAGTCAGTAGCAAGACGTTCACCCTGAAAGGAATCAGATGTAATAGAATTTTAATCTATTTACTTTCACATATTAGAAACCAGTGCAATGGAGACTCCATTGCACTGGTTTCTAATATATGAAAGTTTCTAATATGTGAGTAGTTTAGATGGACTATTGTGTTTTTCAGAACAATGTTTGTATGGACACAGTAATAACATTACACATAAATGTATATATACATACATAAATACAGGACAAATTCACATCAGATAAGATTTGGGAGTGGAGCAATGTGCTCCAATCCCAAATCTTATCTGATCATAATTGTGTTTTAGAATCAGGTATCAGGTAATCAAGACAACAAAGGTACCATAAACACCCAGACTCGAGACAATGTACAAAAAGTGGTTTTTTACATTGACCTGTCTGGCAATCCAACCCTGGACTTCAAAGCTGGGGACATCGTGAAATCTAGTGTGTATGCTACTTCCCCACAGAGGTCAACATTATAGATTAACAAATATGTGCACTTCTAAAACAAACACAAAAAATAAGTTTTTAATTTAGAAACAATGTTTAGGAGAGGTGTGTCATGTGTTTTCAGCATGAAAATATACCATATAAGAAAAAAGCCTTTAAGATATCATTTGCCACTATAGATAAAGGTATGTGAAGTATTGTCACTCCCGGGGTCTGTGGTGGAATGCTTCATAGTTAGTAATTACAGGCACTATGGACCCTTCACACTGGAACATGTTAGTTGTTTCACAAATATTCAACTACAGAAATTTAAGAGATAAGTATGAACATAACCATATTATTTAATATATTTTTATTTGATTTATATTATGTTTCATTTCACTATCTACATAAACATCCAGCTTTGATGGTTTGGACTTGTTGAATGAATGAGTGAAGAATGAAAGGCACAGAAAATATATAGGGACTTAATAATAAAGAGGGTTGAAGTAAGCCAAAATAACTTTTGAAAACCATGTTAGCAATTGGCTCAAATAGGGAAGGGTTGAGAGCTTTGATGTTTCATACATGCATGTATGAAAAAAATTATGAATTTAATAGAAGCAAAAGGGGTATGTAAAAATTGTGAGACATGGGCAATATTTTTTGCCTTGGTATTCCTTCAGTGATTTTGCTTAATAAATAGATTATTAGAATAAATAACAGTAATTAGTTATCCCCTGCACATTTACAAGCATCAACTCACTTGACATGGGGTTTGGCAGTAGGTAGTAGTATGTTATTGAAATAGTTAGGTAGGAGTTCTATAGCTCTTGCCATTTGAGCAAGGTAGTTTTAAGCCTGAAAGCTTACCATGGAAATCTTTTCCTCTTAAAAACCTCGTCCCCATCATCCGAACATTCTGCACATGTAAATTCAAAGAAGACATCACAATGGAAATCACCCGGCGTTCCGCGACGTTTCAAACAGGTTAGGTGAACGAAACCATTGCAATTTTCACACGTTAGCCCCGGATTGGATTGTTTACATTCAGGCTTCATACAATACTTGCATACTACACACAACGGAGCTTGAATATTATTACTTATTTCTTCTTCTGTCTCCATTATATATGTTATAACTAGAGAAGTAATAAATTTTTGTTTTTGTTATGAAAACTGTGACGGCTTTGTCAACGTCAAAGTCATAACAAATGTCAATTTCAAGTGAAATATACTTTCTTTTATATTTATAGTGGCATTGACGTAGAGGCTTACAATTATACGAGGTTTAAAAACTTGTTTTAAATATCTACTGTAAATTATCTCTTTTCATTTACTAAAAATTTATCGAACTGATGAAAAAAAGAACAAAAATTCACTATGAAAACGTAATGGGTAGCTGTACGTTGATCGGTGTGCCTGATAATGGCTACTATATATGGCGGTATAACCGTCACGACAAATAATAGATAATATAGTAGTCGAATAGTAATAATAGAATGATGAAAGGTAGCAGCGATTGTTGTAAGTCCTTTTCCGCATACATACTCAGGTGTAGATAATAAATAGCATAAACTATCATCTTACGAAAATGTCGTTCATATCTCTGTTTATCATATCCTCCTCTGTTTCATCTCCCGGAATTTTCATTCATTTACATTCTAGGAAAAGATGGATATTGTTTTGAACCTTGACCTCTCTGTTGCTAGTATAGTTACTTTTACGAATAAATCAAAATGCATAGTTAACAAAATGTATAAGTTACGGCAGCCGAGTAGTTGGGTGGTCGAAATTTCGAGACAAGAGACCCGACTTCGATCTCCAGATGGCAGGCTCGTACCAATGGGTTTTTCAATAACTTATGTACGAATTATATCGTTGACTTGGACATAAGGACAGCGACGGGCTCACCACCTGTCACGTTGTCCCGAAAATATCTTCGGTGGAAGGTGGATCAAAGGGACTTAATTATCTAGACTAGACTTCTGTCTACCTCTGTATTTGGAGTTAAGAGAAGATATTTATTTATTTAAAATACATAGTATTACTCTATTGTATCATATTTCTATCAAATTTCGATCGGTTTAATATAAAATCATACAAATTTATTTATGTTCTCCTCTGTTTTTCATGTGAAACATCTATAGCCGCACGTAAAACCGATTTCTGGCGTGGCGACGCATGCCACGAAACTATACAAAGGTATACTAATTTACACCCTATTACCTGAGCATTAAGGTTTATAATTAAACACTGAAATCCCTTTTTTATATTTAATTAATTATATTCATATTATTCATATTAGTGACTATGTAAATTATATTAAGATTTCATTTTTACATGAAAGGTCATTTCCTTATAGTCAAAAAATGTTCAATAATTTTTAAAACGAATAAACATAAACTACCATTAAAATTTTTTTTAGATTAGTGTACCATTGTTCATTGGATTAATCATATTAAGATTTAGCAATTTTTGAAAAAAATCTAAATACTCAGGAGCGCTCTTGTACTCTTGTTAGAATATCATAAAATATTATTAAGATTGACAGATGTTTTAAAAAATGCTCCGAACTCTGAACGATTATACATAGAACAATATTATAGCAAACTTATAGAAAAGGGATTATAAAACCATGGATTTTGAAGTTAAAAAATTTAATACTTAATTGAGTCTAGTTTTGACATAAAAAACAAAAGGTATATAATAAAATATCATTACGACGAAAGGTACTGTTTTTCTGCAAAATAAAAAAAAACACCATAAATTAAACAGAAATCTGCGTATTGAAAAAGCAAATTGTTTATAAGCGACATCCAGAGGATTATATCAATAATAATATGTTATAACAACATCCAATACTTTTGTAACATACTTCAGTTACCATCGACCAATTGTCACAGTAATACCGTCCTCAGAGGCAACATCGAATATAACTATTACCGAAGTCACTGATTAAACGAATTAAGTAGTCACGATTTGAAATAAATTCGTAAATTTTTGTATTTAATGAAAATAAATGTTTATTCAATAAATAGTCATCGTTATCTGGAAAAAAATCGTAATATTTTATTTCATCATTATGACATATTTAGTTCCTATCACAATATGTTCTTTTCTGTATATTACTTTTACAAAATAATGGCGATGTTTCACATCTACCAGGCGTCCCTTGACGGCTCACATTTTTTTGGGTTATTTGATTTAAAACCGGATATGTCCTTTGGTTTTAACTCAAATAACCCATCTATCTCTAGTTAGTAACTATCTATCTTTCTAGTACTATGACATATTTCGGTTTTCAAGTAGCAGTAACGACTGTTATTCTGATTCGAAAGATAACCTTCTTCGTCTCATATTTTTAAACGTCCATATACTGTTTGTTGGAATGTTAGCTCACTTTTTTTTTCTTTTTTCATAAATAAATATTATATATTTTTTAAATATAATAAATTGTATAATATACACCGATAGTATTTTTGAATATAAACTTGGTTAACTAATATGCTTAAAGCTATCAGATGGCAATGTAGAAAATAATCAAGGTTTTATTGTAATAGTGTATAATACAAAGTGGGTTTGAATAAAACTACTTTTAAAAAGTCAAACATATCTTATTTACTAGAGATCTTAAATATATCTAGAATGGTCTAATATCATTCTGTCTTTGCTGCCTAAACTGTCGTATCCATTGTTCAATATTCCTTTTGTGCTCATTGCGAGTCATCTTTACAGATTCGGGGTCGTTAGGGTTCTTCGGCATGAGGTCGAGGTGATGGGCTGTATCAATCATCACAACAGCCTTCACTGTGTCACTGATGCTGGTTAAAATGCCACCTAAAAAAACATTATTTTAATTGAATAACACTTTAAACAAAGGATCATACGTAATAGAGCCAAGCGGCCGCTTCTGCTGTAGTAGTAAAAACATCCTTAGACTACACTTTATCTCCTTACCCTCTCTCTTTTCCTTACTCCATTTCTTTCTTAATGACAGACAACGCGCCTCTTATGTTGCGAGTAAATAAGTATAAAGAGTGAATACTAAGGAAAAGTAATTAAACATCTCAAGTAAACCGATTGCTCAAAAAATAAAGAAGGTATCATTAAATATATTAAGAAAGTATGTTTAAATATATCTTTAAATACGTTACTAGAGAGGTAGAGAGTAAGATAAAGTTTAAATGATGTGGTAATGAGGAAATCTTATCATATGACCAGTAACAGGGGTGAGTTTTTTAAAAGGTCATGCTGGTGGCAAATTACTATCTGCATATTGCATGCCGTTCCCTTTACTACTGCAAATAAAAAGGAACTTAAATTTTACCTCCTTATGGATTTAGTTTCAAAGGTTTTTAAGGGAAGATTGTATATCAATTATTACATGTCTTAATGTATTTCAATTAGTGTTTTACTAGTAAAAATGCAGTACAATTGTTTTAACCCTTAATAACCTAGAGTTTCAATTTTGATACTAATATTTTAAACCGAATATTCACATTACTATTAGTTTTTTTTATATGTTGGCTGTATGTATTTTACTGTTGTATAGTATTCTATCCAACGAAATTAAAAAAAAAACAAATGTCATTATTGTTTTATTTTATCTGTGACATATTACTTGCGCGGCAAAGTGAACAAGTAAACACATTTTACTAAAAGTTTTGTTGAATATAAATTTGATATATTTTCTTATTCTGAAGAATATAAATACTTTTGAGGTAAGTGAATACATTATTTTCGCTATGATATAATTATTTTTAGCAAATGCATGTTTTACTTGAAGAAATTAGTGCTTTTTGGTATCAATATTGATACTTCAGGCATTCCGCCCTACATAAAACCTACCTACTAACTCTTTAGCTATAAAACTTTTTGAACTTTCGTTTCATATTTTTTCTGCATAGCTTGGTGTGGGGATTACTTTTGTTTTTATTTATTATAGAAATTTATCCAAAATGCGGCCAGAAGAGATTGAGAACATATTGAATCGGTTAGAAAATGGTGAAATTTCGGAAGACGATTCCACCGACAATGAAGATGACATAGACTATTATTCGAGCCAAAGAGATCGTCTGATGGAGCTAGATGATGAAGAGGATGTAGGTAATTTTCCCACTGACCCAAACTTGGATGCAGATCCGCCTGCAGCAAACGTAGATACCGACATGCAACATAATTTAGAGACTGTTGAACGAAACCCAACTCCTACAACCAGCAGCCAGAACAACCTGCAAACTGCACCTTTCAACTCTAGAAACTTAGTGTGGAGAGTAAAAAATATGGATTTAGTCCAAAATGCTTTCCAGTTTGCTGGAAATACTGAGTATTCACAAGAAATTATGAACTTAGACACTCCATTTCAGTTTTTTCTTATTTTTCGGTGAAGACATTTTGAGATTTCTAGTGGACGAGTCAAATAAATATGCCTTCCAAAAGAATCCCAACTTTACAGAACATGTAACTGTCTTAGAATTACGTAAATTTATTGGAATTCTTATTTTTACTAGTGTATATCATTATCCTAGTGTCCGGTCATACTGGTCAAACATTACAAAATTTGAACCCATAGTACAAACAATGAATCGCAACAGATTTGATAAAATTAGAGAAATTTTCACATGAATGACGACTCTAAACATTTGCCCATTGATCACCCCCAGCACGACCGACTGCATAAAGTAAGACCAGTGATAGACTATTTGAACAAGAAATTTATTACTTTACCATTTGAGCATCGTCTATCACTAGACGAGCAGATGTGTTCCACAAAAATGAAACATTTTATGAAACAATATTTACCCAACAAGCCCCATAAGTGGGGATTCAAATTATACGTGTTATGCTCTTTGTCTGGTTATGCCTACAGTTTTGAGATTTACTCGGGAGCTAAGGACATGGACCGTTTACCTGGCGAACCAGACCTCGGAGCTGTGTCGAATACAGTTATTCGATTGCTACAACCAGTACCAAGGCATGTCAATCATATAATTTATTTTGACAATTTTTATACGAATATTCCTCTGGTACATTACTTGACCAACGAAGGTATTTATTGTCTTGGAACAGTACAGAGAAACAGGCTTGGAAAGTCGTGCAAGTTGCCGGAGAAACGGGAGATTATGAAATCCAACGTACCCAGAGGAACATATCACGAAAATGTGGCCTCTCACGAAGGCCTAGAATTGTCGGCCACAAGTTGGAAAGACAACAAACAGGTATTATTACTATCCACGTATGTTGGCGCTGAACCAGCGGATACTATAACCCGCTACGAAAAAAAACTAAAGGCCAATATTAAAGACAAATATCATGTCCTCGGGTTGTAAAAGAATATAATGCACACATGGGCGGCGTTGATTTGATGGATAGCTTCATTGGTCGATATCGCATCCGTATAAAGTCGAGAAAGTGGACAACGTGGCTCTTCTACCACTTGTTAGACATGACTGTCATCAATGCTTGGGTACTGTACAAAAAGGTAAACACAAGGAAAGGAAAACTTCAGAAGAATATTATGAAGTTAGCAGATTTTAGAACTGAGCTTGCCGATACTTTATGTAGATATCAAAGTCACTCAAAAAATAAAAGGGGCAGACCCAGTACCAACAGTCAACAAGACAATACAGTACCCTCTAAAAAACCCCGGACAGGTGCACAAGTACTGCCCCAACTGACGTGCGTTCCGATTGTATTGGCCATGAAAAATATTTATGGAGTCTAGGAATAAATGTAAATTTAGTAATTGTAGGAAACTTACCTCCTGGTTCTGTAAAAAATGCAAAGTATCGTTATGCGATAATAAAAACAATCGATGTTTCGCATTATTTCATGCATAGGTCATTTAAGATTTCTTTATGGCCATAATGCCTGAAGTATCAAAATTGATACCTGTTTTTTTTTTTAAAATAAATATGTAAAATAAATATTGTGATTTATTTAGCTATGTTTCCCTTCATCTAGACCCTCAAGCAAATACAGTAATATTTAAAAAAGAAGACTCGCGTAAATCAGGCTACTAAGGGTTAAGAATTGTGGAATATGTTGACATTTTTATTGAAAATATGGGGTTTGTTAAGGATGGAAAGAGATTAGGTTACTCCGACTACTGCTATTACTCTGAGGTTCCTGGTTGATTTTCTGGTAGGTCAATATAAAAACACCTACGTGTTTGTGGTACCTTCGTTGTTTCTGATTCCAGAATACAAGTGCTTAAGCTGCTTATTTTGTGAGAGCAATGTATACGATGTTGCCCTTATCTATGCATGTATCTACAGATGCACTCTTTTAATTTATAGTTGAAGGATTTTTACGATGCCTGAAGAGCTTATTAAGTTATTTGTAATTGAATACCTCCAGCCCAGGGATCCAAGAGTCCATTACTGAATACAATATTGGAAGCAGCTTGCAACCGATCTCCGCCATACTCCACTCTAGCGGCTTCCGGTCGCGGATACACTTTGTACTTGTTGTGACAATCCTCGGAGAACTTGGTGAAGTTCCACGGGCTTGGTTCGAACATGTCGTCCACACCGTCGGTGCCCATTGGCATCACCATTTCTGTGCAGGCCTGTTGAAACGGTAAGTTGAGTTGTTGACAATATTTTACAGGAATGGTTTGATTGTATATGTATAGGCCAAGCAATAATATACACACAAATGTAAACGTCAAACATTCACCATTGCCAAGTGGTTGGGTGATTGGAATTCGATTGAACAGTTTCAACGGTGGTAGAGCCACCAGCTTTTGTTGTTGCATGAATGGGCCGGCTCGACCGGGGAAGTACCACGACCTCACAGAATACTAGCGTGAAGTAGAAGTCTAACAAACTTCTGCGTTTCGTCTGGTGAGTGCGGAAGCGTCAGGCCACCTCCCCAATTCTCGGAGGGCACTCTAAGGCCGGCAATGCATCTGCTATGCCTCTAGTATTGCTGGTGTTCATGGGCGGTGGTAATCACTTACCATCACGTTAGCTTGGACATAAATACGGCGACATTCTCATTCTCGTAGTGCGAAACATGACGTCGCAGGTTCGGGCCCCGCCATTCGACTATTGACGTAAACTAACTCCAGACTCAAACATTGCAGCTTACTTGGAGTGGTTAACAGGAATACTAGTAATGTTATTTGGCATTTAAAAGATATATGTAATGTTAATTAAAAATAAATTAAAAGTAAAATGTATATTTCTGGTTCTTCTATGTTGCTGAGCAGGGGTGATTCATTGGTCAGCGATATATTTTTATTTTATTACTTTCTCTGCTGTACAGTATTCAAAAGTCTTGAGCTTTAAACATGTAGTAAATTCTGCACTTAAAATTGCTTTTAACAGTTTTAAGTGATGCCATCGAGGTTCGACCCAGGTCAATCGTTTTCTAAAGCGAAATGAAATTCAAAACACGTGAATGAGTATGTTACAGTGGAAGCAGCTAACATTACACTTTAATAACAATATATATATATATATATATATATATATATATATATATATATATATATATATATATATATATATATATATATATATATATATATATATATATATATATATATATATATATATATATATATATATATATATATATATATATATATATATATATATATATATATATATATATATATATATATATATATATATATATATATATATATATATATATATATATATATATATATATTTCTCATTGTACTTAGTTTTGATATTTATATACGTATATATATGTATATATTTTAATGTATTTAAGTATGTAATATGTATACATATGTGTGTATATCTGTTTATATATGTATATTGTATTTTGATTATTGAATATGCATTTTTGTACACCATTGTCTACTATTTTGTAACCAATTTCCAGTCACAGGTCTGCTGGAAGAAATTTCTATAGAAATAAGCAGGTCCTTTGTACAAATTCACCTCATAATTATATATCCACTGTTTTGTGTCTTCTGTGTACATAAATTATTAAATAAATAAATAAATAAATAAGGTATCATTAAATATATTAAGAAAGTATGTTTAAATATATCTTTAAATACGTTACTAGAGAGGTAGAGAGTAAGATAAAGTTTAAATGATGTGGTAATGAGGAAATCTTATCATATGACCAGTAACAGGGGTGAGTTTTTAAAGGTCATGCTGGTGGCAAATTACTATCTGCATATTGCTTGCCGTTCCCTTTACTACTGCAAATAAAAGGAACTTAAATTTTACCTCCTTATGGATTTAGTTTCAAAGGTTTTAAGGGAAGATTGTATATCAATTATTACATGTCTTAATGTATTCCAATTAGTGTTTTACTAGTAAAAATGCAGTACAATTGTTTTAAGAATTGTGGAATATGTTGACATTTTATTGAAAATATGGGGTTTGTTAAGGATGGAAAGAGATTAGGTTACTCCTACTACTGCTATTACTCTGAGGTTCCTGGTTGATTTTCTGGTAGGTCAATATAAAAACACCTACGTGTTTGTGGTACCTTCGTTGTTTCTGATTCCAGAATACAAGTGCTTAAGCTGCTTATTTTGTGAGAGCAATGTATACGATGTTGCCCTTATCTATGCATGTATCTACAGATGCACTCTTTTAATTTATAGTTGAAGGATTTTTACGATGCCTGAAGAGCTTATTAAGTTATTTGTAATTGAATACCTCCAGCCCAGGGATCCAAGAGTCCATTACTGAATACAATATTGGAAGCAGCTTGCAACCGATCTCCGCCATACTCCACTCTAGCGGCTTCCGGTCGCGGATACACTTTGTACTTGTTGTGACAATCCTCGGAGAACTTGGTGAAGTTCCACGGGCTTGGTTCGAACATGTCGTCCACACCGTCGGTGCCCATTGGCATCACCATTTCTGTGCAGGCCTGTTGAAACGGTAAGTTGAGTTGTTGACAATATTTTACAGGAATGGTTTGATTGTATATGTATAGGCCAAGCAATAATATACACACAAATGTAAACGTCAAACATTCACCATTGCCAAGTGGTTGGGTGATTGGAATTCGATTGAACAGTTTCAACGGTGGTAGAGCCACCAGCTTTTGTTGTTGCATGAATGGGCCGGCTCGACCGGGGAAGTACCACGACCTCACAGAATACTAGCGTGAAGTAGAAGTCTAACAAACTTCTGCGTTTCGTCTGGTGAGTGCAGGTAATCGGAGGCCCACACACCCCTCTCCCCCAATTCTCGGAGGGGGGGGGGGCACTCTAAGGCCGGCAATGCATCTGCTATGCCTCTAGTATTGCTGGTGTTCATGGGCGGTGGTAATCACTTACCATCACGTTAGCTTGGACATAAATACGGCGACATTCTCATTCTCGTAGTGCGAAACATGACGTCGCAGGTTCGGGCCCCGCCATTCGACTATTGACGTAAACTAACTCCAGACTCAAACATTGCAGCTTACTTGGAGTGGTTAACAGGAATACTAGTAATGTTATTTGGCATTTAAAAGATATATGTAATGTTAATTAAAAATAAATTAAAAGTAAAATGTATATTTCTGGTTCTTCTATGTTGCTGAGCAGGGGTGATTCATTGGTCAGCGATATATTTTTATTTTATTACTTTCTCTGCTGTACAGTATTCCAAAAGTCTTGAGCTTTAAACATGTAGTAAATTCTGCACTTAAAATTGCTTTTAACAGTTTTAAGTGATGCCGGCTCGGGGTTCGACCCGGGTCAATCGTTTTCTAAAGCGAAATGAAATTCAAAACACGTGAATGAGTATGTTACAGTGGAAGCAGCTAACATTACACTTTAATAACAATATATATATTATCATGTAATTCTCAATACTGGGGTAGACGGGGGTCTAGACAGTTAAGTTCTATGAACCATCTTCGACAGACGGTGAGTCTGTCGCCGCTTGATACTTTAATCGCAGTATATCATACCTGGTAATCCCATCCGCTGGCGTCGAGGTTGCCATAATCATTGCCTTTCTTGTAATCGACACACGAGCTTTTGCCGTCGTAATTTGTGAACACTTCCAATACCTTTCCGATACCCTGGCGACACCAAAAAGAAAGTTAAGGAATATTCTTCGAACGCTTGAAACGAATTTGTGTTGTGTTTGTTGATCACTTACTTATGAGGTCCTTTTTTGCCATCAGGTTACCACGACACATAAATGTTAGCATGGCGTTCGTACTAAATTATATTTTTTTTATATACATTCATTTTAAATGTTTTATGTATTTATAATAAATAAATATAAAATCCGAGTAGCAGCCTGTAAATGGGCATAGCAATGCTGGGCAAAGACCTCCTCTCGAATATTTGAGAGACCTGTTGTGGACGGTGCCGTAGGCTCAGAGGTCCCGGGTTCAAATTCCGAACGGGCAAATTTAGAAATAATTTTCCTACATTTACTCGGGCCTGGGTGTTTGCGGTACGTTCGTTGTTTCCGATTCCATAACAAAAGTGCTTGAGCTACTTATTTTGGGATCAGAAGAATGTATATGATGTTGTTCCTATCTATCTAATAGAGCAGAGGAACATCTTGCGCGTTGCTCTAGTGCCTGTTGACAGACTTCACATAATCTATAAATAACATTCTTTTTTATTATTAATTCTCGGTCATGCAGATTACCTCTCGGTAGATGACTTCAATGCCATAACAGGCATAAATGAAGAAAAATATTTAAAATTTCAAGTGATGCATGTAGGACGGCTCGGAGGTAACTTTGTAGCCACGGTACGAAGATGGCAGAGGTCCCCGGTTACAATCGGGCCCGTGTCAGTTGATATTTCAAATATCTCTTTAATTTAATTACTTCACGATGTTTTTCTTCACCTAACTTATACTATTGATTTTAATAACATTCCTGATGCCGGCCCGGGGACGAAACTTGGGTCACTCGCGTATAAAGCTTTCTCATCACTAAACTACCACATCTCTTAATATTTTAATAAATAAATTTACTTACTTACTTATCTTCACGCACAATCCCTGACGGGGTAGCCAGAGAGAACAGATCGCCAAGTGTCAAGATCCCTACATACTTCTTTCGCTTCTTTCAGATTACATACACGTCTAGGTATCCGAGTACTCTTGACCCTCCCCTCTTCGAGCAATTTGCTCACATGGTCTTCGAAAGTTAGTCTCGGTCTACCTCGACACCTTTTAATATTAACTTTCGCGCTATATATTTTCTTCACCATTCGGTCTTCACTCATTCGCTCAACGTGCCCAAACCATCGAAGCACGCCCATATCCATTTTTGTGACAAGGTCATCTTTCAAACCTGCCATATTGCGAATCTCTTCGTTTCGCTTTCGGTCGGCCATGGTAAGGCCGCACACTTTACGAAGAGATCGCATCTCCACTGCATTCAACCTGCTTTTATGCTTCTTCTGGCATACCCAGGTTTCGCTGCCATGTAACAAAGTCGGTACCAACACTGCGTTATGTATTGCAAAGCGTGCACTTTTCACTACGCCTTGCCTTTTGACTAACGCAGTCAGGGCACCGTTGACTTTGTTCCTGGCAGCGACACGCCTGACCACATCTAAATCACATCTTCCATCCCGGCTAAACGCACTCCCCAAGTATACAATTTCATTCACTTGTTCTAGACATTCCTAATTTACTCAAATTTCGCACTTCGTTCTTTCTTCGTCCCTTTCAAATAAATTTAATATATTTTATATACGACAGTCTCACCTCTAAAAGCTTCTGTCCAGTCAATTTGGTATTCAAATACTGGCACACGGTGCGAACGGGGTTTGCGGGTAAGGACAGTAGAAAGTCCGTAGCAAACGGATAGTTGACCATGGCGAGGGTCTCGTACATTGACTGCAGGAAATCAACGAGTGCCTGAACGTCGGTCTTGTCTTTGATCGGAGCACACAGCTTCCATTTCTTTTGAAGCCAGTCAGTGTTGTTTTTTGTCGTTGTGAAGTTTCTGAAGATTCAAAAACTTAAACTTATTAACTTAAACTTGTTATTCTAATAATCCCCGTCTACAATGTTCCAGAACGGTGCAAAACATTCAAGAATGTTTTAAATGTTCTATAGCGATCTAAATGTTAAATGTTCCAGATTACTCCCGACCTTGAGGGCGCATATTTCAGGCTTCATATCTTTAAAAGCACCGGTAACAACGGGAGGCCTCTGCATGGACATAACTTCCTTTATTGTACCGTGTGAATTTTAAAACTTAAATTTTCTCAGAGTTGTTAATCAATACATATAATATAAAAGAAAGAGTATACCTCCGGAGTTTGACAGAGGACTTGCAAAATGTTACGGCAAGTCGATGGATGCAGGTGGCTCATTACGGAAAGTTTTGGGGGAGGCCTGTGTTCAGCAGTGGACTTTTGATAGGCTGTGTACAATATCCGTGCTGCTAAAACTCAAAAACGAGTCCCGGTAAGATCATATCAAGGAGTTATATCCATTCAGAAGGGTCACGTTTTTACCCTAAGTGGTTCATTTAAGACATAAGGCCTCAAAGTTTAACCCAATAAAATTCATAAAATAGCCCATACCATTTGGGGGTACTCAAGAGCACTCTATGACCATTTGGAACATCCTGGAACATTCTAGAATTTTGTGGAATGTTTGGTAATTAAGTTATTGGCAATTAGGTATACCTTATAACACTCCATGAGTCTTTAATGTTATCCTTGCAAGCCGGGCTAGCTATATTGTAGCTGGAGGTGACGATCCTGTAATATACCTCGTCGGGTAGCATGCCTGGGAACATGTGGACAGGGGCTGATGCTGCGATGGCGCCAGCGACGAGGTGCGGGTATTTCAAGCGAAAGTAGGCCGCTAGCATCCCACCGTAAGAACCTAATTTGGATGACAAAATATTTAAGTGGTTAATAAGTGACGAGATATTAGGTAGTAAATGGGAAAAGTGGCGTACACACCGGTTAAGATGGTGTTGCCAGCTTTGATGTTCCGGGTTGCTGTTCGTACGCGAATGGATTTAAATAGATGTTTAATATGTTTTATAGTATGTTACATTATGTGTAAAAGTTACCCTTGCAAACTGGAAAGCTCGAATACATCATCATATTTTTACAATCTCGGTAGACGAGTGACTCTGAATTATCTCGTTTTGTGAAATGTGTGAAAGTGTGTGAAGCTACAATAAAGTAATATATGTTACTTACGAGTATATCGATAAACAAATGATTAGATTTGATTTGATTTTACAATACTCACCACCAAAAGCAATAACCGGGTATCTGGGCTTCATGTTATTGTCTTGTAGGTAGTTTACTAGATCGGCGTAGTCTGCGAGCGCTTGGGCCGAGGTCAGGTAGCCGATGTGATCGTTGTCCAGAGACTTGTCACCGAAGGGTTTCGACGCACCGTAATATCTGATAACATGAAGAATTACGTAGTAAAGTGCGTTTGTGTATGTATCTTCCCCTGCATGTAATATTTCAGCAATTATAGCTGTTCGTCATGTAACGATAATCACGATAGCCTAGTGGTTGGGTGGTCGGAATTTCGAGTCAAGAGACCCGAGTTCGATCTCTTGGTGGCAGGCTCGTAGCAATGGGTTTTTAAAAAAACTTATGTACGAATTATATCGTTGGCTTGGACATAAAGACGGCGACGGGCTCACCACCTGTCACAAGGCTTACACCAATGGTTTTTTTTTTTCAAAAACTTCCGTACTATTGATATCGTTGGCTTGGACAACAACGGCTCACCACCTGTCACATTGTCCCAAAAAATGTCTTCCGTGGAAGGGGACATTCCTAAGCCAACTTACACTCACTGACTACGTCGGACAGTATCAGAGCAACATAGATCACTTATTGTATTCCATATAGCCAGGCACTGCTATGTGTATACTGTATGTGGGTGAAATAATACTGCACTAGTAATAAGGTTGACGAATTCTCTTCATTAAACAGTGGTAGAGCCATGCATCAGCTTTTGTTGTTGTATGAATGGGCCGGCTTGACCGGGGAAGTACCACGACCTCACAGAATACCGGCGTGAAGTAGAAGTGTAACAAACTTCTGCGTTGCGTCTGTTGAGTGCAGGTAACCGGAGGCCCACACACCCCCTCGCCCATTCCTGGGGGCACTCTAAGGCCGGCAACGCATCTGCTATGCCTCTGGTATTGCAGGCGTTCATGGGCGGCGGTAATCACTTACCATCACGTGAGCCACATGCTCGTTTGCCTCCCTATTCCATAAAAAAAATTCTGCGAAACTGTTCGCTTCACATACAACTTCTTATGTTTTTTTTAACCTATACTGCCCCACTGCAAGGCAAAGGTCTCTCCCATGTGTTTCCAAGCAACTCGATCTTTCGCGTTTTCAAACCAATGCTCACAGAATGCGTCTAGCTCGTCACGTCATCGTTTTCTCGGCCTTCCTCGGGGTCGTTTTCCACATTCCGGAACCCACCGCGTCAAATTTTTTGCGCATCTATCAGGTTGCGTCCGAGATATGCCATAACTTCTTATGTACATTTTTAATTTATTTTTTTTATAGAGAAGGGAGGCAAACGAGCAGGTGGCACGCTCACGTAATGGTAAGTGATTAGCGCCGCCCATGAACATCCGCAATACCAGAGGCATAGCAGATGCGTTGTATGCATAGCAGATGTACATCCCAAAATTTAATCATATGTCGATCTGTACTCTGTTATAAAGATATTTCTATCAAAAGGTAACTGAAGGCGTCTTAAGTTTCTTTCATCTATGACGTCGCTACGTATTCGACAAAATGGCGTTTTATATTTCTTTCATCTATGACGTTCATCATCATTTTAAATATAAAATGCTAACAATGATAACGGAATGTCACCTGTGCTCAGCGAAGACGATTTTCGCTTTGAACTCTTCAGCAATGTCCCACATGAAGCCGGTGTGTTTTGCAAACAGCTCGATCTGTCCCTGTAATATTTCAAATATTTATTATTATTCAACAGACTTTTAAGAAAAGAAGGTTAGCTTGTTTGTATATTTTTTAATGTTTATTACCTATACATGAATCGATTTCTATAATATTTTTTTTGTTGGAAAAGTTAGTTTAAAGTCCAAGGAATTCCAGGAAAATCTAGAAAGTTTTTAAGTATTTTGAGAATTACACAGTTTTTGTGCAGTTATTCAGCATAAATTTTTTAAGATTTATTTTTAAATATTCAGCCATCACCATCAGTCACGTTCTTGCAAAAAATCTTCGGTTAAAGGTGGTTTTAAAGGAGTTCGTTGTCTATACCTCTGCCTATCCCTGTATGAGAAATTGGGTGACGATATAAAAAATAGACTAAAATTCAGCAGACATGTGATGGGCAGCAGCGTCTGTGACCACTAATCCGCTTGTCAAGCGTGACGTTTATGGCAAGCCCTTCCTAACATGAGAGCTCCGTGTCCTGCAGTAGACTTTAACAAGCCATTACATATACGTATGTATTTAATTTCTTCAAATGTCTACACGCGTATCAAATGCAAGACGACGTCAGGCAGAAGATTTGAGGTGAAAAATCCATCACAGTATAATTTTTATTGAGTTCATGCTTAACTACGCTTAGTTTAAGTATGCTTAGTTGCCCAACAGTCCTCAAGAGAGGCAACGTGTTTGCAACTTTCTTTGAATTGATTAAAGTTATTTGCAATGTTCATTCACATTAGGCGTAATGTTGGCTCTTTTGTCACTCTTTTCCAATAATAAAAAAAGACTTTAAGTCAAAAATTAAACAAAATTGATTTTTCTCATTTAAAATTTTATAATATTAATTATAAAATTTTCAAATAACAGGGAGATACTGTCGCCATATTGATTAAAAAATATGACCGATGTCACACGGCATTATGTTTTATCGTTCTTTTCCCTCTTTATTTAGAACTACAAACAGTTAACTACTTCATGCATTCAGACCTTATAGACATAAAGAAATACGTATATAGAAAATCACACACAACATATAAACAAGAATCCTATTACAAAATGTGCAGAAATATTTAAAGATACGGGGCAGACGGCTCGTCAGTAATACGTCATAAATATTTGTATACAACTGTATACTCGTAATACATATGGCAACATTATCTCGTACCGCGATAAGCTCCGAGGTCAAATGTCAAGCCGTGCTGATAAAGGTGAATAACTTTAGTACCTTTTAATATGTAAAGCAGCCTCGATAAACAATTACTCGTAGATGAATGTCATCACGCATTTCACAACAATGGGGTAATCAGAGGTCTAGATAATTAAGTTCTTTCTATTTCCGTTTTAACAAAGGTTTTTTGGGATGGATTGGACGTGATACGTGATGAGCCTATCGTCGTCTTAATGTCTAAGCCAACGATATAATATACTTATTTATGTATTCAAATAAACATCCATGACTCGAGTACAAACTTTCATATTGATCAGACTTAGTTTTTGCATCTAGCGGGATTCGAACCAGCAACCCTTAACTTCGAAGGCAGGGACAATACCAACTAGGGTCGTCATAGTGGTATCGACCGTAAATTATACCACATACTTTGTCATTGTGGGATTCGTAATAAGCGATAAATGCCAGGCCAAACATCAAGTCAGATCGGTGACGAACGACTAACTACGACACGTAAATCTGGTAATGCCAAGCGTGATTTTCGCTTATCATTTATACAAAGTCTCTGACCTACAGTGGACTTTTACTAACCGCTAAGTTTGTTGGTGTTTTGATGAGTCGTATATAAAAAATATCATCACGCTATTCCCAATACTGGGATGGACAGAGGTTTAGGCAATTAAGTCCTTTTAAAGAAAAAGTCCCTATAGCCGAATGGTTGGATGGTTGGAATTTCGAGTCGAGAGACCCGAGTTTGATCCTCAGGTAGTTGGCTCGTACCAATGGGGTTTTCAAAAACTTATGAACGACTTATGCGACGGGCTCACCACCTGTCACGTTGTCCCGAAAATATCTTCGGTGGAAAGTGGGTCGAAGGGACTTAATTGTGTAGACTAGATCTCTGTCTACCTCTGTATTGGGAATTGCTTGATGATATTTATTTATTTATTTAAGTCCTTTCGAGTCACCTTTCACAGAAAACACTTTTTAGAACATCGTGTCAGTTGTTGAGCCCGACGCCGTCATAACGTCCAGGCCAAAGATTTGAATCGTACATAAGTTTTGAAAATAATCAGTAGTATGAGCCTACACCACCGGGTTAAATATGGGAGTTAATTAAATTAGGTGTAGATTGTATTTTGTAACAAATAGTTCCGCAAACATATCCACGTTCGAAAACATGCTGTTAACTGTAAATCTCTTTATATTCTGTGATATTGTGTGAGGGGTGTAATCTCCCTCTTTGTTTCCTTTCTTCCATCCGTTTACACTATAGCTATAGTGTCAACGGACGGAAATCCGTTTCCTTTTACTTCTCTCACTGTCTGCTTTGACTAATAAGTCTCATTGCTGTATCTCGGACAAAAATGCAATATTTCCATTGTCAGTGAAAGGTGAGTGATTTTAATTATGATATAACAAATTTATCTACTTACATTAAGGTTATTGAAGACTCTATTAAGAAGATTTGATTTTAGTTCCTCAAAAAAATAAAGAATAAATACAAATACTACTATAAAATAAGTCACGATAGCTAAATGGTTGAGTGATCGGAATTAGAGTTAAGAGACCCCAGTTCGACCACCAGGCACGTATCAATGGGTTTTTTCAAAACTTATGTACGATTTATATCGGTGGAATGGACGTAAAGACGGCGACAGCCTCACCATCTATCACGTTGTCCCAAAAATGTCTTCGGTGAAAACTGTGTCTAAAGGACTTAGTCGTCTAAAAGTCGTCGAAGATATTTCTTTTATAAACAACAACCGCATATTGTTCTCCTATTGTAAAATAATCCGCATCCATGACAAAATCAAATATACTCTCTTAAAATAACAGTTTTTTAAGAAAGACCTGCAATCTCTAATTACACTTGTCAAAGGTACACGCGATATTTCTGAAAAAAGTTGTATGTGCTTGCGTACAATAATTACTATATTATCACGCCACGCCGGGGAGTATAGAGGTCTAGACAATTAATTCATTACGACCCACCTTCCACCGAAGACTTTTTTAGACAACGCGACAGGAGCCTGTCGCCGTCTTTATGTCCAAGCTAACGATTGGTATGTACACGAAAGCCGAGGTTGGCTATCGAAATTAGAGTTAAGAGACCCGAGTTCAATTCCCAGGTAGTGACGACACCTGTCACGGTGTCCCATGAAATATCGTCGTTGAAAGTTCGATAGAAAGGACTTAATTATCTGAACGTCTGTCTACCCCAGTATTGGTAATGGCGCGAAGATTTTTTATTTAAACACAATTCTCTGTCTTTCTGTATTGTTTAAGTGACATAATCAGGGTCAGTTGTATCTTAAGAACCTTCTTATTGTCATAAACAATATAAACTATTAACTACTTCTAAATGATCTAAGCCTCTCCCGTAAAGGAGGGTTTGCTATAATATGTAATATGTAACGCATGCTAAATATATGAGTAACGTCGGAATAATTTTCTATAATGATGGCAAATCAATTGTTGGGGCAAGGAAGGCAATTAATTTAAAAACTAAAAATAGTTTAAGCTAATTAAAATCTTACAAGCTGAAACGTTTTTTAATCTCTTCGTAATCCAAAGGTTTTAGTTTATAACTGTACACATATTTCAATGAACTTTTACCTCATTGCCGGTGTAGAAAAATATAGGTCCATCTCCTCTGTCCCAGTGTTCCACGTTCTCCAGATACTTTATATTGAAAGTCTCGTTCCTTTGATAACCGAAATGGTCTAGCGGTACCTTAAACCATTTCGTATCGTATTTGTAACCGGTAACCGACGTGAGTAGCAACACTAAGACACAGGCGTGGGTTTGCGTGTAACGCGCCATTGTTCACGACAGCACCACACGTACGTCCGCTCGCAACGGTGCGTCGATTGATAATGAGTAATTCGAAGCTGCTCAAGTGCTAACGCGTTTACGTAATGCGGATAATCCTGTAGAAAACTGTTTAGTGTTGGTTAAGCGTTTGTTTATTTTCCAATATAAAGTAATTGCAGATATAAATATAATATTACAGTAGTCGGTTTGTATCTCCGTCTGTCACAAAGAAATTGTAAGATTGTTAAGAGACTCAGGCGTTACTTTGACGAAATTCATTGAAATAAAGTTGTTATAATAATGAATTAGTTGAGTTGAAGGTGTTTAATAACGACTTCATAGAAATATTATAAATAAAATAAAAACATCAAGAGCAAAGAGCTAATTACCCGACAGCTTAGTTGGTACCTTGCTGTCGAAGCCAAGCGTCCCGGGTTTGAATCCCGCTAGCCTCAAACATTTGTGTGACGTAACTTTGTCTTTACTCGTTTCATTGATGTTAATTTTACAGTAAGACACCGATAGGGTAACTCCAGTCATGTGATCCCAAATAAGCCAAATGGGCCAAAAGGACTAAATTGTTCAAGACTTTGACTACTGTGTATTGAGAAATAAGTGACTACAAAAATGATTCAGGCTCGATCCAAAGCCATCACCAAAATTATGCTCTAAAATGTTGAACTAATAACGAACGGGTGATGAAGAAAAACATAGTTAAAAGTCTGAGATAGAGAAAAATTTGTGAAATAATAAATTATAGAAAAACAGATTATTTCATGGACACGTTCACCGAACCGAAGTAGAGCAGCGCGACGGAAGTTCCCTTGATGTAATCTCTCTCAAACAATTTTCCAGAGAAGGCCATTTGTCAGCAGATAACCTTTATTATAATAATAATTAATAAATAAAAGAAATGTATAAATATATTTCTATATAGAAATATATACATACATTATAGATACGGACAACATAACACATATTACTCTAATCCATAGTAGTTGAAGCACTTGTGTTATGGAATCGGAAACGACGAGAGTATCACATACATTCGGTAGGAAATAAAATCTCGAAGAGACAAGCGGTTGTGAAGCTGTGACAGCCTCTGACTATACAATGTATGAAAAAGCGTTAAATTTTTCTAAGTTCTATGTTGGCGCTTTTATTAAACACGTATATTACAGGAATACTCTGATAAGTGCCAATACTTTCATGTTACGTCACTAAAAATGAGGCCAGAGTTTGCATTGCATATATATATATATATATATATATATATATATATATATATATATATATATATATATATATATATATATATATATATATATATATATATATATTTATTACTACATTCAATCGTGGATTGTCCATTCTTACTCTCTCAGATATATATAACACAGTTGATCACGATATCTTATATCCTACCTTACTTACCTCAGATTCTCGACCCAAGCTTTGGATTGATTCTCATCATATCTTCGCGGCCGCCAACAGTCAGTCCGCTTAGGACAGCAATGTTCTGCCTGGGCGGATGTAGATTCTGGGGTGCCGCAAGGCGGTATGCTTTCTCCAATAATGTTTTCGTTATTTATTGACTCCATCACCACTGTCTTAAACTGTTCGTATCATCTGTATGCAGACGATCTTCAGCTTTACGATAAATCGGAAGTGGTTTATCTACATAACTGTATTTTTAAGCTCAATAAAAATCTTGAGTTAATTATGGATTGGTCCATTAGATATGGGGTTACCGTCAACCCAACAAAATGTAAAGCCATAGTAATGGGTGGTCCTAGTATGCTGGCCAGGATTGATTACGGTAACCTTTCTCCTATTTATTATTATAATGGAACATTAATTCCATTTTCTAATACCGTAGTTGATCTTGGCTTGCATTTGGATCAGTCGTTAAGCTGGGAACTTCAGGTTGCGGAAATAAGCAGAAAAGTCAATGCCACTTTACGTTCACTCTACCGCCTTAAAAATTTCCTTCCCTTTAAAACTAAGCTTTTGCTGGTTCAGTCCCTAGTATTGCCCATTTTCGACTATGCCGATGTATGTTGTCCAGATCTATCCCAAACACGTCTCGACAAACTGGAGCGCCTTCTCAACAACTGTATTAGATTTATTTTCGGTTTACGTAAATATGACCATATCTCCTCTCGCCGTTTCAAGCTTAAATGGCTTCCCATTCGTCAAAGGCGTAGCTCCCGAATTCTGTTTCTGTTGTATTCTGTATTGAATAACTCTAACTCTCCTTCTTACCTAAGAAATAACTTTCAACGTCTCCAATCTACTCACGACAGAGCACCTCGCTCCATAAACCAACATAGGGTTCACATTCCTCTACATAATACAGGATACTTTAACTCCTCTTTTACGGTACAAGCTGCACTACTCTGGAACGCCCTACCTTTGAAGATAAAATCTGCTCCGAATGCGCCTATTCGTTCAAGAGATTAGTTCGTGAGTATTATCTTAAGAATCATTAATATATATTTATGTATATATTTATATGTTTATATTTTATATATATTATTTATGTATCCATGTATAATTATGTACGTTTAGTTTATGTAATACATGTATGTATTTTTCCATAAAATATTTATTATTTATATGTCTATATTTTTTATATAGGAGCATTAATCTATATTTTTCTTGTTAGCACCTGCCATCTACTTCTCACCATAACAAAGGTTGACTGGTAGAGAATGCCACCAGGCATTAAGTCCGCCTATTGTAGCCCTTAGTATAAGGTGTAACAATAAAGAATAAATAAATATAAGTACTATGCATCGAGACAAAAATTCCAAAACATTTCCATTAAATGAGTATAGACAAATTCAGATCGTATGTGTAGAAAATATAACGAAATTATTATAAGCAACACAAATATGTAAGTCAAATGTTTGGAAAGCCGACATGTAGATGCTTAGTGATTCCGTTATTTGTGATTTTATATTTTTGTGTAAATTTTCTATATTTTTGTTTCATAAGTTAAATATAAGTGTAAGAAAACAGCACTGTGTCCTTATTTTAAATCTATATACGCATAGTTTAGACTATGACCGTTCAATACCTTTGAATTTTTATTTTATCGTGAAATAGTCTTAGTGACGATATTATTGGTCACGATAGCCGAATTTCGAGTCAAGAGATCCGAGTTCGATCCCCAGGTGGCAGGCTCTCTGGGTTTTTCAAAAAAAAAAAATTTATGTACGAATTATATCGTTGGCTTCGATATAAAGACGGCGACGGGCTCACTACCTGTCACGTTGTCCCGAAAATATCTTCGGTGGAAGGTTGCGTGAGGATATTTATTTTATTATTTTTGTCTTGGTCTGTTTTGTTTAACATTATAAAAAAATTGTCATTACCACTATACTCTACATAAATATATAAGGTAATGGTGTATGTGACTGTACACAGATGGGTTATCGGGGTACATTTGACCCCAGTCCCGTCCCCCGTCAGGATGTGCTGTCGACTCCGGCGCACGTTGTGCAGACATAAAAATGCTTTTTTCTTTTTTTATTTCATTACTGGTACAACCTCATTCGGTTAAAAACTCTGTAAAAAGCTGCTTAATAAATATGAAAATAACATTTCATTGCTATTACATTCTCAGACGATTTTTTAAGCAACACTGGTGCAGACAATTAAGTCCTTTCGACCTTTTGAAGCCTGTTTTGGACAACGTGACAGGTGGTGAGCCCATCGCCATCTTAGTGTTAGACACTAATGTGTCTAATTAATATAATGTAAATTACATATAATTTACATTATATTGCACCGCTAACGATGCAATATAATTTACATAATTTTTACTTGTTTATTCTTTATTTTACACCTTATACTAAGGGCCACAATGTCCGGACTTAAGGCCTGTTGGCATTCTCTATCAGACAAATGTAATGGTAAAAATGTAAATTTAATGGGTAAAAGTAGATGGCAGGTGCGGACAAAGAATATATATTAAACGAATGTATATAAACTATAAATATTTCATGGCATAAAAAACATTCATAAAATAATAATAAATACATATATAGATATGGACATCACATACATTGCTCCGATCTCAATGTAAGGTACAAAAGCACTTGAGGTATGGAAATCGGAAACAACGAAGGCACCACAATTCATATATTAACAAATGCATATTGAATCATTATAGAAATATATCACATAAACTAAAACGAACATAATCATACATAGATACGTAAATAATATATATAAAACATAAACATTGAAAATATATTATTACATATATGCATATCTGAAATGTTTGTACAGAATAATCTATTGCTGTCAAATAGTATAAGCAAAATTTATTGTAAAAATATGCTCTAGGTAATCTATCTTTCACCTCTAACGCAATACTATTGTTGTAATCTAATCTGTGTCTGACCTCAATGTATAGCCAAATGTATTAATATAGCCTTTTGATAATTTAGTCTGTAGTCTTTATTGTATTGCACACTTCTTTAATAAAGACGATTGTTATATAGATATTCCTTTCCTTAAATATTGTCATAAGGCGGATAGAACCCTTGGTACTACTATTTTTAAGGTCAAACTAAAGCAATTCCTAACTAAGTAGTGTTTCTAAACTATAAACGACGAGCTAAAATTGGGCAGAACATCCACTGAAAATGAACATCGTGAAAGACGCTCATCCACGTCCCTCACTGAAGACAACGTGAAAAAAGTCGAAGAAGTTGTTTTGGCAGATCGAGGAGTGACCATCAGGCATTTTTTTTTTATAGAAAAGGGAGGCAAACGAGCAGGTGGCTCACGTGATAAGTGATTACCGCCGTCCATGCACACCCGCAATACCAGAGGCATAGCAGACGCGTGACCGGTTTTAGAGTCCCCCCCTCCCCTCAGAATTGGGGGAGGGGGGTGTGTGAGCCTCCGGTTACCTGCACTCACCAGACGAAACGCAGAAGTTTGTTAGACTTCTACTTCACGCCGGTATTCTGTGAGGTCGTGGTACTTCCCCGGTCGAGCCGGCCCAATCATGCAACAACAAAAGCTGATGCGTGGCTCTACCACTGTTAAAAACAGCATGTAGCTGAGGTCACAGGGATATGGCAGCGTTCAAAGAATTCTAGCGAACGACTTGCATATGAAAAAGTTCTCTGAAAAAGGGTATCCAGGATGATAACCGACGAGAAAAAGAAAAATCGAGTTGACATTTCGAAGGTCAATCTCGATAAGTTCCAAGCAGATCAAGAAAATTTTTTGTTCCGTTTTGTGACTGTGGACGAGACCTGGATCACTACTGATAGGTTTTGATCCTGAAACGAAACCACAATCGATAACTTGGAAGCGAGCTTCCTCACCGACGCCAAAGAAATTCAAAGTTTTATGTTCGGCGGGAAAGGTTATGACATCTGTTTTTTGGGACGCTCAAGGCATAATTATGGTGGAATATTTGGAAAAGGCCACTATTACAGGCACTCTTTCTACGCAGACCAAATAAGAAGATTACGGGAGGCCATTAAGGAAAAAAGACGAAGCAAGCTGCGAGCTGGAGTGCTGTTTCACCAAGACAACGCACCGGCTCACAAAGCTACAGTTGCGATGGCTGCCATTCAAGAAACGGGATTCGAAATGCTCGAACACCCTCCCTATTGGCCAGATCTAGCTCCTAGTGATTTCTACCTCTTTCCTCGGCTCAAGGAACGCCTCCGAGGCAAGAAATTCGAAGATAATAGCGAAGTAATGGCCGCTGTTGAAGCGTTTTGGGAGCGTCAAAACAAAAGAATTTTTTTCAAAGGGAATCCTGGGTTTAGAAAAAAGATGGACTAAATGTATTGATTTGTTAGAAAAATAAATTATTATTTTTACTTTAATTACCGTGATTTATTTTCATTATCATTACTTTTGGATCACCCCTCATATAAAGTATTTATAAATATAAAAATTGTCATTACCATTGCTATACTCTATATAAGTATATTATCAAATATGAGTGCATTGAGAGGTAAATAATATCTATATATTGATAAAAATTGGCATAAAGTTAGCAATAATTGAAGACATTTTTGTAATTTTTACTTTAATTGACTTTCTGTTTGATATCTCATAGTTTTAAAAATGAACTTGACACATTTAAATTATTTAATACGCAAACTTGTCACTATACATGAAATTTACTTAATTATTATTAACTTATTAATTAATGAAATAGTACCAAAATTTCTGTAAAATTTGCAGGCCTCTATGAGTAAAAATTGTAAACAAATTTTCTTCGACACTTGTATACAAACACATGTTTTGAGCAAATAAATTACATTGTAGGAAAACATCCTTTATTCTATTAATTATTATAAATAAATAATAGAATATCACAATCCCTGACGGGGTAGCCAGAGAGAACAGATCGCCAAGTATCACGATCCTTACATATCTCTTTCGCTTCATTCAGATTCATAATTTTAGGTATTCGAGTATTCTTGACCCTCCCCTCTTCGAGCAATTTGCTCACATGGTCTTCAAAAGTTAGTCTCGGCCTACCTCGACCCTTTTTAATATTAACTTTCGCGCTATATTTTTTCTTCGATCTTCACTCATTCGCTCAACGTGCCAAAACCATCGAAACACGCCCTTATCCATTTTAGTGATAAGGTCATCTTTCAAACATGCCATATTGCGAATCTCTTCGTTTCGCTTCCGGTCGGCCAAGGTAACGCCGCACAATTTACAAAGAGATCTCATTTCTTTTATGCTTCTTCTGGCGTACCCAGATTTCGCTGCCATATAACAAAGTCGGTACCAACACTGCGTTATGTATCGCAAGGCGACACACGCCTTCCCTTTTGACTAACGCACTCAGGGCACCGTTGACCTTGTTTCCGGCAGCGACATAACTTTATTCTATTAGGTATATCTATATGAAATAAATAAAGTGAAGATATTTTTGTGACTAGGTGACAGGTGGTGAACCCGTCGCGTCTTTACGTCTCGACCCGAGTTCGATCCCCAAACCCCGGTCTCTTGACTCGAATTCCGATCATTCAACCACTCGTGTGTGATTAATAAAAAAAAACGTTACTTGTTAATCTAATAACTTTAATTTCTCATCAAAATGATTTTTATTTACAATATGCAATGACCGTGAAATGGCGTTATAAAATCGAGAGAATTTGTAAAATCACGAAAACCGTATTAGAAATATTCACAACAGTAAAAAGTTTCCTCGAAATGTTCATATGGATTCTTCGCATTCGTTTACAACCAACCACCAATCCAGTCACCTCCAGACCCTGCAAGTGTTGTCCTTGGAAGCGGTGACGATGGTATCCCCGCCGTAGGAGAAGGCACAAGAGAATATCTCGCTCTGATGACCCGACAGCACCTGCAAATTGAAGAACGAAATTGTTTTAAATCTTCATATATTTCCCAATATAGGGGTAGCCAGAGGTCTAGACAAGTTCAATTCTTGTGAGCCACATTTTACCGTGCCTATTTTATTGCCGCGTATTTTGGCACAACGTGACTGGTGGCGAGCCTGTCGACGTATATAATTAAAAATAAATAGATACATAGATAAAGACAACATCACATACATTGCTCTGATCTCAGAGTAATGAGTTTAAACATTTGTATTACAGTGGCGAGCCTGTCGCCGTAAAATAATTATAAATATATACATACTTACATAAATACAATATCACATACATTGCTTTGATTCCAGAGTAAGGAGCTTAAGCATTTGTATTACGGAAACACAAACAACATTGACTCGAATTTATATCTGATAGCCGAGATGGTAGTAACTCGAAGCTTCGGGTTGCGGGTACGAACCCACACAAATGTTTGCCCCCACCCACACAAAGGGGCAAACATTTGTGTGATGAACGTGAAAGTTTGAGCTCGAGGTTACCTTGACAAGTGGGTCGAAAGGACTATGTTGTCTAGACCTCTGCCTACCTCTGTATGGGAAGTTACGTGTAGATAAGGTCCACCACCTGTCAGTAGCATAAAACATTTCTAAGCCCTTAGTGCCCACTCGACACCCAGGAGAAGAAAGGCGAGGTGGCATATTATTTGGTCGAAGAGACTACGTCACCGAGACAGTATAGAAAATACAATTTCGTGTTATTTACTCAGTTTGTGCCAACTGACACGGATGACTGTTCAGTGAATATGATCAGTAAACCAATGCTGGTAACTCTCCACGCGCGGACAATAGAAAGTTATTTTGTAGATTAAACAAAAATGCTACGCACTATTTATTTGAAATAAAAAGAACATATTAAATGGAATGATTCGAGTATGTGCGTCATCACAGGTAAAAAGCAGGCGTATTCTGTTTGGTTTGTAAAATCGTAGTAAATCATTTTAAATCTTCTACTTCTTTAGTCCCTATCAAGATCCTCTGCTGAACATAGGTTTCCCCGAGAATTTGCCACAAAGAACGGTCTTCAGCCACCTGCATCCATCGACTCCCCGCAACATTTTTAGGGGGTCGCCCTACATTACTCGTATGTTAGCCTAAATAGGGTTTTAATTATTTGAATATATTTCAAGAATTTACTTAATAACTTATTGTTAAATCATGTTTTTCATTCTTTAATTCCCGCCCGTGTTAGATAATTTTTTTAATTCTTATTAACAATAGTCTCAGCGAAGTATTTTATAAATTAACGGAAATTATGTCTAAACTTTTATTCCGACGATATACTTTCATACTTGAATGCAATTGCCTGTAGTAGCATTCCATATCCTGGCCGTTTTGTCAGCTGAGGCTGTCAGCAAACAACCTCCGGCTGGGCTGAAGCACACCTGGCGGAAGAAGACATGTATATTAATGTTTTCAGGGACAAATTCGATCGTCCGTAGGAGTTAAAATGGACATTATGGAAACAATATCGCGGACAAAAAAGCTAATAGCCAAGGTCATTAAAAATAATAAAAATTTTGAAGGTTTCGTTGTATATTGCAAGTGACATATAAGCAGTCGTGGCCGAGTGGTTAAGGCGTCTGACTCGAAATCAGATTCCCTCTGGGAGCGTAGGTTCGAATCCTACCGGCTGCGAGATTTTTTGCAGCTTGTTTTATAAATTTGCATACTTTTGTCATAAAACGGTTCATAAAAATCTATATATTGTTTAAATTTTTACTATAACAACAAGTGTAAAAAGAACAGACCACCGCAAGACAGAGATCTCGCATAGTGAGAATAT
This sequence comes from Sericinus montela, assembly GCA_029286605.1. NCBI lineage: Eukaryota > Metazoa > Arthropoda > Insecta > Lepidoptera > Papilionidae > Sericinus > Sericinus montela. The sequence goes on from JAGSMR010000037.1 coordinate 1,981,260, forward strand.
TTCAATATCGTCAAGTTTGACATCGGAATAAATTTTAATTTTAAAAATAAAATAATAAATAAGTAAATATCTTCAGGCAATTCCCGAAACACCGACGAATCGTGATTTTTTTGTTCATTTCCAATAAATAATAAATAAATATTTTCACGTAATTCTCAATACAGGGGTAGACAGAGGTCTAGTCTAGATACTTTAGTCTCTTTGAACCACCTTCCACCGAAGATATTTTTGGGACAACGTGTCAGGTGGTGAGCCCGTCGCCGTCTTTATGTTCAAGCCAACGATATAATTCGTACATAAGTTTTCGAAAAACCCATTGGTACGAGCCTGCCACCTGGGGATCGAACTCGGGTCTCTCGACTCGAAATTCTGACCACCCAACCACTCGGCAATCGTGACTTTTTTAAAAAAATAACTGGTGTAATGAATTTCGTAGATTTTCCACCTACGGAATATCTTTCGATTGTTTTTTTTTCGTTTGAGGAACCTTTTTACTATAAATAAAATAATAATAAACGAATCTATGTTTTTTCGAATAATAAATAATTTGATATTGGTAGAATATTATTTGAAGGTATTATCCCCTCCTTCTTATTTCAACAACTAATCTCTCACGCCATCACTGAGTTGCGGTATAAAAGTGAAAATGCAGCCTCCCTATGGGAGAGGCCTACGTCCTGCAGTACAAACATACATACATAACGGCTTTAATAAGCTGTTATGTATGTATGTTTGTCATTCGATCTAAGCAGCTAAGGGATCATCGATCCGCAGTGTTATATGGGCCTGCCACAGAGCTCGACGAACTGATAACCATTGGGAAAAAACTATACCTAAACTTTGTATAGCCAAACGCAGTGTAGGATGATCCTCCACGATATGGAGTGACGATCAGTAAAATGTCGGTAAAATGGCGGGCAGTCGATTGATGCAGGTAGCTGTTGACTCTGCGCCGTCAGTTGCCGCCTCGCACAGTCCGAGGCAGACTCACCTTGGAGACTTCCTCCCGGTGCGCGTGCATTGCGGCGAGCTGCCGGCAGTGGGCGCGCGCCTCGTGCACTCGCGCGCTGCCGTCGCTGCAGCCCGCCGCCAGCCGCCGCCCCGCCCAATCGAAGCACACGTCCAGCACCTGATGTCAGGGTTCACTGCTACTGAATGCTACAACACACTAAGTCCATGTTTATTCGGGCGTAATGACAGTAATTGACGTCACGGATTTTGATGTATATTGTTTTTGCTGTATGTTTTGGGTCTCCATCCTTTTGTTGTCGATATACCCTGCATTCGGACGAAGCGTTTTGCTTCGTCGTTCATAATGCGTACAGCAAAGGACTGGAATAATTTGCCTGCATCAGTCTTTCCGTCCGATTACAATGTGGGTGTCTTCAAGAGAAGAGTGAATAGGCTCTTTCTAAGCTAGTGTGCCTACCAACAAAAACTACATCGCCACTTACCATCAGGTGGGATTGTAGTTAAACGCTAGCTTATAATGTTAAAAAAAAAAAAAAAAAACGTAAGAATGTAACACCTTATAACCCTCCTCACCCTCCATGAAAGAGGCCTGTAGGGGATACATACAGATCATTTAGTATCTATGTCACTTTTGCTGTGTGTTTACGACGCAAGAATGTAACACCTTATAACCCTCCTCACCCTCCATGAAAAAGGCGTGTAGTGGATACATACAGATCATTTAGTATCTATGTCACTTAATAAAAGTAAAAGAATTCCCATCCCATCATCTCTGCAATTATTTAGAAATCCTTGGTATGCAAAACGTTATTCAAAAGGAATATATTGAACCAACATATAAATTAACAGCTAATAACTTGAACAAAGTCACTTTCGATATGTATTTTTCAAGATTGATTCCAAAATCAGAATATTCAATTTTAGAAAATTTTGCATTAATGCTATTAATTAAATAATTAAAATTGCTATTAAATAATAAAAAAACGCAAAAAATATTAAACATTCTACGCAACAAATCATAAATAAGCCTCTGGGTCACTCGGGTAAAGCGTATTAATTATTTGAGGTCTCCTAGTGCAAGCAGCTCCATGGAAAAGCCAAGTTGTACGTAATACACTGACCTCTGCCCCGTCCACGGTGACAGTGGCGATGCAGGCGCGCTCCCGTGCGTCCCAAAGCTTGGCGCTGCCGTCAAGGGACGCAGAGCCCACCAGCGAGCTGTCCCAGTTGTATTGTACGCTGGAAATCTCCGCCGTGTGACCAGCGAGGATTGCAACGCGCCTGAGAACACACACATATACATATACTCATACATAATCGCCTGTTAAAGTCCACTGCAGAACATAGGCCTCTCCCAAAGGGAGGATTTGCCACAATCGCCATGCTTGGCAGGCGGATTGGCGATCGTAGTACTAAACTACTCGCACCTTAGACGCTGCTGCCCATCTTCGGTCTGATTATTTTGGTCTGACATTTTCAAAGATGGTTATCCCGCCATCTATCGGTTGCCATTAAGATATTAGGCCAGGCTCTTTTCCTTAGTCACCTCTTACGACATCCACGGGAAGATAGGGAGGGGCAAAATTCTCACACCGTTACCACACGGCTATAAAAAAATATAATTATATCTTCTCGCAAATCTCAATACTGGACTAGAAAGAGGTAGAATTAAGTTCTTTCGACCGATGATATTGTTTAAAAAAATGATGATATAAATTCAAAATCATAACTCAAACTTAACTAAATAAAAGTCACGATAGCCGAGTTGTTGGGTGGTCGGAATTTCGAGTCGAGAGACCCGAGTTCGATCCCCAGGTGGCAGTACCAATGAGTTTTTCAAAAACTTATGTACGAATTTCATCGTTGGCTTGGACATAAAGGCGGCGACGGGCTCACCACCTGTCACGTTGTCCCGAAAATATCTTCGGTGGAAGGTGGGTCAAAGGGACTTAATTGTCTAGACTTGACCTCTGTCTACCCCTGTATTGGGAATTGCGTGAAGATATTTATATTATTATTTATTTTAACTTTTGATAAAACCCATTGGTACGAGTTAGAGCCGAGCGGAGGATCGAACACGGGTCTCTTGGCTAGAATTCTGATCACCCAGCCACTTTGCTGTTGTGATAATAACGTGGTTAAGCGCACATGAAAGTTATTACAATACAAAGATTTCTGGTATTTACGCGAACACTACACATCTTACAATATGTTTACACATTTTAGAAACAATTTTAGGAAAAAATCATATAATTTTTTAAATTTAATTCCCATGTTAATTGTAATGACCTCCGATAGATGGTGGTAAGACTTTTCCGAAAAATTTATTAATTCATTCACCTAGTCCTCACAAAACAATGGACTTTCGCCAAATCGTCACCTCGTACTTTAAACGATGCAGGTCATCGTGGGTCTGCTCATTTGTGATCTGGTATTTTCCAAGATATTTATTCCAACATCTGTCAGTCGCTATTACGATATTCAAGAGTATAAGACTGGTTCTCTCGAACTTCTCTTATACTCAAACTTCGACACAAACTCGGATAACCTGATTCAAATTTGGATCCCCCAATCACTTGGTGATTGGGGTCTTAAACAAATCATAGTACATTTTTAAGAAATAATAGCGTTGTCTACGATTTGAATAGGAAGTAGTTGCAAAGCAGTAACTCAGGAAATCCGAGAGATACTATTTTGTTAGCAAATGTATCATTTATACTCTGTCCACGTAGTATGAAAAAATTAAAGAAGGAAGAAAGAGGAAAGCCTATTTCCAAACATTGCACTAGTACTGAAAATATTTTATTGCATTGAAAAAATCTGAACGCCTGACGTTTAAATATGAGCAAACATGCATGAAAATATATTTTAAGTAACAAATACAAAACAGTCACGTTGTCACATGAAATAACTTCGGTGAAAAGTGGGTCACAACGGCTTAAGTATTAACTGCTTAACGGCTAGACTTCTGTCTACCCCAGCATTGGAATTGAAGATATTTTTTTGAATTTATACAGAACTGTTATTGTAAACTGTTACTGTTTTAACCGGCGAGGCGTTAATTTGTGCCGAACACATTAAACTATACTTACTCCTTTACCCTTGTATCCCACATACATATGGTACCGTCGAATGACCCTGTGATCAGCCGCTGACCCTCATTGGGATCAAACTGGAGTGCTATCACTTCCGCAGTGTGACCTATGTATGTATGCACCTCAGTACCTGCAGACCACATTTAAAAATCTAGCAATTTCATAAATAAGCTTCGGTGTGAGGTGGGTCGTAATGACTTAATTGCCTAGACCTCTGTCTATCCCAGTTCTGGGAAGTATCTATGAAGATAAAAAAACTAGCAAGACCAATTGTGATATAATTATTCCTGGTTAACTAATTCTATAGCTCGTGCTTATATGCTATTTCTAACTTAATTGATTTAACTTGATTGATTTCTATTTTGCTTGGGCTCTATGATTGCACTTGTAACGCGTTGTCCGTACAAAACCGGCGGTACCAGACCAGAGACATAGCAGATGCATTGCCGGCCTTTGAGAAAGGTACAGGCTCTTTTCCCTAAGTCGTATCTGTCCGGAAAACTGCTGACGGCAGCACATTCCATAAAGTGCAAGTGCGTGGCAAAAAATTCCGCTAAAAACGCACTGTGGTGGAACGCCAAGTATAAAGATGGTGTTGATGGAGTTTTTGACTATGCTACAGCATATCTGAATTTCTGAATTTACCCATCGTTCCTTACAAGGAACGATGGGGAAATTCAGAGGCTGGGATCAATCCGAACAGTTCCTAGGAGCTCTCCCGTAGTAAATCTTGTAAAAAATGCAGTGATGCAACGTCTCTTCGTCAGGGATCTGGCCTATCAGATAGAACATGGTCGTATCTTATGCCAGTGAGTTTTTCCAAAACTTATGTACGATTTATATTATTGGCTTGGACATAGAGATGGCGGACATGGCTTGGACACAGAGATGGCGACAGGCTCACCATCTGTCATGTAGTCCAAAAATAAACTCGAGTGAAATGAGAATCGATAAAACTAAATTGTCTAGACCTCAGGCTACCTGTGTATTGGGTAATGCGTGAAGAGAGAGTAGAAGAGTAAAAGAAGAATGAGCTGAAATTTTAGAACTACTTTAATAACGACGTACGGACGATAATTCATTATAATTAGAATTTTTTTTTATAGAATAGGCAGGCAAACGAGCGGTGGCTCACGTGATGGTAAGTGATTACCGCCGCCCATAAACACCCGCAATACCAGAGGAATAGCAGATGCGTTGCCGGGTGTGTGGGCCTCCGGTTACTTGCACTCACCAGACTCTACTTCAGGCCGGTATTCTGTGAGGTCGTGGTAATTCCCCGGTTGAGCCCGCCCATTCATGCAACAACAAAAGCTGATGCGTGGCTCTACCACTGTTAAGGACAGAATGTTTTCAAAGGGTCACCACCTGTCACGTTGTCCCGAAAATGTCTTCGGTGATAGGTGGGTCGAAAGGACTAAGTTCAGTAAATTAGACAGCAATCGAAGCACACAGGTAAAAGTGACTTTACGGTAAAAATTATTATAGGGTAAAGCAAAGTTAAATACCTGTAACATCATCATAGAGTTTCGCGGTATGGTCCATAGAGGCGGTGGCAACGTGACCACCTCTAGGCGAGAACTGGGCTGCCACAATTTCACCGCCGTGTCCCCATAATGTTGCCACGCACTCGCCGCTCTCCGCTCGCCAGATCTTTGCCGACTTGTCGAACGAGCCAGTTAGCACATGGTCACTGGGAACAAAACCCAACCACCAACTAGCTAACGACAAATTTTGAATTATATTTAACAGATGGTCAGCCTGTCACCATCTTAGTCTCCAAGCCAACGTTGCAAATCGTACATATCATTGGAAAAAACGCATCGGTACTGAGAACAATTGTTAAAAGCTTGAACGTTTCTTTATTTTCATCCAAGAGATTATTCCGGAAAACGTAAGATTTGTCTTGAAGTCTTTAAAATGATTGTGATTAATTGTTTTTAATTGTACTGAAAGACCGGATGATGGACACAGGCCACTTTTACTCCAGCAAATTGAGGGATCCCGCGGGAATTGCGGAATACTGCGCGGACAAAGTCGTGAGTGAAAACTAATTGATACATAATACTTTTGCTCAGATGTGTACGCCTAGTGCTCACTTTGCAGCTGATACACTCAAATATGCAGGAAGAACAATAATATTTATCGCCTTTGTACATACGCCATTATGATAAATGTATTGAAAATAGGTATCAGCATTTTAAACGACACAGTCTATATTTAAAAATCTTTACGTATGTTTCAACATACGAGAAGCTTTACCTGTACTAATTGTTATTATAACTAAATAGAATTCACTGTAAATAATGAAATTATTTTCGTTAGAAACTAATTTTATTGGAGTTCGAACTTATCTACATAAAATTGGATTGTAAAACACTATCTAAATACAAAAAATTGGTAGATGCGGTGATTTTATACAAATTTATATATATAAAATTCGTCAAATAACTTATCTTTACGCAATTCCCAATACAGGGGTAGACAGAGGTCTAGTCTAGACAATTAAGACCCTTCGTCCCACCTTCCACCGCAGATATTTCCGTGACAACGTGACAGGTGGTGAGCCCATCGCCGTTTTATGTTCAAGCCAACGATATAATTCGTCCATAAGTTTTTCAAAAACCTATTGGCACTAGCCTGCCACCAGGGGATCGAACTCGGGTCTCTTGACTCGAAATTCCGACCACTCTAGCACTCGGCTATCGTGACACAGTTATATAATTTTTTGGGTAATATATAAGTGATTCTGTTTGGTGTTAGTCTGGTATTTGTTGTGTTACCTACCTAAATTCTTTTACATTACAATATCAAGTCAAAAATATTTGGCCACATTCATAGACATTAGAAACCGAAGTAATTAAAGTTAAAGTGATACATCTCTTAGAAAGTAGTGCGGTGCTACACAAACTATGTATTCGACGCACGCATGCTAATGTTAGCTATGAATGCATAATTTTGATTCCGTTCTAAATAATACGAAATTTATAGAACTATGCCTCCACAAGTATTTAGCGCAGAGAAATTATTAAATTTTAAGCGATATAATAATTAAAAAATAAACCATTTAAATTTACTTAATAATGTATAAAAGTCACGATAGCCGAGTGGTTGGGTGGTCGAAATTTCGAGTCAAGAGACCCGAATTCGATCCTAATGGGTTTTTCAAAAACTTATTTTCGAATTACATCATTGGCTTGGATATAAAGACGGCGACGGGCTCACCATCTGTGACGTTGTCTCAAAAATATCTGCGGTGCAAGATGGGTCAAAGGGACGTAATTATCTAGACTAGACCTCAGTCTACCCCTGTATTGGGAATTGGGTGAAGATATTTATTTATTGTTTACCAAGTGTCCTAACTCCTTAAGTAAATCTTGTTTCGTTCAAATTCATCATTTTCTTTATAAATACACGTCTAGATATCCGAGTACTCTAGACCCTTCCCTCTTCGAATGGTCTTCGAAAGTTAGTCTCCGCTTACCTCGCCCCCCTTTATTGTTATCTTTTGCGATGAATATTCTCTTTACCATTCGGTCTTCATTCAATCTCATTGTAAATATATGAAAGCTACTATTTTTTTGCACATTGCAGAATAAACAGAGGTATCCTTCGTCAAATTAAAAAAAAAGGTCTAGTGAAGAAGAACTGACCTTTCAAGTTACAACCCAGCTATCACCAACGCTTGTAAAGGACAATGTGACAAGTACAAAATTGTAATTAATTTCGAATAAAATCATCGAGAGATCGAATGCGAATATTTTTAATTTTTTTTGTTGTGTTCATTATATTTTTCCTCGTGTGGTCATATGATCGGAATCAGGAATAGGTCGGCTCTAGGAGGAAGGTTCACGTAAATAGGTTTTTGGCGACTTATGTACGATTTATATCGTAGACACTTGGACATTAAGACAGAGAACGGAGAGAGAGAGAAGTTGCCACCTGTCAAGTTGTCCCAAAAATAAGCTCCGGTTGAATGCAGGTCGAGAGGAACAACTTACCTAGATCTCTGACTATACCACCAGTATTGATAAATATGTAAAGAGAAAAAAATGTGTATGAGAATGTTGACCAAGTATACAAAATGAAAGTGAAAGGTTGTTATGTTGGCACCGCGTAACGAGTTGGCCAATAAAACCAGTGTCATTCCTTCTCCGTGCCATTCTTCCTTATTGTAATTTCATCATATAATCTATACATATAAATAAAATTTAAGTGTCTTTTTGTTGCACTAAATGCATGTGAAAGTATATACTGTGTAGTGTAGGTAATCAATACAATTTCTTTTACTATATGAATATGAAATTAGATATGATACATACACCAAAATATTTTTTTTTAATTTTTTGTCTGTTTTATTTGTTCCGGCTAATTTCTGAAACGGCTGGACTGATTTTTACAGGACTTTCACCGATCGATAGTTAATGTTATAAGTGGGTTCCGCGTTAGGTGTTAAAATGCGGGCAAAGCCGCTGGAGGCAGCTAGTTAAATAATCTTTTTCTTTGTCTGTCTGTTTGTTCCGGCTAATCTCGGAAACGACTGGCCCCTTTTATAACGGGTCTTTCATTGGCAGATAGCTGATGTCATAATGAGTAGTTTAGGCTACTTTTATTTTAGTTAGTCCTTCGATAAATGTATTTTATTTCTGTCTTATGTATTAGTTAGTAGAATAA